>CM031604.1:94454357-94459357 GCA_018398815.1 Conus ventricosus
TTCAGTTTGTTAAAATTGGTAAAGTGGCGCCGACGGCCCGGCGAAGTGAAAAGTCAGCTGTGTTTTCTAGTAAATTTTAATACACAATTCTCCACTTAGACACTGTCTCGGAAAGTGAAATTTATATGTATAAAAAGAGCGAGATGCCAGCTTTTTATTCTTACAAAATTATTTCACGCTGTTTAGTATTTTTCATCGAAAAAAAGGAAAATATGACGTTAGCTTGTTAAAAATTGGCTTCACTCTGGGACTTTAAATCAGAAATTGATTTAGTACAGAACAAAATTGTCAAATGTGACTTACTGCATTTTTATTCCTTGTGTTTGAGGTTTTCATCGATAGAAAATATGGTTAATAGTTTGAACGGACAGCGAGCCAACAACACTGAAGCCGCGATAGAAAACACAAATTTCTGTTGGTTCCGGCCTCGCGAGGCCCGTTTCGTCTCTGGCACCATGTTGCTGGCTTTGGGGCCCGGTACGTTGTTATAAAAGTAGAGCTTTTGTGTGAGAATGGGGAGAGTGTTCCCTGATGTGAGCGACTGGCGTGGAAGAAGAAAATAAAGGGAGAACTACACCTCGTCCTCCGTGTCTTCTTGACTGGCTGCTGTCCCTTGGCTTCTACGCATTGCTATCTGCCTGTCTTCACCTGCACCCCCCTTACCCCTCCACACCATCACAGTGGTATTAAGGGGGGGGGGGGGGGGGGGTGCAATGTTTCAAGTGTAGACATTAACTTTGGTCAGCACTTGATAATTATAGGGATCAATGACATAGTGTCACCATTTAATGAAGCTTCATGTTCATCAAAATGAAAGATACACTCTCTCTCTCTCTCTCTCTCCCCTCTCTCTCTCTCTCTCTCTCTCTCTCTCTCTTCTCTCTCTGTCTGTCTGTCTGTCTGTCTGTCTATCCTCTGTTTCTGTCTGTCTGTCTGTTTGTCTATCCTGTCTCTGTATCTCTCTCTCTAACTGTGTCTGTTTCTACCCCGCCTCTGTCAGTCTGTCTGTCTGTCTGTCTGTCTGTCTGTCTCTCTCTCTTTTCCTCTCTCCCCTCTTTCTCTCTTTTCTCTCCCCTGTGCCTGTCTGTCTGTCTGTCTCTCTGTGCCAGTCTGTCAGCTGCATACCGATCTTTCTCTCTTCCTCCTTTCCTCCTTTCCTTCCTACCTTCACCCCTCCCTGTAATTCTTTTATCATGAAAAAATTATTTTTTTATTCACTTAAAACAAATCTGTCACTGTTTTTGAAACTGGCCATGTATTGCTGCGCAGATTGACTTGAATCCCATCATGCTTTATGCCCGTAAGTTTCCCCGAAGTTGGAGTATGGCTGCCTTAATAGTAGGATAAAATAAGATAATGTTGCTTATAGCCCAGCCGACCGCAGGCCTTAATAGTATAGTAGTAGAGTAGTAGTAAGTAGTTTTAATAGGGACCGGCTTTTTTTAGCCTTAGGCCTTAAAGGCCTATTTGCGTCCCCTCATTATTTTTCATTTAAGTTTGGGCTGGTTGCATGCCTGTCATAAATAAAAATTTTTAATTCAATCCACACTATAGAAAGCATCTTTCAATTTAGGGTCTTCATCTAGGAGTTTTTTAAGCTGTTGATATCAGGTGCATATTTTGGGGTTAGTAGGGAGTGCATCCAATATTTAGCAATTCTCAAGGTAAACAAGACTTTCTTTTGTTAGTATGACAAGCCTAATAAAAATCTTGCCTTCATTATTTCTTGTGCAAAACCACTTTTGAGAATTTGAAAAGCGATGCACTTGACATCATCAAATTATGGAATATTTTAAAAAATTGGATCAGGTCTCCTTGTCCTCCTTCCTTTCATGAGTTAATTTTGGGGTAGGCAATCTTTCATTAAGTTTAAATTCCTAATTTCTTTTGGATTTAAAATAGCTCGCCTTTGTACATTTTCTTCTTTTTTTACTGTCTCTTGAGATGGGGACTCCAAAATTTCTTAGCGTATAGATGAGGGCAACAAATGCTTTAAATAACTTTTTAAAAGGGTTTTTTCTTGGAAGGGAAAAGCCCCTCATGGTCCCCATCTGTTTGTTTTTCACCACCCCTGGATGGAGGATCAAAGATAAACTTTATCAAAGGTTACCCCCGATTGTTTCTTCATCACATGATTTTTTTCTCAATTCTATTCACAACATAGTTTAAAACAAAAATGTTTATTCTTTTTGCCATTGACCCTTCATTTTGACTTTAAGTAAAGGTTCCATTCATTGACCATTCTTGAGCTTGTTTTTTCCTGTTGGATCTTGTGCTATTGTTGCCTTTTCTATATTTTTGTGTCATCTGCAAATATTTGCATGTGGTTTGATCAGCCGGGGTTTGCATTATGACCCCGAAAGCTACGTCCGGAGTGACTTCCCTTAAGTTGGAAAAACTCACGGCGCATGCGCCAACTATACCCCAGCGCGTTTTCTGGATCGAGCCTTTGTTCTAGTCAGCCATGACAAATGAGAGACAATTCTGAACGGACAATTAGGTAGGCACCCTGACTGTTTCTGCGAGTGGACCAGCAGCACGAAGGCACCACAGCATCGCAGGTAACATAACATCCGGTAAATCATTAATGAACACAGTGAATAATATGGGCCCTAGGATACTACCCTGTGGAACTCCACTTAGGACCTCAGATGTCTTGGATCTCTCTTCTCCCACTCTCACTAACTGTGACCTTCCTTTAAGAAACCTCTGATCCAATTTAAAACATTACCAATTACTCCATATGCTTTTAGTTTAGTTAGCAGCCTTTCGTGGGGGACAGAATCAAATGCCTTTCTAAAATCCAAGTACATTATATCAATTGGCTCCCCATTATCTACCAATTCTGTTAGGTTGTCTATTACTTCTAGTAATTGTGACACATGATCTCCTCTTCCTAAATCCATGTTGGCATTTAGCATATAAGTCATTTTCAGTAAAATGAGCAACTACCACATCCCTTACAAAGCTCTCTAAAATCTTACATGCAATACAAGTCAAACTCACCGGCCTGTAATTACCTGGGTCTGTTTTGAACCTTTTTTAAATATAGCTGTGACCTCTGCAGTCTTCCAATCTCTAGGCAAGGATCCTGTTTCTAGGATTTGTTAAATATATTGCATAGTGGACTAGCTATCTCATCACTTACTTCTTTTAAACACTCGTGGTGGAATGAGATCGGGACCCTGAACTTGTTGGGATTTAATTCTTTCAATTGCTTTTAACTGCATGTGTGGTTACCCTACATCACATATAGATACCCCATCAGATCGGGAACACTCTGGTAAGTTTGGGACACTACTTATGTCCTCACGCGTAAAAACGCTAGAGAAGAATCGTTTAGCGTTTCCGCCTTTTCTTTATCATTATCTACCAAACTTCCATCTTTCCTTTTCAATGTGCCTATTCCAGTGTTTATTTTTATCTTTTCTTTAACATATTTCCAGAACATTTTGGGTTACTTTTACTTTCTTTACCTATTTCTCTTTCGTAATTTTTACGGCTTCTCTTAACAAGTCTGTTGGTTAAATTCCTTATTTCAATATATCTTAAGTAATCCCGTCCTGATTTGGTGCACAAGTATCTTTTGAACATCTTATATTTCTTTTTGATTGTTTTAAATGCTTTTCCATCCATCCATATCGCTTTATGTTTTTTACTGAACCTATTTTCACTTTTGGAATGCACTCTTCCATACCTGTTGTTAGTACTCCTTTGAGGTGATTCCAACTATCTTCTACATTCATTTGGTCCATAGTTGTCCAATCGTGGTTACTTATAATACTTCTCAGTTGGTTATAATTTCCTTTGTTTAGGTTAAAAATATATCTTGCCTTTGGTTTCATGTTGTAGTCTTTTAATGCATAAAATTCAAAGGACAACACATCATGGTCACTTTTCCAACTGGATCCTGGTGTGTAATATCTGAAATAAGATTATCCTCATTCACTAATATCCAGTCATCCAAAGTTGGGTTCTGTCCTAGTCTCCTCCTTGTTGGTTTGTTTACTTTCTGCATCAAGTATGCATCATTGATTCTTCCACAATTTGCTCACCTTTCTCCCCTGACCACTTTCCATCCCATCTGACAAATGGGTAATTGAAATGACCCATAATCAATACTTTATCAAATTTTAACATTATATCAGATTTTAACAGGTCAAACATTTTTTCATCATTAGCTTCAGAACTCTCATTAGGACTTCTATAGATGCAGCCAAGTAACACTGTGTTTCTATCATTGGTATTAAATGTGCACCATACACTTTCCTGGAACTCAGATGTGTTTTTGTTCTTCACATTCACGTGCGTTTAAGGATTTCTCTGTGTATAATGCTGGCAGGATGAAAAACGGTCATACACACAAACCTCCACTCCCTTGGTTGGATAGATGGGATAAATCCTTGCCTGAGACACAGGGATTTCTGCCGCAGGAGTATCAGCCAGCGTACACAGAAGAAAAAAAATGTATAAAGTAACCTGAAACTGTCGGATTAAGGAAATACAACAGAGAGAGAGAGAGAGAGAGAGAGAGAGAGAGAGAGAGAGAGAGAGAGAGTCCCAGAAATGCCCACTTGTGGTAGACAAGAGACAATGGCAACACTGACTTGATAGAAATTTAAAAAAAAAAAGAAGAGGAAAATATGTATCAAAGTTTCTGTCAATTGGGTTTTATTTTCAAGAGTTACTCTGTTTTCAAGGGGCGAAATGATGCTTCATCATATGTAGAAATGAAAGGAGAGAGAACAGATGTAGTTTTTTTTTCTAAAAAAGACAAAACAAAACAAAAAGACCATGTGCATGTGCATGTGCACAAGAGAGAAAAGAGACTGAAGAAAAAAACAAACCAAGACAACGAAAGACCATGTGCCTGTGGCACGCCTCGAGGTAAGCCAAACACTTTCCCGTTGACTGTTGCCTAAAACTGCAGTGTTGTCTGCTGTATCCTGGATACTGCATCTCTCTGCTGGAGAACCTCGGAGGTTCAGCTCTTGTTACTG
>CM031604.1:94471857-94476857 GCA_018398815.1 Conus ventricosus
TGGAAGGGTATGTATCACTAATGGGAGGGTCTATGTCACTAGTGGGAGGGTCTATGTCACTGGTGGAAGGGTCTGTGTCACTAGTGGGAGGGTCTATGTCACTGGTGGAAGGTTTATGTCACTAGTGGGAGGGTCTATGTCACTGGTGGAAGGGTCTGTGTCACTAGTGGGATGGTCTATGTCACTGGTGGAAGGGTTTGTGTCACTAGTGGGAGGGTCTATGTCACTAGTGGGAGGGTCTATGTCACTGGTGGAAGGGTCTATGTCACTAGTGGGAGGGTCTATGTCACTAGTGGGATGGTCTGTGTCACTGGTGGAAGGGTCTATGTCACTAGTGGGAGGGTCTGTGTCACTAGTGGGAGGTCTATGTCACTAGTGGGAGGGTCTATGTCACTAGTGGGAGGGTCTATGTCACTGTTGGGAGGGTCTATGTCACTAGTGGAAGGGTGTATGCTGCCAGTCTGTTCATTACTTGTCTGTTCTTCTGTCCATTCTGTTGAAGTCAGCGTCCAGTCAACCCTTAATCCATGATACGGAAGAAGAAAAAAGGAAGAACAAAAGATATTGAATGACTTTTCTCAGTGTATAACGTGAACAGACAGTAACAGTGTGAAGGTAGTTCTGTTGTATAACATGAACAGACAGTGACAGTGTGAAGGTAGTCTGTTGCATAATATGAACAGACAGTACAGTGTGAAGTAGTCTGTTGCATAAATGAACAGACAGTACAGTGTGAAGGTAGTCTGTTGCATATAATCCACTTGCTTTACACATGACAGTACAGTGTGAAGGTACAGTGACAGTGTGAAGGTAGTCTGTTGCATATAATCCACCTTGCTTTGACAGCCATGACAGTGACAGTGTGAAGGTACAGTGACAGTGTGAAGGTAGTTATAATCCCCCTTGCTTTGACAGCCATGAACCCAGTTTTGAAAACTGAACAGATGATGACTAGATGAATTGCTGTTTTCTCTTCTTCTTCTTTTTCTTCCTTTTTTATTTTTTATTTTAAGTGCTTTCGGCTTTCATTATGAAAATCATTGAGATCCTAACTGTTCAGTCTGGCAGTTTCTAAAGGATGAAGGGTGAAGATTTAAAAAAAAAAATTTTTAGATCTCCCAGATCAACATATGCCTAAAGCTGTTTGCACATTAACTCTCTTTTGTGCATTTAATCATAAGGATAGTAGTAGTAATCATAGTATAAAACCATAATAATGATTATTATGTTAACTACTACTACTGTTAGTACTACATTTATACAGTGTCTGTCTTGCAAGGGGTGACAGAGTGTCGTTACGAGTCATTGAAGTTAAAATCTCTGTGTCTTTTTTGCCAAAAGGCAGTTACCAAAAATTGCATGAACACTCACTCACTCAGTTATTTGATGTTATAAACATTCTTGCACAAAAGTACGGATGCACTGGCATTCATACACTCACATATGTGAATTTTTCTGCACAGACATGACTAACATAACTCCAGGACTCAGAGTGTCCACTGGCTGGGCAATAAGCAATGTAAGAATAAGAGAGTATTAGAAAGAAACAGCAAAGTATGTTTGTTGAAAAGGTGAGGTTTTAAGGTTGGATTCAAAAACTAGGCGGGACTGAAGGGACAGAAAATCAGACTTTGGCTGCAGAAGAGAACAGTTATTATTCTCTGACCCTGAAATGATGAACAGTTAAAAAGCAAATGGAAATGCAAAAATGTAAGCTTGAAATAGTTGTGAGAAATAGTGCATAGCTGAATTTCTTTAAATCCCATAGGGTGTGGCAGTGCATTTGTATTGACTCCTGTGTTTCACAGGAAGCCAGTGGATTTATTGGAGAGAAAGTGTGCAGCCCTGATTTATCCTAACTTTGAGACCAAGGAGGACTGCTAAGTTCTGCATAAAAAAGAAATCATGTAAGTTTGTTGAAGATTTCATAACCCCAGTTGAAACAGGTTGGTAATGGAAACATCAAAATGCCCAGCATGGCTCGCTGCTTCAGGGTCGCCCATCAAACACAAGAAGACGTTTTACACCTGCAAATAAAATTTGGGGAAGTTTTCAGTTTAGAGACATTTCGTATTTCAGACATAGGCCTATTGCTTTGAAATTTCCAATCGGATGACAGTCATAAAACAGCTTCTAATGTCTGACAATTTTATGTATAAAGTCCTCAATAAACAAGTGAATGAACGTGGTATTTCTGTTGTTGTTGTTGTTGTTGTTGTTGTCGTACCCTGGCTAAAAGACTCCAGGGATCATCCGAACAGCTGAAGCACTTGAACACTATGGTACAAATGCATCAGCTAGGGATGAGAACATTACATGTGTGACCGTTTTTGATTACCCCGCCACGTGGGCAGCCACACTCCGACTTCAGGGGATTTTGGAGACTGATAATGTTATGCTAGGAGCTTGTCACAACTGAAGACAATCCCCTGCATAACTCTGCCGAGCATAACATTTTGATGTAGCCTTGGTGTTCTAGCCCTGACACAGCCTTAAGCCAAGCCAGGATGTTTCTGTTGAAAGTAAGAAAGTGGTAGGAAAAGCGCTTGTTGCTGATATTGTTGGCCAAAGTTAAGCTGAAACACTAGTGACATTTCTTCAGTGTCATTAATTTTCAGGTAAACTAATCAAAGCCAATGAAGAACTTTCTCGTTGAAGTCAGCATGTTTTCTTGTGATTTTAGAACCGAATAAATGTGTCAGTAGTTCCCACAAATGACAAAGACTGATGACTTATTGTTTAACAGATTAAAAATAAGCAAACAAACAAGATAATCCCAAAGCAAGAAAAAGAACCCCCCCCCCCCCCCCCCCCCAAGAGAAATCATTCTGTTTATAAAGTGACTAAATTAAAACAAATTTCCTATTGTGATATTTTGTGATAGAAAAAAAAACAAACCTTGATCCTTCTTTTTTGGGGGGTCTCCTTTTTTTTCTTTTCATACAAATGCATTTGTTTGAATTCAAAACTTATCTATGATTCGAAGACTGAGAAGACATATCTCATTTCAAGAGTCTACAAGCCCTAAGGGATATGGCCCCTGCTTTGAGTCGGGCTGAAAAATGGACGGACAGAATTTTGAAGTGTATCCTCAGCTTAGTGTCAGTGGAGCAGTCTGTAGTTTTACACTGTCATCACTCTCAGCCAGAGCGGTAATGAGGTGATTATTTGTACTGTAGTTTTACAATGTCGTCACTGTCAGCCAGAGCGGTAATAAGGTGATTATTTGTACTGTAGTTTTACAATGTCATCACTCTCAGCCAGAGCGGTAATGAGGTGATTATTTGTACTGTAGTTTTACAATGTCGTCGCTGTCAGCCAGAGCGGTAATAAGGTGATTATTTGTACTGTAGTTTTACAATGTCGTCGCTGTCAGCCAGAGCGGTAATAAGGTGATTATTTGTACTGTAGTTTTACAATGCAGAGCGGTAATGAGGTGATTATTTGTACTGTAGTTTTACAATGTCATCGCTGTCAGCCAGAGCGGTAATGAGGTGATTATTTGTACTGTAGTTTTACAATGTCGTCGCTGTCAGCCAGAGCGGTAATGAGGTGATTATTTGTACTGTAGTTTTACAATGTCGTCGCTGTCAGCCAGAGCGGTAATGAGGTGATTATTTGTACTGTAGTTTTACAATGTCATCACTCTCAGCCAGAGCGGTAATAAGATGATTATTTGTACTGTAGTTTTACAATGTCGTCGCTGTCAGCCAGAGCGGTAATGAGGTGATTATTTGTACTGTAGTTTTACAATGTCGTCGCTGTCAGCCAGAGCGGTAATGAGGTGATTATTTGTACTGTAGTTTTACAATGTCGTCGCTGTCAGCCAGAGCGGTAATAAGGTGATTATATTTGTAAAGTAGTTTTACAGTGTCGTCACTGTCAGCCAGAGCAGTAATGAGGTGATTATTTGTACTGTAGTTTTACAATGTCGTCGCTGTCAGCCAGAGCGGTAATGAGGTGATTATTTGTACTGTAGTTTTACAATGTCGTCACCCTCAGCCAGAGCGGTAATAAGGTGATTATTTGTACTGTAGTTTTACAATGTCGTCACCCTCAGCCAGAGCGGTAATAAGGTGATTATTTGTACTGTAGTTTTACAATGTCGTCACCCTCAGCCAGAGCGGTAATAAGGTGATTATTTGTACTGTAGTTTTACAATGTCATCACCCTCAGCCAGAGCGGTAATGAGGTGATTATTTGTACAAGTAAGCATTTAACACCATTCCTGCAGCATTATTGAACATAACAATGACATTACCGGCGCCATGATGGCTGCTCTGCTTGGTGTTTGTGGAGCAGTCTTTAGTTCCGCAGTGTCACCACCCTCAAACAGTATGGTAACGACGTGATTACTTGCAGAAATAAGCATTTTACACCATTCCTGTTGCATTATTTAACAAAGTAATGACATCCCCGGCCCCGTGACGTGGGCTGCATTGTTCAACAGATGAGGACGTTTCTGTGCTGAGCTGAAGGTTGGGGATTGATCGCTGTGTTGCCCACTGTCTATTACCGATCTTAGGACCACTCATGCTTCATTATTAGTGAAGTAAGCAAGGATGTTTTATAGGCTATGTTCAGTTGTCCAGATGAACACATGAACTTCTGATGTGTTTAATGTTTGGATGGTTCCCCCTACCCCCCTCTACCCCTTTTTCTTCTTGCAAAGTCCATCTTCGGATCTCAGGTGGGTGGATTACTTTGTTGAGGAAAGGGTTGGGTTTTTTTTCCCAGATATTCAGACAGCTGTCAAATAGAAGATACCACATGTTAGGAAAAAAAATCGGTAATTGAGGAAGAAAATATAGATAATGCTATGGCATTTCTTATCTTGTTGCCAGTACTATGAATTACATTTTCTTTTGAATGTTTTTAAACATTTTTTTCTTCTTCTGCAGAACATGCTAGGGAAATACCTTTACCCCTCCTCCACATACCCCATTCTCTCCACATACCCCATTCTCTGATCTACCTGCGAGTCTTTTCTGTCAGTTCAA
>CM031604.1:94481857-94506857 GCA_018398815.1 Conus ventricosus
GGTCCTCTGTATGTTTCTGCTATATGTTTTTGTTGGTCCTTTCTGGTCCTCTGTATGTTTCTGCTATGTGTTTTTGTTGGTCCTTTCTGGTCCTTTTTATGTTTCTGCTACACATTTTGCTAGTCCTTTCTGGTCCTCTGTATGTTTCTGCTACATATTTTTGTTGGTCCTGTCTGGTCCTCTGTATGTTTCTGCTACATATTTTTGTTGGTTCTTTCTGGTCCTCTGTATGTTTCTGCTATATGTATTTGTTGGTTCTTTCTGGTCCTCTGTATGTTTCTGCTATATGTTTTTGTTGGTCCTTTCTGGTCCTCTGTATGTTTCTGCTATATGTTTTTGTTGGTCCTTTCTGGTCCTCTGTATGTTTCTGCTATATGTTTTTGTTGGTCCTTTCTGGTCCTCTGTATGTTTCTGCTATGTGTTTTTGTTGGTCCTTTCTGGTCCTTTTTATGTTTCTGCTACACATTTTGTTAGTCCTTTCTGGTCCTCTGCATGTTTCTGCTACATATTTTTGTTGGTCCTGTCTGGTCCTCTGTATGTTTCAGCTACATATTTTTGTTGGTTCTTTCTGGTCCTCTGTATGTTTCTGCTACATATTTTTGTTGGTTCTTTCTGGTCCTCTGTATGTTTCTGCTACATATTTTTGTTGGTCCTGTCTGGTCTCCTCTGTGCCAGTAGTTGGTATTTTTCGTTTTCTTTCTTGGTCTGGTTTATTTCCCTCGTGTCTCCGTTTTTATTCTTGTTTGTTCATTCTGGTCCATATCATTGATTTGTTTTTCCTTTTCTGCATTCACAGAAAGCATCTGCTGTATATTTCTGTTTGTCCTGCATAGTCATGTCTGTATCATATTACTTCTATGTTATTGTCTTTTGGGAATCCTTTTTGTGTGCAAGGTAAGATTCTTTTTATTTGTCTGACCTGCTCTTGGGCAGGTAGATGAATCTTTTTTTTTACTTGCCCCCAGGCAAAATCACCATCCCACCAATCCCCAGTACTTGTAAAATTAAATGCCATAAAACACTGAATGACGAAGAAACAGGAAAACAATTTATTGTCAACTGCCGTTTTGTCCGCAAGTGGCTCAGACAACACAACCTGTGCTCTCCATTCTGATTGGCTAATGCCCTCGGATGTAGAAAATGATTGGCTGACGCCCTATGACACAGAAAAGCACTTCATGAGATACATAATTGTGGCAGATGTCAGAAATTTGGAATGGTGGTTTCACGAAGGGAAATCACCGCCTGTTGCCATGGTTATCCAGCTTTGGCAAATCCTGATGAACATTTATTACCTGACTGGAGAGGGGTGAAAAAGACTTTCTCTTACTGGAAGGGCCGGTGACAACATTCACCACATGCTGTACAGGTGGCTACATTCACCACATGCTGTACAGTTGGCTACATTCACCACATGCCGTACAGGTGGCTACATTCATCACATGGTGGACAGGTGGCTACATTCACCACATGCCGGACAGGTGGCTACATTCACCACATGCCGGACAGGTAGCTACATTCATCACATGCCGGACAGGTGGCTACATTCACCACATGCCTGACAGGTGGCTACATTCACCACATGGTGGACAGGTGGCTACATTCACCACATACTGACAGGTGGCTACATTCACCACATGGTGGACAGTGCTACATTTACCACATGCCGGACAGGTGGCTACATTCACCATATGCCTGACAGGTGGCTACATTCACCACATGGTGGACAGGTGGCTACATTCACCACATGCCAGACAGGTGGCTACATTCACCACATGCCGGACAGGTGGCTACATTCACCACATGCCGGACAGGTGGCTACATTCACCACATGCCGGACAGGTGGCTACATTCACCACATGGTGGACAGGTGGCTACATTCACCACATACCTGACAGGTGGCTACATTCACCACATGGTGGACAGGTGGCTACATTCACCACATGGTGGACAGGTGGCTACATTCACCACATGGTGGACAGGTGGCTACATTCATCACATGCCGGACAGGTAGCTACATTCACCACATGCCGGACAGGTGGCTACATTCACCACATGCCGTACAGCTGGCTACATTCACCACATGGTGGACAGCTGGCTACATTCACCACATACCTGACAGGTGGCTACATTCACCACATGCTGGACAGGTGGCTACATTCACCACATGCCATACAGGTGGCTACATTCACCACATGCCGTACAGGTGGCTACATTCACCACATGCCATACAGGTGGCTACATTCACCACATGCCGGACAGGTGGCTACATTCACCACATGCCGTACAGGTGGCTACATTTACCACATGGTGGACGGGTGGCTACATTCACCACATGGTGGACAGGTGGCTACATTCACCTCATGGTGTGGACAGGTGGCTACATTCACCACATGGTGGACAGGTGCTACATTCACCACATGGTGGACAGGTGGCTACATTCGCCACATGGTGGACAGGTGGCTACATTCACCACATGCCTGACAGGTGGCTACATTCACCACATGGTGGACAGGTGGCTACATTCACCACATGGCTGACAGGTGGCTACATTCACCACATGGTGGACAGGTGGCTACATTCACCACATGCCGGACAGGTGGCTACATTCACCACATACCGGACAGGTGGCTACATTCACCATATGCCGGACAGGTGGCTACATTCACAACATGCCGGACAGGTGGCTACATTCACCACATGGTGGACAGGTGGCTACATTCACCACATGGTGGACAGGTGGCTACATTCACCACATCCTCCGGGGGGTTGCGACCTTGTCGTGTCGAGGGCTTGCGCGGTCCAGTGATCCCTTAGGCTTTGCTGGCGGGGGCATCAATACTTGGGAGATAGGCTGGTTGTTTCACACTGCTTGTAGGCCTGAGAGGTGAAGATGCTGTATGGCCTAAGCGTAACGTGGTAAGGAGTTGATGCCCCTGGTAGGGCTTCCCATGTCAGATAGGCTAAGGGTGAGGATCCTGACTAAGAGTAACCCGCCTTTCTCCTTTTCTTGTTTTCTGCCTCCCTTTTGGCCCTTTTCTATCTTCGTCTCCCCTTCAAGTCTTCTTTTCCACACTCCTTTTCTCTCTGTGGTCTCCTTAAGATCCGCCGTGTTTGCCGTGCGGTGCGACCTGTGTCGGAGGGGAATGAGATCCTGGTGATTGAGAGGGCCAGCGCTCTCAACACATCACTTTGGCTCGGACCTCTCCTAGACAGGGAGTACACTTTGGCCCGGGTGTACTAATCGGCTCCCCTTCTTGGGGTTGGGTCAAGACAGGCAGTTCCCCTGCTGGCCAAGTAAACCCTGCAGTGCTCAGCTCTCTGTTCCCGGGAGTTGAGCATGATCAGGGGGGATAGGGTTGGTGGCTTCTGTTTGTCGTTATATCTCTCCCGAAGCCTGGAAGGGGTCAAGACATTGGTTTCTTGGCCCTGGCCCCTTAGTTGGACTCCAAGGGGGGTGGGTAAGGGAGGGATGAAATATAATAAAATACACATGGCTTTTTCAAAACACATCCCCCCAAAAAAGAGGAAGGCAGCATCCCCTATTTCAGGGGATTTCGATTCTGACAGCGATTCGGATATGGAGGTACGACAGAAGACAGGTTTTTGGCTTCCTGGCTCGTTATGGAAGGAACGGAGCAAGAAAGACCCCTTTCAGCTTTGAGCCCTTTTGCTATCCAAAAGGGCTTTCAAGGCTTAGCAGGTGACCCTCGGTCCATCAAGAGGTTGAGGAACGGCTCGTTTCTAATTCAATGTAAATCACAGAAACAATCTGAACAGCTGCTGAAGGCAAAAAGCTTGTGGACAGGGAGATCAGGGTGACTCCCCACAAACAGTTAAATTCATCGAAAGGAGTGATTCGCTGCAGGGATTTATCAGGTGTTTCAGAGGCAGAGATCAAAACGGAGCTGGCGTCCCAGGGTGTGACGGAGGTACGCAGGGTGACAGTAAAGAAGGCTGCAGAAAGAGTGGCCACCAACACCCTCTTTCTGACATTCTGCAATCCTGTGCTGCCTCCGGTCATCAAAGTCGGCTACCTGATTGTCCGGGTTCAGTTATACGTTCCGTCCCCGTTGAGGTGCTTCAGATGCCAGAAGTTTGGCCATGTCAGAGACCGTTGTTCTGGGCAGGAGGTGTGCGGTATTTGCTGCAAGGCAACCCATGATGGGCCGTGTAAAGATCCGGCACATTGTGCAAACTGCGGTGGCGACCATCCCTCCTCTTCCGAAACTGTCCTCTTTGGATTCAGGAATCTGCAATACAAAGAGTTAAAACAGAAAAGAAGATCTCCTTTTTTGAAGCCCGCAAGCTGGTTGTGGGCAGTCAGACG
Organism: Conus ventricosus; assembly: GCA_018398815.1. Taxonomy (NCBI): domain Eukaryota; kingdom Metazoa; phylum Mollusca; class Gastropoda; order Neogastropoda; family Conidae; genus Conus; species Conus ventricosus. The sequence continues at coordinate 94,486,188 of CM031604.1, forward strand.
CCGACAGCTTCTTCGTATGCTTCGGCCGTTAAGAAAGTTCCAACAGTTCACACTCGGTCAGTCTGCTGCCAGACTGATGACTTTACGTTTTCGAAAAACATTGCAAGGAAAAACTGTCAGCTCTGGTGGAAGCAGGTCCACCACCTCTCAACCCAAAGTGAATGCCCCTGGTGGAGGCAAAAAATCCGCCACCCCTCAGACTGCCCAGCAGTCTACAACATCTGCTGCTGGGCAGATTAAAAAACCAGCACCCCCACCTCGAACTCCTCTGTCCAGTGCCCGTGCGGGCAAGGGGTTCAACCCAGTGTGGAGATGGTGGAGATGAGGAAGAAACCTCCACCATCTCCCAAATCCAGACCTTCTTCACCTGTTGGCAAGTCTGCCAGCAGGTCTGAAGACCAACACAGCCCAGTACAAACCTCAAATAAATTTACACCTTTAGCAACAGACGTTGAGGAGGAGATGACCTGATCTCTCTCCTTTTCGCCCTCTGCACCATGGATAGTACAATATTCCATTGGAATATCCGTGGACTAAATTCCAACTTTGAGGAGCTGCAGCTTCTGTGTCAATCTATAAAACCTTCCGTCGTGGCTCTTCAAGAAACTCAAATTCAAAGCCAGAAGACCTTTACTCTTTCTGGCTTTAATATTCTTTCAAAACCTGCACAACCATCCACGTTGGGACTGTCGGGCGGTGTTGCCCTTCTCCTACACAAAACTTTGCTGTATAGTCTGTCGCTCTGTCTACCTCCCTTCAGGCTGTGGCTGCGAGAGTCACTCTCCACAAGACTGTGACAATCTGTTCCCTTTATCTTCCACCTTCTGTCCCGGTTTGTCGTCAGGACCTTGTCAGTCTGATAAGAGAACTTCCTCGACCTTTTTTGCTGTTGGGTGACTTTAACGGTCACAATCTTCTTTGGGGTAGTGTCGGTACGTCATCCAGAGGTCTGCTAATTGAGGATGTCCTTTCGGATTTAGATTTGTGTTGTCTGAACGACGGATCTGCAACTTACCTCCGCTCTTCCACAGGTTCACTTTCGTGTTTAGATTTGTCGTTTGTGACCCCTCGCTGGTCCTGGACTATGAGTGGTCTGTTCATGACGATCTGCACGGAAGTGACCATTTCCCTGTCCTTCTACAACCTGTAATAACTGAACACGTCTCTGTCTCTCAACATCTAAATTATAAGAAAGCAAACTGGGATCTATTTGCAGCCACTATTTCAAAAGAATTCCAGGACACTGATTTTCTTCAGAGTCCAGACCCAGCTGAATCACTGACTAACACTGTGATCAAGTGTGCTAAAACTTGTATTCCAGTGTCTTCCGATAAACTTCAAATGCCAAAAACACCCTGGTTCGATTCAGACTGCCAACAAATTTCCAAAGTTAGAAAACGGGCTCAGCGTCAGGTGTACCAACGACCTTCGGGTCCCAACGCTCGAGCCCATCAGAAACTCCGTGCCCAAATCGAGACACACTTTTAAAATCAGTAAACGTCGGTCCTGGAGAAGCTTCTGCTCCAGGCTGACATCGAAAACTTCTAAGAAAAAGTGTGGAACATCATTAAAAAAATCAAAGGGAAGAACACCTGTCCCACTGTGAACCATCTCAAGTTTGCTGACTCTTTAATAACAGAGAAAAAAGCAGTTGCTAATCTGCTTGCTTCAACCATTGAAAAGAATTCCTCCTCTTCTAACAAATCAGCCACTTTTGTCAAAAATAAAACCCTTAAAGAAAATCACCCTGCAATTTTTCGTCAGACAACATGGAAGACTACAATCTTCCTTTCACGTTAAACGAGCTGAAATCTGCCTTACTTTCTTGCAGCGATTCCTCTCCAGGTATAGATGAAATCCATTATCAACTGTTGAAACATCTTCCGCAAGAAGGTCTGAACATCCTGCTACAGGTATACAACCATGTGTGGACTACAGGTTTTTTTCCACCCTCTTGGCGAAAAGCCCTCATTATTCCCATCCCCAAACCTGGTAAAGATCTTTCTAATCCATCAAACTACCGTCCCATAGCTTTGACCAGCTGTGTCTGTAAATTGATGGAGAAAATGGTCAACGCTAGGCTCATGTGGAAACTGGAAACCGATGGCCTTTTGGCGAAAGAACAGTGTGGTTTCCGCAAACATAGGACTACGGTTGACCATTTGATTCGTCTGGAATCTACACTTCGGAACGCCTTTCTGAACAAACAGCATTGTCACGACCGACCCCTGGAGGTCTGCCCTGACAGGATCGGTTTAGATGGGAGTGAAGGGAGTGACTGACCTCACACGCCTTGCAAGAGCCCACACAAGAAAGATTACGATACAACACCCCATTTATTCACACCAACACACCCAGTCATAAATAAGCATTCCAACACATACAACCTGCACAATCACAATCAAGCATTCCAACACACACAACATGCACAATTATAAATAAACATTTCACCATACGACGTACACAATCACAATCACAGCATTTCAACACAATGACATATACACAATTATAAATAAACATTTCCAGCATCCATCCCTTTCCACACCATGGAGTGCCTCCACACCCCTGCCTCTCCAAAGTCTACTGGGAGCACCCTGTCGCACTAGGTGCTCCAAACCGGGTCGGTTCTTGAAGAGAGTCGTTCAGGCCGACACCCTTGACACGCACAAGCAGACAGTGAAGAGCGCGTCCCGGGGGGGGGGGGGGGGGGGGGGGGGGGGAAAGAAACGTGGCGTTGTTGCTGGAGGTCCTGGACGGGGATCAGGAACGGCCAGTCAAGCCCATGGGCTTTTCTACCAGTACGTGGTCCCGACCAGTGCGTGATCCCAACCAGCGCGCAGTACCAACCAGAGCGTGGCCCCAACCAGCGCGTGGCACCAACCAGTCCGCGGGTCCCGACCAGAGCGTGGCCCCAACCAGCGCGTGGCACCAACCAGTCCGTGGTCCCGACCAGAGCGTGGCCCGACCAGAGCGTGGCCCCAACCAGCGCGTGGCACCAACCAGTCCAAGCTCCGGGTGAAGCCCCCGGGAGGAGGGAAAAGGTAGCTGGGAGGAGAGAAGAAAGGGAGGGGAGGAAGGAAGAAGGGTACTGGAACCCCGCCGTCAGTACAGTCTGACCATGCTGTTAAATCCTAAACAGCCACTCGCATGATGGGCGAGGGGAGGTCTACTAAATACACCAACAACCCAGCTCAACACAGACCTGAGCATAACACAGTAAAACCAATCAAATCAGGAATGTTCATTAGTCTTCTCACACGAAGCAGGTAAAAGACTGCATTAAATTAACAGGCTATAAAACAAATATGAATCATCTTCATCCTTCTCTCACTCATGCTTAACATTTTCCTTTCCCTTAGGAAATAAACCAACACCCGCAACTATCGCTTTATAACTGCCACCACATTTGCAAATAATAATTCAATGGCATAATTATCACACTTTATAGCCACATTTCAAAATAACACAAATCTCCAACCACGCAATCCGAACGACAAATCATGCGTACGCACGCTCGCGAACATAAAACTCGTTCTCCTTGCACACACAACAGACGGTGGCCGAAGGATAAGAGTCCGGAGAAAGTGACAGGGGCGGACGAGCGAGACCAAGCAAGTACCAACCCTGAATCAACCAGGTTCTCTCCCATCCCCACCGACTACCGCATCACCAGATGCATAAACAGGAGAAAGAATTTTGGATATAATTTAGAATGGCCAGGTTAAAGATTGAATTAACCAGAGAAAAGGTCTCAAACAATATTTCTTTTACAATTTTGAAAACAAAAGAAAATTGCGCAAAAGAGAAGACTAAGCCGGCTAACAACCCAACAAACCAAAAAAAACAAACCACGAAACTGATGCTTACCAGCTACCCCTGGGTGACCCCGAAGAGCGGGTCAAACGACTCTCTCTGCCCTCTGTCCAGTCGAGAGGACAGAGGCGCAGATGCGGAAAAAGAAGAAGTGATGTCCCTCTCCTACAGGCCGACTGTAGGAATTGAAGATACCGACTGTACCTTCGACGATACGGTGAAGAACCAAGACCGGAGCAGGCGCTCCAGAGACATCTTCCGCTCGAGTGAAGAGCTAACCTCCCTCAGCGATGGCGGCCAACATGCCACCTACGTCACAGAGTGAGCATACTTCAAGCTAAAAGAAATGAAGCACGTGCGACAGGTAAAAAGACAGGCGAGAGGCCGATAGACAGCAAGTTCGAGAGAAAGGTACCAGCCACCCGTGAACCTGCAGGATGAATAGCACGGGCAGTGGAATTAGAGAGAGAGAGAGAGAAAGCAAACCGAAGTTGAGCTGAACTACACCAAGGTGCAACCGCACCACAAGCCACATTAAGGGACGGATACACGACAACAGCAACGACAATAAATAAATGAGTAATTCCGCCACCCTAGATGGGTCAAAACGTCGTAGGCCTCGTGACAAACTCGTGACAAGCATGCAGTGGCAATTTTCTTCGACTTGGAGAAGGCCTACGATACCACCTGGAAGTCGGGGATACTTCATGATCTCCACGATCTGGGTTTTCGAGGTCATCTTCCGCTTTTCATACAAAATTTTTTGGCAGAACGACAGTTTCAGGTCCGGGTTGGCACCACTCTCTCTGATGTCCACGAGCAGGAGTTGGGTGTTCCACAGGGGAGCATACTGTCTCCTGCTCTCTTTAGTATTAAGATTAACAACATTGTTCAATCAGTCCAGCAGGGTTCAGACTGCTCATTGTTTGTGGATGATTTCGCTGTCTATGCGACTGGAAGCCTGTATCCGAGTGTCCAGCGCAGGCTCCAGCTTTGCGTGGATAAAATCCATCGGTGAGCGGATGAAAACGGTTTCACCTTTTCTCCAACAAAGACACAGTGTATTCACTTCCATAATTTCCGTCAGTTTTTTCCAGATCCTGAACTTCAAGTAGGGAAATCTCCCATTCCAGCTGTTAAAGAGGCCAAATTTCTGGGAGTCATTTTTGACCAGAAACTTAACTTTCTCAGCCACATCAAAAACCTCAAAACTGCTTGCCAGAAAGCACTGAATATTCTGCGGGTCGTAGCGCACACCGACTGGGGCGCTGATAAGAAAACTTTGCTGCACCTCTACAGAGCCTTGGTCCGTTCCAAACTGGACTACGGTTGTGCTGTGTACGGCTCTGCATGATCTTCTTACCTCAAACTCTTGGACCCTATCCACCATCAAGGGCTTCGTCTCTGTCTTGGAGCGTTCCGCACCACCCCTGTGTACAGCCTGTACGTAGAGGTGGGTGAACCTTCACTGTCCAACCGCAGGCTGAAACTGTCTTTGAATTATTATATCAGACTGTTCTCGGAACCAGAAAACCCTGCCTATGACTGTGTCTTTGACCCTCCGTTCCAAAGTAAGTTTGAAAACAACCCTAAATGTATTCCGCCGTTTGGTCTTCGTATGCAGCCTCACGTGCGGAATGCAGGTCTAGACCTAGGTGTAGTTATCTGATTTTTCCAAGTTTCCGGATCAACCTCCGTGGACCTTTTTCACGCCAGAGATTCGTTTTGATCTTGCAGCTTTTCGTAAAGAGTCTACCAGCTCTCTGGCGTACAAGGCATTGTATGCTGAGCTCTGTTCGAAATTTCCATCCTGTCAAAAAGTTTTCACTGACGGTTCCAAGTCTGAAGATGGAGTGGCCTGTGCAGCCTATTGCCTGGGGCTCCTTCTCAGATACTGTTGGAACATATTCATTCAGATGCTTCTGTCTATTCTGCTGAACTTACTGCTCTGGTTTTGGCTTTGAAGATAATCTCACATTCTTCAAAGAGGGACTTTCTGGTTCTGTCGGATTCGCTGTCAGCTTTGGAGGCCATAGCTGGCCGCAACCTTCAGCATCCAGAACTTTTATTTTTTTTGGAACTTTTTAGTAAGTTGAAGGCGGACGGTTACAACATTACTTGCTTGGGTTCCTGGTCATGTTGGCATCGGCGGGAACGAAATGGTTGATCGTTTAGCCAAGAACGCCACAAGAGAGAAACTGTCCAACACTTATATCCCCTGCTCAGATGTGAAACCCAAAATTACCGATTATGTGAGAGACCTCTGGCAGGAGGATTGGAACACCCAGACGAGTAACAAACTCTTCAGATCCGTCCAAACCTTAAGGACTTCCTCCCATCCACGTCGGGAGGTCGTAAAGAGGAAACGGTTCTGTGCCGGCTGCACACCGGCCATTCGTATTTTACACATTCTTACCTTTTAAAGAGTGAAGAAGCTCCGTGGTGCATTCCATGCCATGCGCCACTCACAATGAAACATATTCTTTTAGAGTGTTGGGACTTGCACGATGTGAGACACAAACATTTTACGGCGGAGTCCATGAAGATCCTGTTCAGGATGTGATCCTCGAGTTTTTGAGAGAGATTAACATTTTTCATCTGATTTAAGATTTTACGGCAGAAAGATTTTTAACAAAAGTTTCTGGTGCGTTTGTAGACGATGTCATTTAACGAGATGTGTGAAAGGTTTTTTTTTTTTTTGGTTTTTTTTTTTGTGACTGGTGAGTTGATTTTAACGTGGTGACAGCCCTGATATGGCCCTTTACGGTCGGCTGGGCTATAAGCAACATTATCTTATCTTATCTTATTCACCACATGGTGGACAGGTGGCTACATTCACACATACCTGACAGGTGGCTACATTCACCACATACCTGACAGGTGGCTACATTCACCACATGGTGGACAGGTGGCTACATTCACCACATGGTGGACAGGTGGCTACATTCACCACATGGTGGACAGGTGGCTACATTCATCACATGCCGGACAGGTGGCTACATTCACCACATGCTGACGGTGGCTACATCACCACATGCCTGACAGGTGGCTACATTCACCACATGGTGGACAGGTGGCTACATTCACCACATACCTGACAGGTGGCTACATTCACCACATGGTGGACAGGTGGCTACATTCACCACATGGTGGACAGGTGGCTACATTCACCACATGGTGGACAGTGTCTACATTCACCACATGGTGGACAGGTGTCTACATTCACCACATGGTGGACAGGTGGCTACATTCACCACATGGTGGACAGGTGGCTACATTCGCCACATGGTGGACAGGTGGCTACATTCACCACATGCCGGACAGGTGGCTACATTCACCACATGCTGGACAGGTGGCTACATTCACCACATGCCATACAGGTGGCTACATTCACCACATGCCATGCAGGTGGCTACATTCACCACATGCCATACAGGTGGCTACATTCACCACATGGTGGACAGGTGGCTACATTCACCACATGCCATACAGGTGGCTACATTCACCACATGCCGGACAGGTGACTACATTCACCACATGCCATACAGGTGGCTACATTCACACATGCCATACAGGTGGCTACATTCACCACATGCCGGACAGGTGGCTACATTCACCACATGCCTGACAGGTGGCTACATTCACCACATGCCATACAGGTGGCTACATTCACCACATGCTGGACAGGTGGCTACATTCACCACATGCCATACAGGTGGCTTCATTCACCACATGCTGGACAGGTGGCTACATTCACCACATGGTGGACAGGTGGCAACATTCACCACATGCCTGACAGGTGGCTACATTCACCACATGCCTGACAGGTGGCTACATTCACCACATGCCTGACAGGTGGCTACATTCACCACATGCCTGACAGGTGGCTGCATTCACCACATGCTGGACAGGTGGCTGCATTCACCACATGCTGGACAGGTGGCAACATTCACCACATGCCTGACTGGTGGCTACATTCACCACATGCCGTACAGGTGGCTACATTCCCCACATGCCGGACAGGTAGCTACAATTCATCACATGCCGGACAGGTGGCTACATTCACCACATGCCTGACAGGTGGCTACATTCACCACATGGTGGACAGGTGGCTACATTCACCACATGCCGGACAGGTGGCTACATTCACCACATGCCTGACAGGTGGCTACATTCACCACATGCTGGACAGGTGGCTACATTCACCACATGCCGGACAGGTGGCTACATTCACCACATGGTGGACAGGTGGCTACATTCACCACATGGTGGACAGGTGGCTACATTCACCACATGCCATACAGGTGGCTACATTCACCACATGCCGGACAGGTGGCTACATTCACCACATGCCATACAGGTGGCTACATTCACCACATGCTGGACAGGTGGCTACATTCACCACATGCCGTACAGGTGGCTACATTCACCACATGCTGGACAGGTGGCTACATTCACCACATGCCGGGACAGGTGGCTACATTCACCACATGGTGGACAGGTGGCTACATTCACCACATGGTGGACAGGTGGCTACATTCACCACATGCCTGACAGGTGGCTACATTCACCACATGCCATACAGGTGGCTACATTCACCACATGCCGGACAGGTGGCTACATTCACCACATGGTGGACAGGTGGCTACATTCACCACATGCCGGACAGGTGGCTACATTCACCACATGCCATACAGGTGGCTACATTCACCACATGGTGGACAGGTGGCTACATTCACCACATGCCGTACAGGTGGCTACATTCACCACATGCTGACAGGTGGCTACATTCACCACATGGTGGACAGGTGGCTACATTCACCACATGGTGGACAGGTGGCTACATTCACCACATGGTGGACAGGTGGCTACATTCACCACATGCCTGACAGGTGGCTACATTCACCACATGGTGGACAGGTGGCTACATTCACCACATGGTGGACAGGTGGCTATATTCACCACATGCCTGACAGGTGGCTACATTCACCACATGGTGGATAGGTGGCTACATTCACCACATGGTGGACAGGTGGTTACATTCACCACATGCCTGACAGGTGGCTACATTCACCACATGGTGGACAGGTGGCTACATTCACCACATGCCGGACAGGTGGCTACATTCACCACATGGTTGACAGGTGGCTACATTCACCACATGCCGGACAGGTGGTTACATTCACCACATGCCTGACGGGTGGCTACATTCACCACATGGTGGACAGGTGGCTACATTCACCACATGCCTGACAGGTGGCTACATTCATCACATGGTGGACAGGTGGCTACATTCACCACATGCCGGACAGGTGGCTACATTCACCACATGGTTGACAGGTGGCTACATTCACCACATGCCGGACAGGTGGCTACATTCACCACATGCCTGACAGGTGGCTACATTCACCACATACCTGACAGGTGGCTACATTCACCACATGCCGGACAGGTGGCTACATTCACCACATGGTTGACAGGTGGCTACATTCACCACATGCCGGACAGGTGGTTACATTCACCACATGCCTGACGGGTGGCTACATTCACCACATGGTGGACAGGTGGCTACATTCACCACATGCCTGACAGGTGGCTACATTCATCACATGGTGGACAGGTGGCTACATTCACCACATGCCGGACAGGTGGCTACATTCACCACATGGTTGACAGGTGGCTACATTCACCACATGCCGGACAGGTGGCTACATTCACCACATGCCTGAACAGGTGGCTACATTCACCACATGTGGACAGGTGGTACATTCACCACATGCCGGACAGGTGGCTACATTCACCACATGTCTGACAGGTGGCTACATTCACCACATGCCGGACACAGATAGTGGTCTGCCCTGAGCTGCCATGCAGCTGTTAATGCCTTCCTATGACGTTCTGTCTCTCTTTTGTAGTCACATTTGTCTCTTTATATCTTCTTTGTGCCTGATTTACACTTTTATTTGACCGTCTTGCTCTTCCTGTGTCCCTGTGTATGTCTTTCTTTTCCCTTCGCACTCTGCAGTGAGGGTTTGTCCTGTGTATGTCTTTCTTTTCCCTTTGCACTCTGCAGTGAGGGTTGGGATTGGACCCGAGGGTGCTATCAGTTACTTTCACAGTGAAAGAAAAAAAAAAGTGTTATCAGTTGTTTGTCCCTGTGTAATGCCACTTCCTGAATTCCTGGTCAGAGGTCATAATGGGGTTGTTGGGGAAGCGTGCCCGGCGCAGTACAGAGTGATTCAGGAAGCAGTTCACTGAAGAAAGCATGGTACTTCCTGGTCTAAGGCGGTGTCTCTGTTGGTCTGTCTCATGATAATACTTACACACAGGTAGATGGAGAAAACAAGTGTGCAAAGACAGAGCAACCGCCTTAGACCAGGAAGTACCATGCTTTCTTCAGTGAACACACACACACATGTACGCGCGCACCCACACACACACACACACACACACACACACACACACACACAACTCTCTCTCTCTCTCTCTCCTCTCTCTCTCTCTCTCTCTCTCTCTCTCTCTCTCTCTCTCTCTCTCTCTCTCTCTCTCTTTACACATGCTCACAGACACACACACTTTCTCTAGCTTTCTTTTTCACTGTCTTTTCCTACTCTTCTTCTTAGCGAAAGGACTAGGAGAGAGTATTAACAATTCCTCTGCATAACCTAGAATTGTAATAGTGTGAAGGGGATCATTTGTATAGCTGCCATGCAAAGGGGCCCTGTGTTACTAGCTGTTGTTCTCTTGCAATTTTGAGTGAGCTTTTTTTTTTTTTAAAGAAAGGAAAGCAAAAGCACAAAACAATAAGAAATAAAGGGTTTATTCCTTGGAGAGAAGTGATCAAAATAATCTGTTTCTGAACTTTCATTCCTTGCCTCACCACTCAAGGACAACAAGAGGATATCTTGATAGACACTAGGACATTGTGGTCTTCCCATTCCTCTCACTCTATCCTCAGGCATAAACAGCCACAGAGGATTTGTTGTTGATGTTGTTGTTGTCGTACCCTGGCTAAAAGACTCCAGGGATCATCCAAACAGCCGAAGTACTTGAACACTATGGTACAAATGCATCAGCTGGGGATGAGAACATTACGTGTGTGACCGTTTTTGATTACCCTGCCACGTGGGCAGCCACACTCCGACTTCAGGGGATTTTGGTGACTGATAATGTTATGCTAGGAGCTTGTCACAACTGAAGACTATTCAGAGCATAACAACATGTTGATGTAGCCTTGGTGTTCTAGCCTGTGTCAACTGGCCTGACACAGCCTTAAGGAGTACTGACGGCCCCGTTCTGTGTATTGTCCATTTCAGGCTTTCTTCCATCTGCCTCTTGAAGCATCCTCCCTCCACTGCGTCCTGTAGAAGGGTCTTGGACAGGGGTTCAGGGTGTACAGGCAAACTTGTTGTGACTGATTGTACCTGCAAGGGGAGGTTATGGTCACTGAGTGAGCGTTGACTTGCTCTCTGACCTACTCATTTGTTGTATAAACATGCTGTGTGGTTTTTTGAGAATCTGTCTGAAATTTGTTCTCAAATGCCAGGCTGCTACGCTCATTAAAATCAATCCAGTCATTTTGAAAGTTTACCAAAACGTATCATCAATCCAGACCTCTTATGTAAGGGATTTTGTAGTTGTATCTTGTCTGTGATTTTTACCACCTTGGATTCATAGATAACTACCTCTTTCATTGTTACTAATACATAACTTCAGTTGAGCTCCTAACTTTTGGTTGAAGTAGGTTTCAATAACAATGATTCAGCACCAAAACCAGTGCAAGCATCCTATTGGCTGGAGGCGGTTTAAAGCAAGTTTAAGGACTGAAGTCTGTGTGATATCGGGTATCGGCAAATCTTGCCCCTCAACACTGTGCCTTAGTGAAGCATACCACTCTATTTCAGCTGTTTCCTTATTGATGCCTCCAGTAAGACCCAGTGCATTGTCTTGTGTTACATACATGTTTGAAATTGAAAAAAAAAATAGATGTTTAAAACTCATGTGATTCTTTAAACTAATGAGGTCATTACATCAGAGAGCAACTTTAGTTGACATCAGGCAAATACAACATGAGGCGTTGAAGAGAAGAAGCTCCAGGGTTGTTTTCCATCGTGTACAGGCAGTATATGACAAATGACGATTTTGCAGAATTAGGCCTCAAGTCAGAACATGTGGTATCAGACAGAGACCGTGCCTCGCAGTGATCGGACACTGCAGCCTTGCCTGGAAGGGCCTTGGTTCTGTCATAACACCGTGCTGAAGACCTTACCTGGAAGGGCCTTTGTTCTGTCATAACACCGTGCTGAAGACCTTGCCTGGAAGGGCCTTTGTTCTGTCATAACACCGTGCTGAAGACTTTCCAGGAAGGGCCTTTGTTCTGTCATAACACCGTGCTGAAGACCTTGCCAGGAAGGGCCTTTGTTCTGTCATAACACCGTGCTGAAGACTTTCCAGGAAGCAGAGTGGACAGTGGACACTGCAACCTTGCCTGGAAGGGCCTTTGTTCTGTGATAACACCATGCTGAAGACTTTCTAGGAAGCAGAGTGGACAGTGGACATAGCAGACTGAAGAAGTCTTGTCAGCATGAAGGACTGGGCTGAATACAGGCCTATAACCTAAGGGTCAAGAGCTGTCAAAGTCCCCAACTACACATAGGTGTACCATGGTACCTTTACGATAGAAGTTCACAGAAAAATGAATGATGCAGCATACTCCATGGTCTCATTGTGGACGCTTGCAGAGCCACAGAACTTTTTTTTCGAACGTGATCAGTGGGGCAAATGATGATCAAAATGAGACCATGGAGTATGCTGCATCTTTCAGAGTTGTCAATATCTGTATGTTCATGATGACTTTCGTTTAACAGCCATGGTGGAATTCACCAAGGGGGGATGATCATTCATGCTAAGAGGTCAAAACGCGTCATGTTTTGTCTTGTGATTTATTTGTCCACGTTGTCTGGTGAAGTCATTATAATCACTTTTTAAAATTTGTTTAGATCTCCGCCTGCAGTCACCTCACTTTGCAACAAGCTGCTGCAACAGATAAATGGAAGGCTGCCAGTGCAGCAAGCTAAAAGGAAACTTCACTGTTGTACCACAGGTGAACCACAGCAACAGCCATGACCGGCAGGACCATCGGACAGACGCCCAGCGGAGAACGACGCCAGACAGCAAGCGGTCATCGACCACCAACGCAAAGTGGCTGCCGCCCACGCCAGACGGGAACAGCAACAGCAGGAGGCGGCCCGCACACCTCGGGGAAGTGACTCCCTGACCCATGGGGCTCCGAGACACGGCAGCCGACAGAGTGACCGAGGAGGAGGAGGTGGTGGAGGTGGAGGTCGCAGGCAGGCTCCGGCCCCTGCTAGTATGTCGTCGGTAAGCGTCTGTGTGTCATACAACTAGGTTGATTGGTTATGTTTAACATGCACTGAGGGCTTTTTTTTCTGTGATTTTGTTTATATGTTTAGATAGTAGTGTGTTTGTCAGCAGTGTAGATTTATTCTGAAGGACTGTTTTCATTTTTTAAGAAATTTTATTAGCTGAGGATGGTAGAATAAAGTAATGGAACCTTATGAATTGATTGCTGACAATAGTTGTTTTAGAAGACTGCTTTCTTTTTCCTTTTGTGTGTGTGTGTGTGTGTGTGTGTGTGTGTGTGTGTGTGTGTGTGTGTGTGTGTGTGTGCTTGTGTGTGTGTGTGTGGTGTGTGTGTGTGTGTGTGTGTGTGGTGTGTGTGGTGTTAGGGTCAGGATCAGGGTCAGCGTGTATATTTTCATGTTCTATCCCTTTTGTTGCATGGTATTTTAGATAAGTAAAGAAGAGACAGGAATATGAAAAAAAAAATCATATATATCCCTCATCGCCACAACTCGCCCCTCCTGCCCATTCCCTGAGAGGACTTTTAATCAGTCAAAACGTTACGAAAATAGATTTGGATATGTGTGTTACTTGTCTCTTCTGTCAGAACACTTTTGTCTATAAATTCGATATACACCTATGTACTCCAAATTTGCAGTTGAACTATTTCTTCTCAAAGAATGAAATATTTTCCAAAAAACTGGAATACTTTTGAACTTTCTGTGCTTTCAAAACTTTGTTTACTTAAAAGTTTCTTCATTGGAAATTGAAGATGGCCTGTATTTAAGCATGATTACATTTTTACTGGTATGACATGAGAATATCAAAACTGACATAGTGACTTTGGAACCATAAACAAGAGAGACACAAAGAAAGACGGAAAAAAGGAAGAAACGTACTTCATGTCTCTTATGAGTGCACATTGCAACATTTTTAGTGGTTGTCATGTTACTTACGAGTAAACATCACAACGTGTTTAGTAGTTGTCATGTTACTTACGAGTAAACATCACAACGTGTTTAGTAGTTGTCATGTTACTTACGAGTAAACATCACAATGTGTTTAGTAGTTGTCAGTTACTTATAACTGTACATTGCAACATGTTAAGCAGTTGTAGGGTGTACAAAATGCACCAAAAGTGTAGGGGTGTATAGATCTGACACAGATGTATGCGGTACACTTTACACAAAATTACAACCAAAGAGACGGGCAAGGAAAGACCACGCCAGCAATCAAGAGGGATCTCCCACATTCCCTGTCCATGTTGTCACCGCACATTCCATGCACACATTGGCTTGATCAGCCTCCTGCATATCCACAAATTATCTCACGCCCCTCAACTCCAAGATGATTGACGTGGTCCTCGTCGACTTGACGGGCAAACACACAGACATGATATAGAATGGACTAAAAATTTTCTTTTCAGACTAGCCAGAATTGGGTTTGAACACGTTTTAGGTAGCCAAATAATGCTGTTAGGATTAAGCAATCCATCCTGCTAACTGAAAATTTAGTGTATCCATTTTAGGGTAAAGATGCTCTACTGAAAATGTTTTGAAGAATTGAGAGTGCTTGTTTGTTTATTCCTCATGATATGTCTGTTTTTGTATGTTTCACACACACACACACACACACACACACACACACACACACACACACACACACACACACACACACACACACACACACACATATATATATATATATATAGAGAGAGAGGAGAGAGAGAGAGAGAGAGAGAAAAGAGAGAGAGAGAGAGATCAGTATATTTAAGATGCCTAAAACAATTTTATAAATATATATATATATATATTTTTTTTAAAGTCAGTAATACCTCATACTTTTTCTTTATGAAAATGATGTTTAAGGCATTTTTACTAAGTGCACATGTCCTTTGCAGTTGAATATTTTCATATTCAAATTTCATAAGTATCATGTGAAATGGCAATATTCTGTGTACAATGTACATACATTACTAACATTGCTTGTAATACACCATTGTATTAATTTACAAATGCCTGTATTTGCATGTTTATAGTTCCCATGGTACGAACGAAAAACCTATAGCCAATTATAATTATATGCATGCTGCTTTGCACCGGACTGTGACCATGGTGAGTTGATGTTACCTTGGAAACGAGACTGCCCAGCATGCTCTGTTGTCCATTGGTGTGCATTTCCAGCTTGTCTGTGGACACCCTGTCGTGTGATTTCTGAGATTTAAAAAAAAAATGTCTTTTTCATGTGACCTAAAGCTCTGGGTTGTGTGGATTCAAGTTTGTTCGACAAGACCTCTGTTCTGCCTGAGGACCCCATTTTGAACAACCTGTCTGTAGTAGCTTGTGTCTTCGGCACATTCCAGGGACCTTGAAAGCAGTGTTGAATTTTTAATGGCAGCTTCATTTCAACAGAAGGTCGAACTGGTAGGATATCGGAACTTCACGTTTCTCTGTGACTGCTGAACTTTTAAGAAATATTTATTTGGATTTTTTTTCCACCCCTGATCAGGTTTTTCTGGGGAAAAGGATGGGGGGAGGGAGGGGGTGGGGTGGTCACAAAATGATACACAAAATGCTTCAATCTCTCTGTGATATATGTGTGTGTGTGTGTGTGTGAGTGTGAGTGTGTGTGTGTGTGTGTGTGTGTTCTACATGTGTGTGTGTCTATATGTGCTTGTCAGTACAATCTTGAGTTAATCTGACAATAAATTGGTTTCAGTCAGTCAGTCTATATGTGCGTGTGTGCATGCGTTACACTTGTGTGGGTGTTATCCTTTTTGTTTGCTTAATGATTGCCACAGAATTCTAGCATGCAAAATCTGTGACTGGCAGTGAATGTAGGAGTAGCGTTGCTGTGATTCGTGTTCCCTGTGACATCTGGTGCTGTCAAGAAGGTGGATGCTTGTCACAGTGGAAGGGGGTGGTGTGTATGTTTATTTTTCTGGCACAAGGTTCTCTTCCCTCTGCCCCACATTCCCAGCATGCCTGCAGTCTTTTCCGCTGGTAATGTCCTAGGTTTAGCAAAACAGTATTGATCGGTGTTAACTCGAGGCATGAGCCTTGTACCTGTCAGTCAGGGAATCGATATGATAAGACAAGAGCTGCGGAGCCTGCTTTGCATTATTGATTTTATTGTTGTGGACAATGGAGCTACAAACAAAAGGGAGAGAGAGTCACAGGGGAGAAAGAGAGAGAGACAGGAAGAGAGGGAAAGGGAGAAAGAGCGAGGGAGAGAGATCAAGAGATCCATTTTGGGGTAAGGAGATGAAGAGAAAGAGACGGAGTCATATAGAAAGAGAGGG
The DNA here is from genome assembly GCA_018398815.1 of Conus ventricosus. Lineage (NCBI taxonomy): Eukaryota > Metazoa > Mollusca > Gastropoda > Neogastropoda > Conidae > Conus > Conus ventricosus. The sequence goes on from CM031604.1 coordinate 94,502,665, forward strand.
AAGGAGAGAAAGAGCGAGGGAGAGAGATCAAGAGATCCATTTGGGGTAAAGAGATGAAGAGAAAGAGACAGTCATATAGAAAGAGAGAAAGAGTGAGGGAGAGAGACTGAGAGATCCATTTGGGGGCATTGAGAGGAAGAGAAAGAGACAGTCACAGAGAAAGAGAGAGAGGAGGGTAAGGGAGAGGGATCAGAAGATCCATCTGAGGGTATTGAGAGAGGGTGAGATAGATCAACTTCAAAACGGAGAGAGATTGACTTTTAAGAGGTAGAGATCAAATTCTAAGAGAGTTAAAAACCAGCTAGCTGCTGTGGCATAGTGGTTAGCACCATGGTCTCTTGGCTGCGAGGTCGTGGGTTCAACTCCCTTCAAAGCCATTTATTTGTGGAATTTTTCTACCCAGAGTTGACTTTGCTATGGCGTTAACTGGAAAGGCTGGGACCACACAAGTTAAGTTTCATCCACTCAATGGATGAGTCTCTGAGAGTGTCGCTTAAATTGCCTGGCCAACACCGCAGGTGTCTGTATCTCTCAGGCCTGCTTGATGCCAGGATGTATTATGAACGTATGTGTAGAGTACGTCTTTGTCATGCAGTCTCAGACCAGAATGGAAATCTACAGCATCATCTAATCCTCATCAATCAGCATTAAAGAAAAAAAAAGTAAGCCTAGAAGGAGGGGAGGTGAATGTTAGCTTCTGAATATTTTGAGAGGGACAGCAATGTTGGGAGTGTTTTTTGTCATACAATTCCAGTGTGTGTTCGATCAAAGCCGCACTAACAAAATCCATAGTTTATGGCGATGTCCATTTTGAATTTAATGTTCAATATCCTTTGCCTGTAGACTTGTGTTTAAGTATGTGTGAGTATGCACACATTTAAATTCTCTTAAAGATATACAGGTGCGCATAGACATGGCACATGATACACATAGTCTGACTTTGTTTAGAAAAAAACAATTTTTAATCAAAAAAATGTTGGATGGATACAGAAATGGATTCTTTTTTTGTACATTTTCTTGGTGTTGTCATCATCAACATTCTCACAACCACCCTGCTGATGATTTAATGTGTATCTGTGTTTTGTAGTTGTGCTGCTGTTACAGTGATATTTAGTTTTATCTTGAACTCCATGAAAACCTTGTATGCATGATTGTGCATGTTGTTTTATTTGAAATGTTTTGTTATGAACGAAATAATTAAGCACTGATTCTGTTCCACAGTTGTTGATGCAGAAAATTTTTATGTGTTAAGGGCACTCACAAAAGCAATATTAGCTAAAACAAAATGGTATAGAAGTTGACATCATCATCTCATCATCATCATCATCATCATCATCACATCTTACATATATATTGTCTTTGTAGGCTATTCTTAGATGCAAACTGTGTGAAGTAGTGGGTAATTTGTAACAAGCACTTGAAATGGTGGATGGCTGTAGTGTTCGCTTGAAGCAGCGATGATCAGTTATCTTCGGTAAAAACACTCAATGAATGTTCTGACTGAAACAGTGAGTGATCAGTAGTCTTTCACCGAAACAGATTGATTGATTTGATTGAAATAGCATTATTCTGTTGCCTTTGACTGAAACAGTGAGCGATCAGTAGTCTTTCACCGAAACAGATTGATTGATTTGATTGAAATAGTATTATTCTGTTGCCTTTGACTGAAACAATGGAAAAGCGACTGAAACAGAGGGTAATCTGTAGCCTTTGACTGAAACAGAGGGTAATCTGTAGCCTTTGACTGAAACAGTGGGTAATCTGTAGTCTTTGACTGAAACAGTGGGTAATCTGTAGTCTTTGACTGAAACAGTTGGTAATCTGTAGCCTTTGATTCAAACAGTGGGTAATCTGTAGTCTTTGACTGAAACAGTGGGTAATCTGTAGCCTTTGACTGAAACAGTGGGTAATCTGTAGCCTTTGATTCAAACAGCCTTTGACTGAAACAGTTGGTAATCTGTAGCCTTTGACTGAAACAGTGGGTAATCTGTAGTCTGTGATTCAAACAGTTGGTAATCTGTAGTCTTTGACTGAAACAGTGGGTAATATGTAGTCTTTGATTCAAACAGTTGGTAATCTGTAGTCTTTGATTCAAACAGTGGGTAATCTGTAGTCTTTGATTCAAACAGTTGGTAATCTGTAGCCTTTGATTCAAACAGTGGGTAATCTGTAGCCTTTGATTCAAACAGTTGGTAATCTGTAGCCTTTGATTCAAACAGTGAGTAATCTGGAGCCTTTGATTCAAACAGTGGGGTAATCTGATGTCTGACCAAATCAGTTGGTAATCTGTGGCCATTGACTGCAGCAGTAGGTCATCATTAGCCGTTGACTGCAGCTTGATGTGTGTCTGGCGTTTGTGGTGTTGCAGCTGCAGCCTGACAGGTGGTGTTTGAGACATTCACCAACAGGAGGGAAAGGAGTTCATCTGTGCCTACCGTGCTGGTAAACGCTACTACCTGGATAGCTGGCATTCTCAGGTTGGGAAAAGATGTGTGTGTGTGTGTGTGTGTGTGTTGTGTGTGTTGTGTGTGTGTGTGTGTGTGTGTGTGTGTGTGTGCAAGCCCTTGCATGCATTCGTGTGTGTGTGTGTGTGTGTGTGTGTGTTGTTTTGTGTGTGGTTTTGTGTGTGTGTGTGTGTGCAAGCCCTTGCGTGCATTCACTGTGTGTGTGTGTATGCGTGTGTGTGTGTGTGCACATGTATGCTTGCATGCATTTATATGTATGTGGCATGCGTGTGTGCACATGTGTATGTATTTTTTTGTGCATTTCAGTCCACAAGAAAAGCTGTTTTGTTTAGTATGTCAATGAAAATGGCTTTGAGTGTGTTAAAATGAAAAAGAGTGTCTTATATCAAGTTTGTAGTGTTCTGAAGTTGGTCTGATGTGTTTACTTTTCTTACAATGACATTTTCAATATAAAAAAAAATTTTTTAAAAGGCTTAAGTACAATTATGTTGTTAACTGTTCAGAAAATGAAGTCAGCTCCTCACTAGGGGAAAAGAGAAACGGGTTCATCAAGCAGATTTTGTCATCGTTTTTGAACGATCTGATGCATCCTCTTCATCTTCATCATCTCTGATCTTGACATGACGGAAGATTGTAGGGGCACTGTGTGGATGCTTGACCTGTCAGGGATCTGCAGAGCTCTCCTTTCTCAATCATGCACAAGAGCGTAGGAGTATAGTTACCAGTCTGTGCTACTAGTCCTCATAAGATTTGTGCCTGAAGCAGGCAAGCAAATGGTCTACAAACTGACAGTGAGAAACATTTCCTGCCTGCTAGCATCACATTAACTCTTTCATTCCTACTTTTCTATAAACCCAATTACTTCCTCTTGTTCCTAGATTCTTATAATATGGGTATTCCCTTCATTCCTGGGATTTAGAGGAAAAAAAGAAGAAGTGGTTAAAGTGAGAACTGCCATGTATGCAGTAGCAAACCAGCCAGAATAGAGTGGCGACCACTTTCTCAGGCTGTATGAGCCATCTGGCATCCATACATTTGTAAACACTGCTCCGCAAGGGACCTGGTCATGACCTGTACCGATGATGCGACTTGCACGAAGTTCAAAGCGCTTAATGCGAAAACTGATTTGCCCCGGATGCAGGAAGGAAAGGAGGGATTTTGTGCTGCCGGTTTTCCGGGCTGCAGGAAGGAAGGGTACAATTTCTGCAAACTGGAAAACCCGGGGTTTTAGGGATGAAAGAGTTAATCATCAAATGCAGATGTTATATTCCTGGAAATGCCTCAAACAAATTGCACTATTCTGCCTTTGAAATCTAACCACAAGTCTGAACATCTGATATTAAATAGTCGACTGGCTTACACCTTTCTATGAGAAGGGTAAGGTAAGGTAATGTTGCTTATAGCCCAGCCGACCGCAGAGGGCCATGTCAGGACTGTCGCCACGATAAAATCAACTCACAAGTCGTCAACAACAGCAACAAAAAAAAAACACAAAAAACCCAACAACTTTTCACACATCTCTTAAAAACACATCTTCTAAAAGCGTACCAGAAACTTCGTTAAAAATCTTTCGTCCCTAAAATCTTAGATCAGATGAAAAATGTTGATCTCTTTCACAAACTGAAAGATCACGTCAGTGAGAATCTCTCAGGAGAAGAAATATGCAGATCTGTTAAAAAAAAAGATTTCCATCTGGACAGAATCTGGGTGTCAGGTCAGCGTTGCTTG
>CM031604.1:94511857-94529469 GCA_018398815.1 Conus ventricosus
GAAAAAGATGTGGCACCAGATTCTACAGAATTGTTCTTATTTAACAGTTCTGTTTTAAAGCACAAAGATACAGTAATCATGCATACATGGGATGGAGACTATGCTTCTGCAAGGATTAGCAAAAATGAAATGCTCAAAAAAAAAAAAAAGTTACTAGTCAATATGAAGTTTCCATATTTGCATGTGATGCTTCATGGAGGCATTTATGTATAGGATGTATACAGAGCCAAAGGACCCGCATGTTGGAAAATTATTTTAAAGATCAAAATAAAGATCTTTCACTTACATTTCAAAGCAAAACAAAAAATAGCTACCCAGATATTACTGTGTCATTAATGAAAAAGAAAAAAAGCTGTTACTTTCCTAGCCAGGACAATGGACTGTGGACAGAAGTTACGTAATTTGAATCTGAATGAAGTGTTTCTATACAACGTTATGAATTTTCAAACTTCCAATCTGCATTGTGGATATTAGCATGATTGTGGATGTGTTTGACCGATCCGGATATGCAAATGTCTGAACAGAAAAAGAAAATTAGATGGCTTGGGTATGTTTAAATATAGGGAAATCGGTGAGTTGGGAATATTAGCGTTGAAAGGGGACGTAAAATTAGACAGGAAGTGAAGGGGGGGGGGGGGGGGGGGGGAGTGAGGGGGAAAGGGGGAAATTACTAATGACATTTAGTCTGTGGAGATACACTAAAAATAAGTCATCTCATGATGTAAGATTTTTGCTGTATTTTAAAGATTCATCAGACTTACACCGAAGGACTTAATGATGCATACTTTACATGATTTAAAAATTTTATTATGTTCATTTTTAAAATATCCTAACAGGTGTTTCATGAGTGCTACTTGTACATTTTTGCAGTTTTGAAAATCATGTCACTAAATTTCACACACACAAAAAGTGTGTGTATAGTGCGAGTGACTGCCTTAGAATATTTCTTCCACTCATCATTCAATGCACTTGGAAGTCATGACAGTATGTTCAGTGTTGTTTGGTTCACCTGTCACAGACTCGACCATTTCACACAATGAGAAATGCTTTCATTCTGTCGTCATGTTAGGGGCAAGAATCACCTGTCCTTTCTCACAACTACATTTAGAGAGATAAGGTGATGATCTTTTTGGTCTATGAGGAAAGAACTGTGTATATCTAAGAGGTCAAGCACATCGTGTGTGTGTGTGTGTGTGTGTGTGTGTGTGTGTGTGTGTGTGTGTGTGTGTGTGTGTGTGTGTGTGTTTAATTGAAGCTTGTGTGTGCATTAAAAAAAACCCAAAATTCTGCATCCTGCCGAAGTTGTAACCTCATCAAAGTACAGTTTGTCGGCAGGATGCAGAAGTTGAAAGTTCAACGCGTTGCTACTGAGTTCATCTGTAGTCACAGATAAGACAAAGGGAAAGAAATCTGCTCTGTCATTACACACTTTTCTCAGTTGCCAGCATGAGTGAGTTTATATGTGTTTGTGTATACAAGGCACAGTTTTTGTCAGAATAGTTTCAACTTTCTTGGCATCGTTGGTTTTTTGAGACACTAAGCAAGATGCATGGTTTGTTTTTTTTTCTTTTTTTAATATATTTTTTTTTCTTTCCATTAGACTCTTTGACCTATTTCACTGTATTTATTTCACACAATGGATGAAAACTAGGTTGGTAATGCATTTTGGAATTTATCAACCAGATCGACATTTTGTTTATTTGTCACACATTCTGGTGTATAAGAAATCTGGAGATCATTATCAGTTGGTTGTAGGTACAATTGTAACAGATCTGTCTGCTTCTTTTTTCTTCTTCTTCTTCTTTCTTCTTCTTCTTCTTCTTCTTCTTCTTCTTTTCTTCTTCTTTTCTTCTTTTTCTTCTTCTTCTCCTTCTTCTTCTTCTTCTCCTTCTTTTTTCTTCTTCTTCTTCTTCTTCTTTTCTTCTTCTTCTTCTCTTCTTTTCTCTCTTCTTCTTCTTTTTCTTCTTCTTCTTCTTCTCCTTCTTTTTCTTCTTCTTCTTCTTCTTCTTCTCCTTCTTCTTCTTCTTTTTCTTCTCTTCTTTTCTTCTTCTTCTTCTTCTTCTTCTTCTTCTTCTTCTTCTTCTTCTTCTTCTTCTCCATTCACTCCATGGAAAGTCATTGGGGTCACACTGACGGACAGTCACCAAGTTCTGTTGTTCAGTTGGTTGTGTGCCAACACTTGGAGTCCTTGCAAATGGTTGTCCTGTCATTCTGCAATGGTGTCCCTGTCCATTCTGCAGTGGTGTCCCTGTCCATTCTGCAGTGGTGTCCCTGTCCATTCTGCAGTGGTGTCCTGTCCATTCTGCAATGGTGTCCCTGGCCATTCTGCAATGGTGTCCCTGTCCATTCTGCAGTGGTGTCCTGTCCATTCTGCAGTGGTGTCCCTGTCCATTCTGCAATGGTGTCCCTGTCCATTCTGCAGTGGTGTCCCTGTCCATTCTGCAATGGTGTCCCTGTCCATTCTGCAGTGGTGTCCCTGTCCATTCTGCAGTGGTGTCCCTGTCCATTCTGCAGTGGTGTCCCTGTCCATTCTGCAGTGGTGTCCCTGTCCTTTCTGCAGTGGTGTCCCTGTCCATTCTGCAGTGGTGTCAGCCATGGTGTTGGGGGTTTCATTGTTTGTTTGTTTGGTTTTTGTTTGTTTGTTTGTGTTATTTTTGTTTTGCCTTTCCATTCTCTCCATCTCGGGGGCCGGAATAGCTCAGTGGTAGAGTGCCAGACTTGTAATCTTGGGGGTGCGGGTTTGGAATCGGGCCGGGCAGTTTCGGTACAGGGGGATTTTCCCTCAGAGTAAACATTGGTTCTGACTCCATTTCCCATACAGTCCTTCGAATGAGACTATAAACTGAGGTTCTGTGTGTGAACGCATGCGTAACTTCTTGCACACATGTAAAATCCCATCACCAACTTTCGGAAGAGAAGGCCAGTTTGGCCATTGGTATGGATGACATGTTACACATAGCATGCATCTTTCCCGAAGTTGGAGTATGGCTGCCTTAATGGCGGGACAAAAAACAGTCATACACACAAAACCGCCCCTCCCACCAGCCGCCGTGGCGAAGTGGTTAAGTCGCGGACTCCGGCTGGGAGGTCGTTGGTTCGAATCCCATCAGAAGTCATGTGGGTTTTTTCTGCCCCAACCGGTCCTACCCAGAGTTGTGTTTGCTGCGGACTCAGTTGGGAAGACTGGGACCCACAGTCGAGTTTCATCCCCTTAATGGATGCGTTTCTGAGAGTGTTTCTCAATTTCATGACCAACACTGCAGGTGCCTGTATCTCTCTGGCCTGGTTGACGCCGGGATATATTATGAAAGGAAGCGTAGAGTAAGCCCTGTCATTAGTCTCAGACGAAATGGAATCCGTTGCATCAAACTTATCATCCTCATTCTCATCGATCAGCATAAATAAAAATGTCTCAAATCTGTGGCCCTTCATGCCCCGCTCTCTGGTGACCTCAATTTCGATGTCCTCTCCACGTCTGTGACCTTGTTTGGTTCCATCGAGGTCCAACGGTATCGGCGATCCATGGGGGCTGTCGTGACGGACGTGGTGGCGCCCTCCGGAGGGAGAGCTCACATCACGCTGGCTCCGGACCTAAGCAATTATTGTCGTCAGTAGGGGGCTTAGTAGGTGGTTCCTGCGTATGTTTAGATCAGAAACAGGCGCCACTGAACACCACCGAAGTGACTGGCAGCAGTGCAGTGTTCTCTCCGGGGGGGTTGCCTCTTGACGACTTGACATTGACTGCTTCTGTGGATTGCCGGTGCCGGGGCTGCGGCGGGGCCGACCGGCTGTGGTGTGGCGGGTGTCGGAATGAGCGGCGTGGGTTTCACTGGGCCCCTGAGGTGACGCAGAGGGTGGGACAGCAAAAAAAAAAAAAAAAAAAAAAAAAAAACTCCACTCCCAGTACAGGGGATGTCCGCAGGAGTATCAGACTGCAACACAGAAGAAGAAGAAGAAGAAGAAGAAGAAGAAGGCTCCGTCTCTAACAGTTTCCATGGGGCTTGTTTTAAGTGAGGCCATTGGACCTTGGTACTTAGCCATACCAGCGTAATGTTCCCTTTATCGCTGGGTCAGGTCAGAGGTTGTCACGTTAGTTTCTGGTGGCCGTGTCACCCCGGACTACCTGCCCTCATGCGGGGAGCAAACCAACAGAAATTACAACCCAGAAAGAGATGGAGTCTGCCAGGTTGGACGTGCCAAAGGGCATGCCACTGAAAGAAGAAAATTCTATCTATACTGTAGAGTCATTGTCAATTTATGCAAAGATTGATAGACTCTGTGCTAGCTGCTCAAGGATATCTTTACTTTGATCGCCATTTCTTATGTCAACTCTGTCTGGGTTTTCAAATCATGTGCTTGATAATCATAAAATCTTATGATTAGATCTGTATCCAAATAAACAGATGGACTTCACATGTTCCTCCCATTTATTTAGACTTTATGTTATCCTTTGTGGTGGTTTCAGTGAATGTACGTATCTATGTATATGTTCCACTGAATAAATGAAACTCCCTCACATTTTGTTGTGGACCAGAGATAGTGACAGCTGTTATGCCTTGGTAGACCAGACACGTGATAGATTGTGATATTCATTGTATTATAGTTGGGTAGATTGTGATATTTATTGTATTATAGTGTGGGTAGATTGTGATATTTATTCTATTATAGTGGTGGGTAGATTATGATAGTTTTTGTATTATAGTGGAGAAGATACACAATAGATTGTGACAGCTAAATGTCATCTCTTTCACGGAGTCATCAGTGAAAATAGCATGAGATTCGTTGTTGTTGTTGTTGTACCCTGGCTAAAAGACTCCAGCGATCATCCGAACAGCCTAAGTACTTGAACACTATAGGTACAAATGCATCAGCTGGGGATGAGAACATTATGTGTGTGACCGTTTTTGATTACCCCGCCACGTGGGCAGCCACACTTGGACTTTGGGGGATTTTGGAGACTGATAATGTTATGCTAGGAGCTTGTCACAACTGAAGACAGTCCCCGCATAACTGTGCAGAGCATAGCAACATTTTGATGTAGCCTGACACAGCCTTAAGCCAAGGCGGCCACAAGATTCCGTTTCTGAGTTTAAGACTGAAGACAGCTGCATGTTTGATTTAAGTACCTGACACCCATGTTTTCCCATTATTTGCCTCTCTGTTCACAAAGTTGATTGGCGGCCCAGCATGCCCTGTTCTTGTGATGATCTCAGGTACAGCTTCCTTTCCTTGTCCATGCCTGTGACGAGGTTTTGTCAGAGCCATCAGTTCTGGCAAGTCTGTGGAGACTGTGGTTGGACAGACATGGTGCCAACCACAGGAGAGGGGGGCATCCTCATTCATGCTGAATCGGCCAATGGAGCAAACTATTGTCATCTACAGGTGACGTCCTGCCTGTGTTGGGACAGAAGAGGCATCAGTAAAGTGTCTTAACGGCAGGGCAGTATCTCTGATGGTTTTTTGCCTCATCCTGATGTAAATTGAATTCTACTGGAAGACTGCTGGTACCAAGACCACAATAGGACAAACATGGCTGTCTTTTGGAGGGGGGAAGAGCGGAGTGAAAGTAGTGCCACTGAAGGGGAGGGGGGAGGGGAGCCACGGGAGATCAGACAGAACAACAACAAAAAAAACAAAAACGGAAAAAAGAGAAAGAAAGAAAAGAAAAACATCTTAAAGAAGTTGACCTGTAACGTTTCAATGAATTTTAGCTGATTGTTGAAACTTTGAGATGCTGATGTTGTTGAGTGAGTACTTTTTTTTTTAACATTTTATGTGAGGGAAAAACTGAAAGAATGAAGATGAAATTCAAGTATGAAAAAATATAGGTCTTGCAACTTAAACATTCAAGAAGATTTGTGTTTTTGTCAGTGACTGTTGTTTTTTATTTTTTTTTTTAAAAACTCTTGTTTGTGTATGTATAGCATGGACTTGATGCCATCATTGAATGAGATTCATGACAACATTTTGCCTGGTCATGTAATACTTGCCCAGCAAATCTGAATAACGGGAATCATTTTTGTGTGAAAAGAGTAGAAAGAGGAGGAATTTCTGTAACTGTACGGTGACAAACAAGATGAGTAATCTTTGAAAAGGATGGTTGTGTGAAGATGCAATATGTGAGCAGAGGGAGTGAGAGAAATGGTTGATAGAAGTGTCAGGATGACCCTCTGCTTTTGTTGTCCCCACAGAACCAGCAGTCGTCTTACAGCCAGAATGCAGCCCATGGTTCCAGGGCCAATGGCCAGGGACAGAGTGACGACAGGGAGGGTTCCTCAAACATCCAAAGAGAGGACGCGTGGAGACCTACTTAATGGAGGTGAGAAATCAGTATGTAAAGTACATATAACTAAAATAGTATCAGGATGGGTGGAAGCATACTTAATAGAGGTGAGCAATCATGTAAAGTACATATAAGTAAAAAAAAAAGTATCAACGAATACAAACTTCTTAGGAACTCACATGACTCGCTGAGGAAAAAGAAAGGCTGAGTGACATTTTTGGTCTGTAAGAAATAAAACCTTGATTAGGTTTCCTACTGTCTGTGTCTTTTTTTCTCCAGGAGAGACGGTACGTCCACTTCTTCTTCGACAAGTTCTCGGGGAACTGGCTGAGACTTCCTGTTGGCTGGGAACTGCATCATCCATTGATCAAGAACATGGTACACCATGTTGAGGTGAGTGTGTTGTATACGCTTGTCAAAAAGTTTGAACAGCTTTGATGATTTCACTGATTTTATGACACAAAGGAAAAGCAAGTTTAGCCCAGCTTGGGTATAGTTGATAGGATAAGAATATTCAAAATTGTGTTCGGTGAGGCCAGACCATTCTCGGCTTCCATTGATCTGATGTCACATGGGTTGGAAGGTCACTGAACGCACTTTTAAATCCTTTCTCCTCTGATGCTACACAATTCCTGAAGCCCTGACAATTTTGCATCTTGTGATGCATGATAAACTGATTTTGTGATTTCCCTCACCCTGCCTGTACTGGGAGCACAAAGGCGTGGAGACAAATATTTGTATGAATATTATGCTCAGAAGTCTGACGAAAAAAATTTCAGGACATATATTTACAAGACATTAACTCGAAGATGCTTTTTTATTTGGGAACAGCAGGATAGATTAAAAGAGCAGTCTTTCTCACAGTTAAGGCAGAATTGAAAGAAAAAAAGTCATTCAAGCTGGCTGTGCAACTATACAGTTATATTGATCAGTATGAGGCAGAGTAAGTGGTGGTGTACATTGGTTGGATCAACACAGGCACCACTGAACACCACCCAGGTGACTCGGCAAGTAGTGCAGTGTCTTCTCTGGAGGAGTGCCCTGTGATGATATTGTTAGCTCCCTTGACTGCTTGTGATCGGTCTTAGACAGAACCAGAATGCATGACATAAGGTAAGGTAAGATAATGTTGCTTATAGCCCAGCCAACCACAAAGGGCCATATAAGGACTGTCACCATGTTAAAATCAACTCACAAATAATTAATTCACACAACTCTTTAAAATACATCTTCTAAAAACCATCCGACATGAGTGTACCACTAATTAAATGGCCCAAAACTGAAGACAGGCTAAACAAAACGAAACAAAGCAAAAGAATATTTTCAACTATATTATGTTATCATATTTTGGAACTGTGATTACACACGGTTACATTTAAGAACAAGAAAACCTAACACAGAGTAACTTTTATTCAAGACTGGCACAGCCTTTTAAACTTGAATAAAGTCTGACAAATACATAGACGAACAATTTAATAATGGGGGAAAAAAACAAGCGCAGGCCAACAACTGAACTGTCTTCATAGTAATGACTTGGCAAAGATTTGGACTTGGGGGGGGGGGGGTTGGGAGTTTGAAGATGGAGAAACTGGGAACATGAAATTAAGAAAATATGTTACAGAATGAAAACTCTTCCCTAGCTGCATAAGGGAACCATCACAATCCCTTTTGAAGGCAGATATATTTGTATTGCCTGCTCCGAGGCCTTTCGTCCGCTGGGTCGGAACTCATCAGGGAGACACGGCTGGTTGTGTCTGCACTCCTGGCGTCAAATAAAGACACACCACAGTCCATAGTACTGTGGTGTTCTCACCACCAAGGGTGCAAAAAATGAATCCAATAGCACCCTGAAAGCAGCCAGTGAAGGGTAGTAAATGAAACCAAACGAAAGTGTGGGGAGGAAAAAAGTTGCTCAAAAACTAAAGGCATTATGCAAATAGTATAAAATGTAGGGGACAATCTTTGAGCCTATACTTGAGGATCCACCCAGAGATGCAAGGGATATCAAAAGACAAGCACACAGACAGACAGAAACAAATACAAATACCTCAATTTAATCAAAACAAATTCGGAAATGAAATGAGGAAGGGAACAGTAAATGATAAACAGTAAACAAGTGGGTATTTTTTGCTCCCGTAAGAAAACCTAACTCAGAGTAACTTTTATTCAAGACTGGCACAGCCTTTTAAACTTGAATAAAGTCCGACAAATATGTAGACGAACAATCTAATAGTGGGGGAAAAAACAAGCGCAGGCCAACAACTGAACTGTCTTCATAGTAATGACTTGGCAAAGATTTGGACTTGGGGGGGGGGGGGGGGGGGGGGGGGGGTTTGAAGATGGAGAAACTGGGTGGTGAGAACACCACAGTATTATGGACTGTGGTGTGTCTCTATTCGACGCCAGGAGCGCAGACACAACCAGCCGTGTCTCCCTGATGAGTTCCGACCCAGCGGACGAAAGGCCTTGGAGCAGGCAATACAAATATATCTGCCTTCAAAAGGGATTCGACGGTTCCCTTATGCAGCTAGGGAAGAGTTTTCATATCTGTAACATATTTTCTTAATTTCATGTCCCCAGTTTCTCCATCTTCAACCCCCCCTCCCCACCCCCCCTAAGTCCAAATCTTTGCCAAGTCATCACTATGAAGACAGTTCAGTTGTTGGCCTGTGCTTGTTTTTTCCCCGACTATTAGATTGTTCGTCTATGTATTGTCGGACTTTATTCAAGTTTAAAAGGCTGTGCCAGTCTTGAATAAAAGTTACTCTGTGTTAGGTTTTCTCATGGGAGCAAAAAATACCCACTTGTTTACTGTTTATCATTTACTGTTCCCTTCCTCATTTCATTTCCAATTTAAGAACAAGTTATGATCATATGATAGAAAAGTACCTTGCAGATGTGAAAATGCTGTATCCAGCGTCTCTGTTCGCCGGTAGCTTTCCTTTCATAGTCTGCAAAGCTTTACTAAGTTTGCTTGAGAAAGACTCATTTCCGTTTTCAAGTTTGTGTTCCAGTGAGATCTTGTTTGCTGGTGATGTTTTTTTTAACAGATATCAAAAGACATTTCACAGAGAGTAAGGGCAGAGGCTTTTTTTTTCTTTCTCCGAGTTGTGGACAGGAGGTAGGAAAGAGTGATGAATATAACGTATCTATTCTTCGCTGTTTGAGGAGGTAGGACACAGAGCAGCAGTTGATGTGTTGGATCAGCTACTTTGGTGTCAACTGTCTTATTAATGCCTTATATTTGCCTGGTGAAGTGAAATTCTTAAACTGATTGCTTGTATTGCAGTTGGTCATTTGACTCAGAATTTAAGCAGTGATTCATGTGGGTGCTGGTTTCTACTGCTTTTTCCCTTTTGTGGTGTTAAAACCAGTTTGTGTTTTAATCATGATCCACCGTGTTGTATTGTTGTCACCATCCTGTAAACACAGACCTCCTTCTCTTGCAGGATGCTTTGCAAAATGGAAAGATCCTGCAGATGTCTGGCCATGTTGCGTGTGTGTAACTACAATCCCGATGAATGCATTGGAACCTACCTACATCTAGAAGGAGATGGTTGGGGTTTTTGTTGTTGCAACATTGTTTTGTGAATTAAGGACATCAGTGTGCGTGTATGTGTGTGTGTGTGTTTTGTGATGTAAGTTTGTGTGTGTGTGTGGTGTTGTATGTTTGTTTGTGTGTGTGTGTGTGTGTGTGTGCGTTTTTGTTAAATGTTTGGTGTGTGTGTTGTGTGTGTGTGTATTTGTGTGTTGTGTGTGTGTGTGTGTGTGTGTGTGTGTGTGTGTGTGTGTGTGTGTGTGTTGTGTGTGTGTGGTGTGTTAAATGTTTGGTGTGTGTGTGTGTTTGTTAAATGTTTGTTGTGTGTATGTGTTGTGTGTGCATGTGTTTGTGTGTTGTGTGCATGTGTTTGTGTGTGTGCGTGTGTTGTGTGTTAAATGTTTGGTGTGTGTGTGTATGCATTACTTGTGATGTTGGTGAACAAATGTTTTTGCTTCCATTTTCCATTGCTACACCATCAGTACACTGTAAGACACGTCTTCTTCAGGACTGCACCGGTGACTTCGTGACACTGTACACAGACAGATTGTACAGGCAACTTACAGTCTGTTGTATGACACTGTACACAGACAGATTTTACAGGCAACTTACAGTCAGTTGTATGACACTGTACACAGACAGATTGTACAGGCAACTTACAGTCTGTTGTATGACACTGTACACAGACAGATTGTACAGGCAAACTTACAGTCAGTTGTATGACACTGTACACAGACAGATTGTACAGGCAACTTACAGTCAGCTGTATGACACTGTACACAGACAGATTGTACAGGCAACTTACAGTCAGCTGTATGACACTGTACACAGACAGATTGTACAGGCAACTTACAGTCAGTTGTATGACACTGTACACAGACAGATTTTACAGGCAACTTACAGTCAGTTGTATGACACTGTACACAGACAGATTGTACAGGCAACTTACAGTCTATTGTATGACACTGTACACAGACAGATTGTACAGGCAACTTACAGTCTGTTGTATGACACTGTACACAGACAGATTGTACAGGCAACTTACAGTCTGTTGTATGACACTGTACACAGACAGATTGTACAGGCAACTTACAGTCAGCTGTATGACACTGTACACAGACAGATTGTACAGGCAACTTACAGTCAGTTGTATGACACTGTACACAGACAGATTGTACAGGCAACTTACAGTCTGTTGTATGACACTGTACACAGACAGATTGTACAGGCAACTTACAGTCAGTTGTATGACACTGTACACAGACAGATTGTACAGGCAACTTACAGTCAGTTGTATGACACTGTACACAGACAGATTGTACAGGCAACTTACAGTCAGTTGTATGACACTGTACACAGACAGATTGTACAGGCAACTTACAGTCTGTTGTATGGACACTGTACATAGACAGATTGTACAGGCAACTTACAGTCAGCTGTATGACACTGTACACAGACAGATTGTACAGGCAACTTACAGTCAGTTGTATGACACTGTACACAGACAGATTTTACAGGCAACCTACAGTCAGTTGTATGACACTGTACACAGACAGATTGTACAGGCAACTTACAGTCTATTGTATGACACTGTACACAGACAGATTGTACAGGCAACTTACAGTCAGTTGTATGACACTGTACACAGACAGATTGTACAGGCAACTTACAGTCTGTTGTATGACACTGTACCAGACAGATTGTACAGGCAACTTACAGTCAGCTGTATGACACTGTACACAGATTGTACAGGCAACTTACAGTCAGTTGTATGACACTGTACACAGACAGATTGTACAGGCAACTTACAGTCTGTTGTATGACACTGTACACAGACAGATGTGTACAGGCAACTTACAGTCAGTTATATGACACTGTACACAGACAGATTGTACAGGCAACTTACAGTCTGTTGTATGACACTGTACACAGACAGATTGTACAGGCAACTTACAGTCAGTTGTATGACACTGTACACAGACAGATTGTACAGGCAACTTACAGTCTGTTGTATGACACTGTACATAGACAGATTGTACAGGCAACTTACAGTCAGCTGTATGACACTGTACACAGACAGATTGTACAGGCAACTTACAGTCAGTTGTATGACACTGTATACAGACAGATTTTACAGGCAACTTACAGTCAGTTGTATGACACTGTACACAGATTGTACAGGCAACTTACAGTCTATTGTATGACACTGTACACAGACAGATTGTACAGGCAACTTACAGTCAGTTGTATGACACTGTACACAGACAGATTGTACAGGCAACTTACAGTCTGTTGTATGACACTGTACACAGACAGATTGTACAGGCAACTTACAGTCAGCTGTATGACACTGTACACAGATTGTACAGGCAACTTACAGTCAGTTGTATGACACTGTACACAGACAGATTGTACAGGCAACTTACAGTCTGTTGTATGACACTGTACACAGACAGATTGTACAGGCAACTTACAGTCAGTTATATGACACTGTACACAGACAGATTGTACAGGCAACTTACAGTCAGTTGTATGACACTGTACACAGACAAATTGTACAGGCAACTTACAGTCAGTTGTATGACATTGTACACAGACAGATTGTACAGGCAACTTACAGTCTGTTGTATGACACTGTACATAGACAGATTGTACAGGCAACTTACAGTCAGTTGTATGACACTGTACACAGACAGATTGTACAGGCAACTTACAGTCTGTTGTATGACACTGTACACAGACAGATTGTACAGGCAACTTACAGTCAGCTGTATGACACTGTACACAGACAGATTGTACAGACAAACTTACAGTCAGCTGTATGACACTGTACACAGACAGATTATACAGGCAACTTACAG
This sequence comes from Conus ventricosus, assembly GCA_018398815.1. Lineage (NCBI taxonomy): Eukaryota > Metazoa > Mollusca > Gastropoda > Neogastropoda > Conidae > Conus > Conus ventricosus. The sequence goes on from CM031604.1 coordinate 94,524,540, forward strand.
TCTGTTGTATGACACTGTACACAGACAGATTGTACAGGGAACTTACAGTCTGTTGTATGACACTGATACACAGACAGATTGTACAGGCAACTTACAGTCAGTTGTATGACACTGTACACAGATTGTACAGGCAACTTACAGTCAGCTGTATGACACTGTACACAGACAGATTATACAGGCAACTTACAGTCTGTTGTATGACACTGTACACAGACAGATTGTACAGGCAACTTACAGTCTGTTGTATGACACTGTACACAGACAGATTGTACAGGCAACTTACAGTCAGTTGTATGACATGTACACAGACAGATTGTACAGGCAACTTACAGTCTATGTATGACACTGTACACAGACAGATTGTACAGGCAACTTACAGTCAGTTATATGACACTGTACACAGACAGATTGTACAGGCAACTTACAGTCTGTTGTATGACACTGTACACAGACAGATTATACAGGCAACTTTCAGTCAGTTGTATGAGGTGTACAGAGGTGAGGAGAGGAAATAAAAAATATCAGACAGACCCCATAACCTCTTTAGTAATGTCTTTCTTTTTTTTTTGAAGGATGGTTGTAAAATTATTCTTTCAGCTCTGGTTTTAACATCGTTTGACTCCATGACTTTTGTCCAGAATGGTTGGTTCCTCCAAGTCTACCAAGTCCATGTCTGATGGAGAGACACTGTTGGACTCTTTACAAGAAAAAGTCAAGACTCTGGTATGTTAACTGACTCTTTTCAACTTTCAGAGGTTTTTCTCAATAATGACTATTTAGGTTTTTAGATGGGAGTGAGTTTTTAACTGTGAGCTGAATGTATGACGTGTGTTGACAAACAGAAAAATATCTTTAAAAAAACAAAACCAACAAACAAGCAAAGCAGGTATCTAAAGATGTGAGTGTTAGTTGCTAAAGTCTTCACTGAGAGGATTGACTGTACTTTTGGGGTGTTTGAGATCTTTGTTTTCATGTCTCTCCCACCGCTGCTACCTATCTTTTGTAGATCCCTTGTTCTCCATCCAGTCTGTCTCTCCCACCACTGCTACCTATCTTTTGTAGATCCCTTGTTCTCCATCCAGTCTGTTTCTCCCACCCCTGCTACCTATCTTTTGTAGATCCCTTGTTCTCCATCCAGTCTGTTTCTCCCACCCCTGCTACCTATCTTTTGTAGATCCCTTGTTCTCCATCCAGTCTGTCTCTCCACCCTGCTACCTATCTTTTGTAGATCCCTTGTTCTCCATCCAGTCTGTTCTCTCCCACCCCTGCTACCTATCTTTTGTAGATCCCTTGTTCTCCATCCAGTCTGTTTCTCCCTCCCCTGCTACCTATCTTTGTAGATCCCTTGTTCTCCATCCAGTCTGTTTCTCCCACCCCTGCTACCTATCTTTTGTAGATCCCTTGTTCTCCATCCAGTCTGTTTCTCCCACCCTGCTACCTATCTTTGTAGATCCCTTGTTCTCCATCCAGTCTGTCTTCCCACCCTGCTACCTATCTTTTGTAGATCCCTTGTTCTCCATCCAATCTGTCTCTCCCACCCTGCTACCTATCTTTTGTAGATCCCTTGTTCTCCATCCAGTCTGTTTCTCCCTCCCCTGCTACCTATCTTTTGTAGATCCCTTGTTCTCCATCCAGTCTGTTTCTCCCACCCCTGCTACCTATCTTTTGTAGATCCCTTGTTCTCCATCCAGTCTGTTTCTCCCACCCTGCTACCTATCTTTTGTAGATCCCTTGTTCTCCATCCAGTCTGTTTCTCCCACCCCTGCTACCTATCTTTTGTAGATCCCTTGTTCTCCATCCAGTCTGTTTCTCCCTCCCCTGCTACCTATCTTTTGTAGATCCCTTGTCTCCATCCAGTCTGTTTCTCCCACCCTGCTACCTATCTTTTGTAGATCCCTTGTTCTCCATCCAGTCTGTCTCTCCCACCCCTGCTACCTATCTTTTGTAGATCCCTTGTTCTCCATCCAGTCTGTTTCTCCCACCCTGCTACCTATCTTTTGTAGATCCCTTGTTCTCCATCCAGTCTGTTTCTCCCACCCCTGCTACCTGTCTTTTGTAGATCCCTTGTTCTCCATCCAGTCTGTTTCTCCCACCCCTGCTACCTATCTTTTGTAGATCCCTTGTTCTCCATCCAGTCTGTTTCTCCCACCCCTGCTACCTGTCTTTTGTAGATCCCTTGTTCTCCATCCAGTCTGTTTCTCCCACCCCTGCTACCTATCTTTTGTAGATCCTTGTTCTCCATCCAGTCTGTTTCTCCCCACCCTGCTACCTATCTTTTGTAGATCCCTTGTTCTCCATCCAGTCTGTCTCTCCCACCCCTGCTACCTATCTTTTGTAGATCCCTTGTTCTCCATCCAGTCTGTTTCTCCACCCCTGCTACCTATCTTTTGTAGATCCCTTGTTCTCCATCCAGTCTGTTTCTCCCACCCTGCTACCTATCTTTTGTAGATCCCTTGTTCTCCGTCCAGTCTGTTTTCTCCACCCCTGCTACCTATCTTTTGTAGATCCCTTGTTCTCCATCCAGTCTGTTTCTCCCACCCTGCTACCTATCTTTTGTAGATCCCTTGTTCTCCGTCCAGTCTGTTTCTCCCACCCTGCTACCTATCTTTTGTAGATCCCTTGTTCTCCATCCAGTCTGTCTCTCCCACCCCTGCTACCTATCTTTTGTAGATCCCTTGTTCTCCGTCCAGTCTGTTTCTTTTGTCACCTGTGTTTTTGAATCCAGACAAAAATGTGAGGCGTGTTTGAAACTGAAGAAAACTTGCGCTGAATCAAATCCCTCATTGCTGAAACAAATGATGAAACAGCGCTTCGAGAAACAGAAACACGTTGGAGAACATGCTCAGACAGAGAGCTGGCCTTCACTCGAGAGCTGGGACTGAGACAGGGTGGTGCCCCTGTGTGTGGGTGGTTGTGTATTGGGTGGTTATACCTGTTTGTACATACAATTTCAGTGTATTCTATGCATGCATTTTGTGAAATTATACCTAATATGATGAACGTTTAAAACAAACAAACAAAATTCTGAACACAAAGTTCTTTTGTGGTAGCTGCACCTGTGGAATGTAACAAGTGTGTTGTCTTGGTGAGCCAGTTCAAATGCTTTAACTACTGAGAGACTACTCTTCTATCTTGTGCATGCAAATCTCATTTTGATTATTTTTCCCTTTTTGCACTAATAGCAGTATGTGAGTTTAACCCAGCAGATTTTTTTTGTGGTCATGAGTGATGTATCCCATAATGAAACACGTTTCCTGTGGAACAACCTCCTGACATTCCCAGAGAGAAATTGCTGGGACTCAGAAGCTGTGCATTAGATATGGAGAAAGTACTCCCTTGTGCACATGCTAAATGTGCTATATGACTAAAACAGTTCTTGATGTTCAGAATGTTGAACTGTGAGATTGTAAGGCTGTATCAATCAGCAAACATCACATGCCTTGTTCTATATGACTAAAACAAGTTCTTGATTGTTCAGATGTTTAACTGTGAGATTGTAAGGCTGTATGGATCAGCAAACATCACATGCCTTGGCTATATGACTAAAACAAGTTCTTGATTGTTCAGAATGTTGAACTGTGAGATTGTAAGGCTGTATGGATCAGCAAACATCACATGCCTTGTCTCTTTGATTGCAGGAGATGCAGCTGAAGGATGAAAAAAGACAACGAATGACAGCAGAAAAACAGGTATATTTTTTTCATCCTCCATGCCTGAAAAGGGCCAAGTAAGATTATTGAATTTTTGTGTTTGTGTGTGTTCAACAATGTCCTTGATTTCAGCAAGTGAATATTATTGAGAAAATGGATTGTTAAATTACACCTCCTCCCCCCCCCCCCCCCCCCACACTCCCCCCCCCCCCCCCCCCCCTACACTCCCCCCTCAACCTCTTCCCTTCCCATGCATATGATATCTGAAACACATTTTATCTTTGATTTCTGTTGTTGTTTTTCGTATGGATGTTAATGGAATTGTAACCCATCCCTCTGCCATTCCCAGTCATCACCTATGTACTGATATCTTAGGTGCTTTTTGGCGCTGGTGTCAAGTTTCATCAGATGTTCTACTTTTTTCTTCCCTAGAAGCTGTTACTCCTAATTGATCTGAAATGACCTTCATTAGTGCTGCGTGTGTGGTGTGTGTGTGTGTGTGTGTGTGTGTGTGTGTGAGTGTGTGTGTGTGTGTGTGTGTGTGTGTGTGGTGTGTGTGTGTGTGTGAGTGTGTGTGTGTGAGTGAGTGTGTGTGTGTGTGTGTGTGTGTGTGTGTGTGCGTGTGTGTGTGTGTGACAGTTGTCGGAGCTACAAGAGAACTACAGCAAGCTGTTAGCAGAGGCAGGTATCGCCAAGACGCAAGTAGAGGCCATGCAAACGTCAAGACCCAAAACAGCTCAACGACCAAAGACCCCGGTGAGATTTTCTTTCTTTCATTTTAACCATTTCTCTTTTTTTCCAGTCAGCCTTTATCATGGCTCTATTTTTTAGACACAGAGAGAGAGAGAGAGAGAGAGAGAGAAGCTGTTGTAGCTTGACATGATGGAGGAAAAAATAATAAAAACAACAACAAAGCTTTCTCACCAACCAAAACCGATACCGAACTATTGCTGGGCAGAATGAAGAAGAATGATCTCCCTTGTTTTTAATAAACGTTAGTCACTGAATGTCTTTTTCCTAAAAATGAACAGTCGTAAGATCACACTTCAGCACCCCCACTTGATGGAAGCAATTTTCCTAAATGAATTTAACAACCACTTCGCAGTCTTAATGGAACTAATTCTGACATTCAATAACATATAATCTAATTAATACTGGCGTCCTGTATTATTTATCTCACATGAGTAATTTTTCTTTAAAAAAAGCAGTGTTTTGAAATTGTTCAGCTGAGGTTTTGTTGCAGGCTTTGTCATCAAATCTGCCAGCATTTCTCCAGTAGG
>CM031604.1:94529569-94539569 GCA_018398815.1 Conus ventricosus
GTTCCCCTTTTGACTCACACACACACAAAACCACACCCACACACCCCACACACACCACACACACACACACACACCAACACCACATCGCACCACCACGATGCCGCACATACCAACACAACTATACCCCCGCCCACAAAACATACACACACACAAAATTTAATAATGTAATAATAATCAAATCATAATCATAATCATAATCAAATAAGTACATTTATGGGGCCCCTTTCTATAGAGCTCACAGCGCTTTACAATATTTAACTATAAAATGTAAAAACAAAAATCACTATAAAAAACCTAAACCCAGTCCCCCATAAATTTTGACAATGAAACAACAAGGGGGGGGGGGGGGGGGGCGGCCCAACAACATGACACCACACACACACACACACACACACAACACACCCCCACACCACACCCACACACACATACACACAAAAAAACACACGCGCGCGGCTAACAAAACTGTAGTTTTAAGGTAACATTTACAACACGAAAACGCAATAACACCCAGTAACAGACAAACTTTTTTCTATCAAAACAATTCCTTAAACAGAGGGGTTTTTGAGGCAGAGGGGAAAGCAGAGATTTTTGGCGAGGGGATCAAAGGGGGGAAGATTTCCCAAACGGAAGGAGCTCAAAAACAAAAAAACTTTCACATAGGTTTTTGTTAAAGGGTGGCTTGCGAGTGGGAGTGTCGGATGATTCGAAGTGTTTTTGCCGGTGTGTATATGCAACCCAGGTGAAAAGATAGACGGGGCCAACCATGAGGGCACGAAAACACGCTTGCATTGTCCCTTCACCCACCACCACACACGCAATGACAATAAGGCACAACTAGGTTGGGCGGGTACCAATCTGACCACGGTTGGGCAATGCGTAGGTCGACATCTGCTAAGCGTACCCACGGACCCTCTTTTTCATTCCTCATCTCAGTCGAAATTTAATTTTTATCCACAGCCTTAAATCATACACAATGGCCCCAAAAACTCAGCGGATGGGGTTAGCGTATAATGGACTGTCCGACGCGTGACCATCATTGATGAAACACATGAACTGACCTGGGAAAATCGACGTCGACCCCTTTGCCTGCAAACACGAAGCAGAAAGCTCAACTCCTTCCCACTCGCTTCCCCCCCAGCACCTTCTAGGGGATGACCTTGACCTCTACGGAGGGCCAACAAAAGGGTGCCCTGAGACGATCGCACGACACGATCAGCAACTCAAGTTTCTGGCCCCGAGAACGCCAACTGCCGGGGCTACGCACCCAGAAATTTTTGGTCCGGCCCCGGCCCGGGAGCAGGTGCCCGTGGTCCCGGGGGGCGCCAGAGACACTACAGAAGGTGGAAGTGCAAGCGCCTGTGATTGAAAAAGGGGGAACTGACCCCGGTTGTGTGCGTGTGTGTGTGTGTGTGGGTGTGTGTGTGTGTGGTGGGGTGTGGGGTGTGGTGTGTGTGTTGTGTGTGTGGGTTTGGGGGTGTTGTGTGGTTTGGGGTGTGTGAGTGGGAGTGCAAAGAAAAAACCGGCCCCACAAACAAACATAAACGGAAAACTCTTTTAAAGAAGGGAAAGGCAATTCAAAACCAAAAAAACCACAGCACGACACGACAGACCACAGACACACACACGCGCACTCATACAGACCCTGCATGCAATTACTGTCTTCGGGTTGTGTGTGGGCGCGCACACACACAACACACACGTGTATCTATCAGCTCCTTTTTATCTTGTATTTAAAACCCGTTGTATATTGTCACAAGAAATACTCCATTGTGCTTTGGCACCCCAATAAAGGCGATGGACGAAATAAAGCAACAAACTTTGCTGACGTGATAAAAAACCCCCATTTGTTGCCACTTTTAAGGTTCTGGTGAAGCCTCATCGACAGCGAAAATTTGACTTTTGAATTAATTGTTTTTGAGTCAAATTGAAAGAGTTTCAAGTTTCATAAACATATTTTTTCATTTGATAACTAAAAAAAAAAAAAAAAGAAGAAATAAAATCCTCACAAAAAGGGTGAGTATCGATTTTAGCCAGGTGGCTGCCAGGACCCAACCGAAGCTGGAATCCCCACGATCCAGATGCTTCAGACTCATTGGAAGTGAACATTTGATTTACCCACCCACCACGGCTCACCCCGACAGAGAAGAGTGTGGTTGGTGTATATCAGCCTACCTACTGGTGGTGCAACACACTGGTGTCAGTCCACACACACCAGCTGGGCTGGTCGTCCATTGGTGGCTGTGAAATCGATCACAGTCCTGCTGATATTTATGCTTTGTGTGCGTCTGAACGGAAAAAGAAACATACAACTGTTCTATTAATAGTAACATTAATAATCATATTCAACAGGACTTTTAAATAGGCCTAGTCTCAATAACGATTATAGGCCTAATGATAAATGATAATAGTTATAATGATGATAGTAGTAATAATATATTTGCAAAATGATAACAATGCCAAATTTAGGAATGATTATAATAATGATAATAAGTCAGTAATAACAATAGTAAAGTAACAATAGTACTCTAACAATGATAATATGGTAACTATGCAGTAATTATAACAATAATGATATTCATAAATATACAATTAGAGAAGAAGAAGAAGGAGAAAGAAGAAGAGGAGGGAAATTAAGAACAAGAATAAGAATAATTCTACAAAGGGAGCACACTCATAAACATGGCTTTAGTCTACCGTATGAAGAAAAAAACGAAGAAGTTATTTCCCTTGCATGAATTGACCACTAACACACCCCACACAACCTTCCTCCCATGTAAAGTAATAACGACAATCACCACAACCACCACTAGCTGCATCAACCACTGCACACACACACACACACACACACACACACACACACACACACACACACACACACACGCGCGCGCGCGCGCGCGCGCACGCACACACACGCACACGCACACACACCACGCACACACACGCACACACACGCACGCACACACACACACGCACGCACGCACACACACATCTAGGATAAAGCATAAATATCAGCGGACTGTGATCGATTTCACAGCCACCAATGGACGACCAGCCCAGCTGGTGTGTGTGGACTAACACACAGTGTGTGCACCACCATCTTGATCATCTGTGCCCCACAAAACCTCTGGTTTTCATATGGCAATAAAATATGTCTTGTTCTTGTTCTTGTTCACACACACACACACACACACACACACACGCACACACACACACACACTCACACACACACATCAACGACCAATCAGCGGCCAGCCCAGCTGTGTTTGCCGGGACTGACAGGCAGTGTATTGCACCACCACAATGTAGGTTGATATCAGTCAACGGCGCCTTCCTTCTCCGTGGTGAGCCACGGCTGGGTGGTTTTCATTCCGATGAACTAAAGCAATCGGATCGCCGGTGATTCTGACTTCGGTTGGGTCACTGACTGCCACCCAGCTAATTCGACACTCGCCCTTCTTTTTTCGTAATGTGATATCTCTAATGTATTAAGTAATTTAATTATTTTAATCAAATCTATGCAATAACTGCTCTATTTTGTTTGCAAAGTGATTTTTCTACTTCGTTTCACCAGTTGTGTGTGTGTGTGAGTGTGTGTGTGTGTGTGTGTGTGTTTCTCTCGACCCTAAGTCCTCCTCACACTCCTCTCTTCTCTCCTCTCCTCTGCCTTCTGTTTCTCTCTCGTGGTGTTATTCTCCCCCACGTTGTTCTCCCTCAGTTTATATAGGGATGGAAACAAAGGATCCCCCTTTGGGCCATGCCTTTATCCATGCTGCTTCTCAAACCCTAGTTCACAAGTACCCTGAATTCTCTATTCGCTACATTCTCCCACACATCAGCATTTACACACATCCTACCTAATTGATTAGCAAACAAACACTTAGCGCCAGATGGACATCGAAATTTCCCGCCGACTTCGGGGGTCACTTAACACAGTAATTATCTCAAGGAGGGCTACTACAACCTCCACACGCATTCAACCAGCCTGACAATAGACCAACACAGTGACCCACGGCAATACCATCCAAACGAATCCAAGACCTCCTGCTCTTCACTGACTGTTTCAAAAAGAACCTCAGCTGACTAAGTGTCTAGCGCTCACTTGGAGCACCGAGGTCGTAGTGGTTACATCCCTTCCCCCTTTCGCCATCGGGCAGTTCCGAACTCTCTACTACGTTAGGGTGCCATCTGTCATCTGACCACTTCGTCCTCCTTGACACAGTTCGGCTGTGTGCGATGGGTAAGGTACCCTGGTTAATGGGTCTATTACCTATTTGTATACTACGTACAACGTCCCTTGCCTCCAAGCATTTAATGCCTTTTGTGAGAGGTTTCACCGCCCCTTGACATCTTCATATTTAAAAAACTGAAATTTGCCTTGGATAAAGTGCCCTGTGTATTTATACGGTTTTGTCTCTCTGTCTGCCTGTCCGTCTGTCTCTGTCTTTTTGTCTGCCCGTCTGTCTGTATGTCATTGCATGTTTTCATCCCTCCCTCTCCCTCCCTCTCTGTCTGTCTGTATGTCTCTCTCTGTTTGCGCGCGTGCGTGTGTATCCTATGAATATTTTTTTTAACCTACATTGCCCCGCTTTTAAATTCCACCCTACCCATTTTCCACCCACATATCTGAAAATGGTTTTCGTGTGATTTACTTGAATTCTTCTCTATCTTCTATTTATATCATTAAATCAACAGAATCGAAGATATATATATATATACATATATATATATATATATATATAATATAAAATATATATATATATATATATATGTATAGATATAATATATATATATATAGATATATACAGAGAGAGAGAGAGAGAGAGAGAGAGAGAGAGAGAGAGGAGACAGAGACAGAGAGAAAGAGAGAGAGAGATAGTATTGCTGGCAATTCCTCCGGGAGTCGGAATAGCTCGTTGGTATAGCGCCTGACTCGTAATCTTGGTGATCCTGGGGTTCGAACCTCCACCGGGGCGTTTGGTACAGGGGATTTTTCCCTCGGAGTTAACATTGTTCTGACTCCATTTCCCATACAGTCCTTCGAATGAGACTATAAACCGAGGTTCCGTGTGTGAACGCATGCATAACATCTTACACACACGTAAAATCCCATCATCACCATTTTTCGAAGAGTAGGCCAGTTTGGCCGTTGGTATGGATGACACGTTACACATAGCATGCACCCTGCGTGAGAAATGGAAAGAATGAAGAACGTAAGGAAAATGAGTGATCGATATTGAACGATACTGACTGGATGACACGGAGAACGACTGAATGAAGCGCCAGCTGGCAGCTCTTCAGTCGCACTACCCAGGTAGGCAGCCCGTTGTGTAAAAGAGTGTGGATTGTAAAGCGCTTAGAGCTTGGCCTCTAGCCGAGAATGGGCGCTATATAAGTATTCATCATTATTATTATTATTAAATAATTGTCAAAATGATTGTGTAAAATATTACGAAGCAGCAGTATTCAATCTCTCTCCTCTCTCTCTCTCTCTCTCTCTCTCACCTCTCTCTCATCTCTCTCTCTCTCTCTCTCTCTCCTCTTCTCTCACACACACACACACACACGCACACACACACGCGCGCGCACGCGCACATGCTCGCACGCACATACACCACATACACACAGTGTGACTGTGATCCGTTTCACAGCGACCATCAATAATCGACCAAACTGTGTTGTGCGGACTGTGACACAGTGTATTGCACCTGCAGTAGCAGGCTGTTCAACACCAACTACACACACACCAGCAGTAGGCAGGCTGTTCTACACCAACTACACCACACACACACAGTAGGCAGGCTGTTCTACACCAACTACACACACACCAGCAGTAGGCAGGCTGTTCTACACCAACTACACCACACACCAGCAGTAGGTAGGCTGTTCTACACCAACTACACCACACCCAGCGGGTGAGCCGTGCTGGGTGGGTCAAAGGTAACAATTCCAATGAGACGGAAGCACTTGATCGCTGGGATTCCAACTTCGGTTGGGTCTCTGGCAGCCACCCCGCTAACTCGATACTTACCTTTTTGTCTTTATTTACTCCATCTGCTGTTTTTATCTTTCTTCATCATTCTTATTTTTTAATTTTTAATGATTGTCATTATCTTTTACGGGGTTTTATTATAATAACTTAATCACCCCACAGCTTAAAAAAAATTTAAACAACAAAAAATTAAAAACCTAAACAGCCCCTAAGACTACATAAAAGCCTACCATCATCCAACCGGAAACCCAGGGACCCCAAACCTGCCCCCAACCGGGTTTGGACTTTCCCAACCAATTTAAACCTCCCTGATGCCAAACGCCGCGCCTGTCGAGGGCTTGAAATTTGGGCCCCCCTGAAACCCAACAGCAAACCGAATGAAATTTTTCTGTTTCTTTTGGCCAACTTTTTTTCCGCGGGCCCTTCCGTTGGGTGCCCTTTTTTAAACACATCCTCTCCGACCGCCCCTCTCACGACGATTTTGGCAAAACTTTTTCCTCAAACAACCAAAAACCGGGAACCCCAAAGCCGGGGGAATTTCCAGCTCGGGGACTTTAAAATACCCCCCTGCAAAAAAAAAGCCCAGTGCAACCCGGGCCACTCGACACCCCCAACCTCTCAACGGCAGAACTTGAAGCTTTAAAAAGATTGAAGGGGAGGACAGATTTTCATCAAACCACTACAAGGGAGGGGCCATAACAAAAGGAAAAAGGAACTCTATGTGGAGGAGGCGGGGAGACAATTGGGTGACAGGGACCCTACAAGGATTATGAAATCTACAATCAATCGAAAACCCACCGATCCAAAAAAACAATAAAATCCCTTTAGACCAAGGAAAAATTTTCCCAACAAAAGTTTTTAATGCCTTTAACAGAAAACCTAAAAAAAAACTTTTTCCCTTTTAAACCCAAGATTCACAAAATTGCACTCCGGGCCCCTTTTTGTTTCGGGGCATGCCCCTTCCCCCAAAAAGTCATTTTTCCGATTTTTCCCGGGGACAAAAATTTTAAACCCCTAGGGGCCCAAACTCAACCCACTACGAAAAAGACCCCCAACGACACCCCGAGACTTTTTAGGGGGCCCCCTTTTCCAGATGACAGCAAGGGGACACACCCTTAAAGATATTTTTTGGGGTCACTTTCCCCCAGTATCCCCCAAAATAAAGGATTGCGGGCGATAAACACTATTTGGGAAAAAAGAGTGACATCAAAAAATTTTCACTTCCTCACCATCCCCCCCCCCTTGCAGAACTGGTTCTTCCTGTACTCTTTTCCTTCGGGGGACTGCCACTCCCTCCAGACAAGGGGGCCCCAAAGGGGCCCCAAAGGGGGCCCAGTTTTGCAGCTTTTGTAGGCTTCTGGAGTACAAGCTCTCACCTTTTAAAAACGGGAACCACAACCGGCACGTTAAAAAGGGTATTTTGCCGACTGCCTTGGTGTGTCGGTGGGCCAAAAAGGGACTTTTTAAACTTCTCCAACACATGTTAACTTCCACCCTGCCCCCCCCCCCAAAAAATTTTAACTCCAAATCTATCCCCCTTCCGGGCCCTTTTCCCCTCTGTCCCCCCCAGACGGGCCGACTCCCCAAACCCCGTCTTCACAAGCCCACTGATTTCACATGCATATTCCTGTACAACCCACCCAAACCCATCCCCCCCAAAAACAGTATCCCACATTCTCATTCCCAAAAGGGCTAGGCGCATTTGCATTTTAAAAAGGACTTGGGGAATGGGGCCAAGAGGTTTCCCCACCTTCTTAAGCCCTTCATCCCCGGGGAATATTGTGAAGACACACTTGGCGTGAAATGCCTCCCCGCCGCAAAACCCCTGAAAACCAAAAAAGAAACGGGGAGGAGGGGAATCGTTGGTGGTCTTTCCCATACCTTCCTCAAACCTCCCCTCTGCGGGAATCCACTAAAAATTTTACTCCTCCAACAAGCCCAACCTCAAACAATTTTTTCCCAAGCCCCCCGTGATTGCTTTTCGGGGGGGAAAAGGAACCCTTTGGGGTTTTTTCTTGTGAGCCGGGAAAAAGGGGGGGGGGGAAAACCGCAGGCCCCCATCAACCTCACCGGGGTGCGGCCCTTGGGGGACAAAAAATGCAAGACTCCCCATTCATAACACTTCACCTTCCCGTCGTGGGCCCCACTGGCAATTCACTGTGGGGCCCTTTTTTAAACTCCCCATTTGGGGACTTAGTGTAAATCTTGACCTGCCCCTCTCTCCAAGCGTTTATGGGGAGACCAAACCGCTCATTGGCCGACCGCTTTTAAGAGCACCTGAGGTCGATGAACTGGGCTACAACCCCCAATTCCCCCCAAACATTTTTTTGGGTCCTTATCAGGGCCCAAAGTCATGCGAAAAATAGCAGCAGTGTGGGCAAAACCCCCAGAGACCGTGTGTACAAAGCACTTTGGAAAACCTTGTCATCACCGTTTGGGGCCCCACACACCCAGCTGGGATAACATAAAGAGTCACGACGTCTACTGACCCGGGGCCCTTCCCTTAATCTCTCTGCCCGCCTTCTTTGCCTCGTTTTTTTTTCTTTCAGTGGGTAAATGGGTGAATTTTTTCCCCATTTATTCCCTCCTTTGTGTTTGTTGGGTGGCAGGGTGGGGCGTTTTGTGTGTAGGGGGTTTTTGGGGGGGGTTGTGGGGGAAAAAAGGGGGGGGGGGCGTTTTTAGGTTTTGGTGTCTTTTGTGAACTGCAGTGTTTTCGTGTGAGTAAAATACACCTGAAAAATGATCATGATTTTAATTCGGGCCCAAAACCTTTTAATAATTTAAATAAATTTTCTCACCCAATTTCACTTGGGGTTTCCTGTCCATTGTCCTCTTCTTTTCATTTTGAAAAGGGGCATATGGCTTGAAACGTCAGTTTTCTCACTAATGGATTTGACTACCACCAAAAGGTTTTATAAACTTTTTATTTTTTCATTTTGCAACGAATCCTGCAGTCAACTTTTGTTTCTTCCTTATCATCATCATCATCATCATCATCATCATCTTCATCATTACTGGCATTATTAATATTAGCAGCAGTAGTATTTATTATATTATTATTATTTCGGATGTGGACAGAATTTTGTGTACGAAGGAGAAAACTATTGAGGAACTGTTTCCGTGTACAGTCCACCATTTGTTTTCCTCCCTTGCACTGTGGCGTGCTTTTTCTTTCTTTCTTTTTTTCTTTTTTTTCACGTGTAGTTTTAGTGTTTATGTTGTTCTAATATCCAGTTTCGGCATGAGATGCCTGCCCGCTTACATTGCTGCATGGGACATCCTATTCAGTTATTACAGACTTCTAGAGTGCACAGATCAGTCAGAATCTCAGCCGTATAGTAACAAGAGTTTGTGTGAAAGGAGAGGAAAAATCGATGTGTGGTCGCGCGCGCGCGCGCGCACACACACACAGAGAGAGAGAGAGAGAGAGACCGCACCTCACATATAGGCCTACATACACACACGCACACACACACGCACGCACGCACACGCACACGCGCGCGCGCGCACACACACACACACACACAAACACTCACAGAGTGCTGGTACTACAATGAAGGTGATGGACAAAATGAGAGAAAGAAACTTTGCTGCTGCTGCTGATAAAATTCCTCAATTGTTGTCCACTCATTTATTTTCTGATTAAGTCTCTATCGAAAGCGGAATTTTTAAGTTTTAAAACTGATATTTTATTAGCCAAGTTGAATGAGTTCCAAGTTTCTCAAACGCCATCAGTTCATCTAATAAGTTTGAAAAAAGGAACAAATTCCCAAAATACTGACAAAAAGGGTGAGTATCGAATTAGCCAGGTGGCTGCCAGGGACCCAACAGAAGCTGGAATCCCCAGCGATCCAGATGCTTCAGGCTCATTGGAAGTGAACATTTGATTTACCCACCCAGCCACGGCTCACCCCGACAGAGAAGAGTGTGGTTGGTGTATATCAGCCTACCTACTGGTGGTGCAACACACTGTGTGTCAGTCCACACACACCAGCTGGGCCGGCGTCCATC
>CM031604.1:94547069-94552069 GCA_018398815.1 Conus ventricosus
CTGGGTGGTTTCCCTTCCTATGAGACAGAAGCACTTGGATTGCTGGGGATTCCAACTTCGGTTGGGTCTCTGGCAGCCACCGGCTAATTCGATACTCATCCTTTTTTTTCCACACTAGAAATTCTGAATTATCTATTTACGTTTTTGAATGTGACAGTCACAGTTGTTCATTTTTCATTTTGATTGCTTTACTACCTGCATTAATTTAAGCATTTAATTATGAATTTAGTCATCAGTGTGACAATGAGCCTGAAGCATCTGGATCGCTGGGGATTCCAGCTTCGGCTGGGTCTCTGGCAGCCGCCTGGCTAATTCGACACTCATCCTTTTTGTCAGCATTTTGTGAATTTGATTTGTTTTATGTACCTATTGATTGAAATAATGATGTTTGAGAAATTTGGAATGCATTCAACTTCCATTATAAAATATCATTTTCAAACTTGATTTTAAGACTAGGCTTTGGCCTAAAATCTTCATCCTTGCGTATTGAAGACCAATATATCAATCGATCCATCAATCTATCTCTCTGTATGTGTATGTGTGATTTGTATGTATGTGTGTGTGTGTGTGTGTGTGTGTGTGTGTGTGTGAGAGAGAGAGAGAGAGAGAGAGAGAGAGAGAGAGAGAGAGAGACAGACAGACAGACAGACAGACAGACAGACGGTGAGAGAGAGAGAGAGAGAGAGAGAGAGAGAGAGAGAGAGAGAGAGAGAGAGAGAGAGAGAGAGAGAGAGAGACAGACAGACAGACAGACAGACGGTGACAGAGAGAGAGAGAGAGAGAGAGAGAGAGAGAGAGAGAGAGAGAGAGAGAGAGAGAGAGAGAGAAATAGTCACAATAATTGATGCAAGTACTGCTAGCAGAGCCATACCAAACTTATGTAGGTTTCCATTGGCATGAGTCATGTTTCCACCATGTTTTGTTAAATGTTGAGAGTTGTAGGTTTTGTGAATTCATGCTGACAGACAGGGAAAGAAAGAAAGAAAGAAAGAAAGAAAGACTAATGAAAAAAAAAGATGCAGAACCTTGCTGGGAGAGAAAGTAAACAAGAGAGAGAGAGAGAGAGAGAGAGAGAGAGAGAGAGAGAGAGAGAGAGAGAGAGAGAGAGAGAGAGAGACCCATACACCTGCTGTGACCAATTCTACAGCAACCAATGGACGACCAGCCAGTCTGGTGTGTGTGGACTGACACACAGTGTGTTGCACCACCAGTAGGTAGGCTGCTATACACCAACCACACTCTTCTCCGACGGGGTGAGCCCTGGCTGGGTGGGTAAATCAAATGTTCACTTCCAATGAGCCTGAAGCATCTGGATCGCTGGGGATTCCAGCTTCGGTTGGGTCCCTGGCAGCCACCTGGCTAATTCAATACTCACCCTTTTTGTCAGCATTTTGGGAATTTGGGTTTTTTCCGTGCGTGTGTGTGTGTGTGTGTAGACAGCGAAGTAGATATAAGCTAGTGTTAGTATGTAGCTAGTTACTGTAAACCAGTCTGTTAGTATACAGCTAGTTATTTAGTTATTCATGTAGCCAGTTGTTTGCTTGTTGTTGTTTTGTTCATCCTGAGTCATCAGTGGTATATACTGTAGTACATCTTATTGATTCTTTGGATCATAATTCATTCGTGAAGTGGATGGTTGGCTGGTTTCGTATCTTGTTACTCAGTAGAACACCTCAGTGCATTGTTTCACGTTTCCTAAACTCCTTCCCCTCTTTTTATGAGTCTGGGTGCTAGTAACTTAACAAGTGTCGGTAGTTGAAAAATATGTGTTCGACTGACTTGTTCAATGCATATTTGATATTATTACCATTATCGCGTTGCTTATACATGTACAGGGTCGAACTTTAATTAAGGACCACTTATACACGGTCTCACAAAACATAGAAAGAAAAACCGACAAACGACAGAAACTTTATAAATGTTTAATTTCATTATCAGTGAACAACATTTTGTCACTTTCATCGAAAAAATCATTCTTTCTGATTAGACAGGGGAGCCTGAATGAGACTACCCCCCAAAATGACATTCACAAAAAGAGTGTTTCTTTACAGTCTGATCAAAACCGAGTGTGCCCCCTCGTGCTGCCACACAATCCACACAGGCTGCCTCATGGTGTTGACTGTTCTTGTAATGAGTGCCTGGGGGAGGTTTGCCCACTCCTGCTGCAGGTAGTGCAGCAGCTCCTGTTTGCCGGAACAGGGTGATTTTCTTGAACTCTCCTCCCAAGCTCGCCCCAGATGTTCTCAATAGGGTTCATGTCCGGGCTGTTTGCCGGCCATGGCATCCTGGTGATGCCAGCTTGCACCACAAAAGTGTTCACGGCTCGACAACGATGTGGGGTGGCATTATCGTCCATGAACACAGCCTGAGCCCCAATCTGCTGGAGTGCTGGGACAACCAAAGGCCGTAAAATCTCCTGCAGGCAGCGTTGGCCATTCAGGTTGCCATCCACATGGTACAGGGGAGTCTTGTGGTGACTGCTGATGCCCCCCCCCCCCCCATACCATGACGGAGCCACCACCAAAAGCGACGACCTCCTGGATGACGTCATCTGCCAGCTGCTCCCTGGGACGCCGCCACACCCGAATGCGTCCATCTCGTGGCTTCAACTGGAACTTGGACTCATTGGTGAAAAGCACCATCCGCCACTGAGCCCGAGTCCATGTTCGATGAGCTGTGCACCAGGCCAGGCGACGTGCCCGGTGGGCCGCAGTCAGTTTTGGTTTCCGGACTGGGCGCCTTGCTTGAAGGTTGGCAGCATTGAGGCGCCGCCGTATGGTCATCTCACACACTGCTGTGTTAGTGGCAGCTTGGAGCCGACGCCTGATGGTGTTGGAGGTGGTGGTCCTGGTCCGAAGAGCATGTCTGCGGATGAACCTGTCATCTCTTGCAGTGGTCTTCTTTGGCTGGCCTGGACGGGGTCTCTCTTTGACAGTTCCAGTGGCTTGAAAACGTTCTCTCAGCCGAATGATGACGGAGTGGGACACTTGTAGTCTTCTGGCCACTTCTCGAACGCCAACTCGATCCTGCAGCCATGCAATCGCCCGGGTCCGGTCAAAATCAGACAGTTTGCGTCTTGGAGGCATTTTTGTGTTATGAAGAATTATGCACGTTGGGCTGCTTTTAGGGGCATTCCAGTCAGTAAAATGCTCTGCAATGCATTGGTTTTTGCACGTGCATTTGGAATTTCAGTGCAAAACCGTTTGAAGCAGTGTTCACTCTTGCTTAAAAAACAAGCAATTTTGACAACAATCTGCAACTTTCAACCCCCCCCCCCCCCCCCCCCCTCTGCATGCCGCACGTGACAATAAGACAGCTTTCGCAAGCTTTGCGGAATACTCTGTTAACCCCTTAAACCTTTCCCAGTCGAATTCTTCGAAAAAATGCATTGCTTGTATTTTTGGCCAATTTAAAAAGAAAGGGCCTTTTTTCGGGGTGGTCCTTAATTAAAGTTCGACCCTGTAATATATTGTGTCAGAAGCAATAAATCTACATAGAGTTGTTTATTGGATTGCCTTTGTTTCAGTTGGCGAACCAGCTGTCTCGGGTCATTGACGGGTTGAAAATCAAGATGGGCCTTTTATAGTTTGTGCTCCGTTGTTGCTGTGAAAGATCTGAACAGACTGACTCTCTGTGTCTGCCTGTTAGTTCCTGTACAGATGGTTAAGACTGGCTCTCTGTGTGTGCCTGTAAGTTCCTGTACAGATTGTTTAGACTGGCTGTCTGTGTCTGCCTGTTAGTTCCTGTACAGATGGTTTAGACTGGCACTCTGTGTCTGCCTGTAAGTTCCTGTACAGATGGTTTAGACTGGCTGTCAGTGTCTGCCTGTAAGTTCCTGTACAGATGGTTTAGACTGGCTGTCAGTGTCTGCCTGTAAATTCCTGTACAGATGGTTTAGACTGGCTGTCTGAGTCTGCCTGTAAGTTCCTGTACAGATGGTTTAGACTGGCTGTCTGTGTCTGCCTGTAAGTTCCTGTACAGATGGTTTAGACTGGCTCTCTGTGTCTGCCTGTAAGTTCCTGTACAGATGGTTTAGACTGGCTCTCTGTGTCTGTCTGTTAGTTCCTGTACAGATGGTTTAGACTGGCTGTCTGTGTCTGTCTGTTAGTTCCTGTACAGATGGTTTAGACTGGCTCTCTCTGTGTCTGTCTGTTAGTTCCTGTACAGATGATGTTCTCCACGCGGTGCCTTCACTTGTGGTGACCTTGCAAGCAGGGTCATGCAGGCTTCGTTGTGTTTTTTGAAAAAGTGAATAAATGTTTGACATCATATACCACTGACTTTGTCTCTGAAATTGTTTGATGTTCAGATTGAATCTGTTGACAAAACTGTGCTGGGATTTCCAGTCTGCTGTTGTTCGTGTTGAGAAGATTCTTTGGAGCGAACTGACGAAACTTCATGGTGTAAGCTTTCAGTGAAATTAGCGCGAATTATTCAAGAGGTACACGAAGACTTAAACAACACCCAGTGTTTTTGATATTCATTCAGTACTGACTGACCTCAGCTTAATTCAGATGGAACCATAAAAACGCAGCTTCAGTTAGGAACCTTCTACTGTGCTTGTATAGTTGGATGAAGCTGGAATCCCCAGCGATCCAGATGCTTCAGGCTCAACCTGGTTCCTGTATAGTTGGATGAAGCTGGAATCCCCAGCGATCCAGATGCTTCAGGCTCAACCTGGTTCCTGCATGAAAGATTCACATTGTTAAAACATGGATTTAGTCTCATAGGGCATATGATACTTGCGTAAATAATATTTATGATTTTATTCTTGCGTTTCAGTGGTTGAAGAGTTGGAATTATAATTATGCGAAAGAAGGCTACACATCTGATATTAAAGAATGTGAAATCCTCTGCATTGTCACCAGACTGTAGTTCCATTCATATTAAACAGGTATTTCAAAAGTATTTTAACACTATTCAGATTTTGTATTTCAGATTGTTTGCATTCACAACATTCTAGAAAATTCAATGTGTGTTTGAGAGCTGCTGACATGAAC
>CM031604.1:94572069-94577069 GCA_018398815.1 Conus ventricosus
TTTTTCTTTTCTCCTATACAGACTGATCACACGTCTGGCACCAAAATGTGACATCAAGTATTCCTTATAACAAATATATCTGCGTTCAGCATCTATCATAGGTTAGAATCGCCACCAAACAATGGCAGCACACCAAAACAAATGAATGCGCCTAGGCCTTGCTTAAGGAACCACTACCACATTATCACAGCTACTATCTTTATAGTATTAACTAATTAACATTACATGTTACATTATTATCATTATTATTATTATATCATCATCATCATTATTATTTACCTACTACTATAACACTACTATTGCTACTACTACCACCGCTACTACAACCAACTACTACCATTACTACTAGTAGTATCTGCGTTGCTGTTGATATTTGTCTCTGGTCCCTCTAGGAATCCATTTTTTAAAAATTATTTTCTTTAATGTGTGTGTGTGTGTGTGTGTGTGTGAGTGTGTGTGTGTGTGTGTGTAGTGTGGGTGTGTGTGGGTGTGTGTGTGTGTTTGTTTGTGTTCCTTTCTCCTACTCTCTTACAAACTCGTGCACTTTACGGTGAGGGCTGACTGGTCTATGGACTCACACAATATTTGTAATCATAAATCGATAATCACAGGCACCCACATCATAGACAAAGATATTTGTATCAATAAAATCGATATCACAGCAGCCACACAGCACAAGTTACTTCTAATCGATAAATCAATATCACAGGCAGCCCACATATCACAATCAATGAATAGCTGGCAGGGATCTTCTGCCGACATTGAATAGTAAAAACTATCAACAATGACTTAAACACCAATGTAACATTAACAACAAAATAAAGAGCATGCCACGGAGCAAGGGAGGTAAACAAATGGCGCACTGTGCACACTAAAAGTTTCCTCAACGATTTTGTCCCTGCATACACAAAATTCCATTCACATACGAAGTTATCATCATCAAAATCAACATCACAATGACATATCCTCTGTGATGTAAACTGGAATGTAATACCCATCATCATAATGACACTAACAGAGAGAGAGAGAGAGAGAGAGAGAGGAGAGGAGAGAGGAGGAGAGAGGAGAGAGGAGAGAGAGAGACAAAAGAGAGAGAGACAGAGACAGAGACAGAGAGACACACACAGAGAGAGAGGCGCGTTGTGCCTGATCATTTCACAGCGACCAATCAACAACCAGACAAGCTTTTTATGCGGACTGTCACACAGTGTATTGCACCACCAGCAGGCAGGTTGATATACACCAACTACACCTCACACTAGCGGGGTGAGCCGTGGCTGGGTGGGTCAAACAAAGAACGAATGTTCCCTTCCAATGAGACTGAAGCACTTGGATTGCTGGGGATTCCAACTTCGGTTGGGTCTCTGGCAGCCACCCGGCTAACTCGACACTCATCCTTTTGTTCTTTTTTTTAAGAGAGAGAGAGAGAGAGAGAGAGAGAGAGAGCGACAGACTTATTTCAACTATTTTTGTTTTATTACCATTAAACACTGTTCCAGAAAGTCCTATATATTAGGAAATCGCAGGCCTGTAGATTATTTAACTTAGACTGTGTAGTAGTAGTATTAGTAGCAGCAGCAGGGGCAGCAGTAGTAGTAGTTTCATTTTACGTCTTTACACAAAATCATATGATATAAGATGCACACGCATGTGTATGTGTCTCACAGATGCTCCCTCTCTCTCTCTCTCTCTCTCTCTCTTTTCTCTCTCTCTCTCTCCCTTTGTGCCTCCGACTCTCTCTCAGCTTTTTCTCTCTTCTTTTTTTTCTCCTCCCTTCTACCTCCCTCCCTCCCTCCCTGCCCCCTCTCTTTTTCTCTCAATCTTCACCCACCCTCCCCCGATCTCTTTCTCGTTCATCTTCCCCTCCCTCTCTTTCCTTTTGTTCACTCTCTTGCTCCCTTCTCCATTCTTTTTCTTTTCTCCTCTACAGACTGAGTCACAAGTCTGGCACCAAAATGTGACATCAAGTATTCCTTATAACAAATAGATCTGCCGTTCAGCATCTATCAGAGGTTAGAATCGCCACCAAAACAATGGCTGCACACCAAAAATGAATGCGCCTAGGCCTTGCTTAAGGAACCACTACCATCATTATCACAGCTACTATCTTTATAGTATTACTATTAACATTATTGTTATCATTATTATCATTATTATTATTATTATCATCATTATCATTATTATTTTCCTACTACTATAACAACTACTATTGCTACTACTACCACCGCTACTACAACCACTACTACCATTACTACTAGTAGTATCTGCGTGGCTGTTGATATTTGTCTCTGGTCCTCTAGGAATCCATTTTTAAAAATTATTTTCTTTAATGTGTGTGTGTGTGTGTGTGTGTGTGTGTGTGTGTGTGTGTGTGTGTGTGTGTGTGTGTGTGTGTGTGTGTGTGTGTGTGTGTGTGTGTTTGTTTGTGTTCTTTCTCCTACTCTCTTACAAACTCGTGCACTTTACGGTTGAGGTGCTGACTGGTCTATGGACTCACAATATTTGTAATCAATAAATCGATATCACAGGCAGCCCACACAGCACAAGTTATTTGTAATCAATAAATCGATATCACAGGCAGCCCACACAGCACAAGTTACTTGTAATCGATAAATCAATATCACAGGCAGCCCACATATCACAAGCAATGTATAGCTGGCAGGGATCTTCTGCCGACATTGAATAGTAAAAACTATCAACAATGACTTAAACACCAATGTAACATTAAACAACAAAATAAAGAGCATGCCACGGAGCAAGGGAGGTAAACAAATGGCGCACTGTGCACACTAAAAGTTTCCTCAACGATTTTGTCCCTGCATACACAAAATTCCATTCACATACGAAGTTATCATCATCAAAATCAACATCACAATGACATATCCTCTGTGATGTAAACTGGAATGTAATACCCATCATCATAATGACACATAACAGAGAGAGAGAGAGAGAGAGAGAGAGAGAGAGAGAGAGAGAGAGAGAGAGAGAAGACAAAAGAGAGAGAGACAGAGACAGAGAGAGAGAGACACACACAGAGAGAGGCGCGTTGTGCCTGATCAATTTCACAGCGACCAATCAACAACCAGACAAGCTTTTTATGCGGACTGTCACACAGTGTATTGCACCACAAGCAGGCAGGTTGATATACACCAACTACACCTCACACTATCGGGGTGAGCCGTGGCTGGGTGGGTCAAACAAAGAACGAATGTTCCCTTCCAATGAGACTGAAGCACTTGGATTGCTGGGGATTCCAACTTCGGTTGGGTCTCTGGCAGCCACCCGGCTAACTCGACACTCATCCTTTTGTTCTTTTTGTTTAAGAGAGAGAGAGAGAGAGAGAGAGAGAGAGAGAGAGACAGACTTATTTCAACTATTTTTGTTTTATTACCATTAAACACTGTTCCAGAAAGTCCTTTATATTAGGAAATCGCAGGCCTGTAGATTATTTAACTTAGACTGTGTAGTAGTAGTATTAGTAGCAGCAGCAGGGGCAGCAGTAGTAGTAGTTTCATTTTACGTCTTTACACAAAATCATATGATATAAGATGCACACGCGTGTGTATGTGTCTCACAGTTGCTCTCTCTCTCTCTCTCTCTCTCTCTCTCTCTCTCTCTTTCTCTCTCCTTTGTGCCTCCGACTCTCTCTCAGCTTTTCCTCTCTTTTTTTTCTCCTCCCATCTACCTCCCTCCCTCCCTCCCTGCCCCCCTCTCTTTTCTCTCAATCTTCACCCCACCCTCTCCCGATCTCTTGCTCGTTCATCTTCCCTCCCTCTTTCCTTTTGTTCAGTCTCTTGCTCCCTTCTCCATTCTTTTTCTTTTCTCCTCTACAGACTGAGTCACAAGTCTGGCACCAAAATGTGACATCAAGTATTCCTTATAACACATAGATCTGCCGTTCAGCATCTATCAGAGGTTAGAATCGCCACCAAAGCAATGGCTGCACACCAAAAATGATTGCGCCTAGGCCTTGGTTAAGGAACCACTACCATCATTATCACAACTACTATCTTTATAGTATTACTATTAACATTATTGTTATCATTATTATCATTATTATTACTATTATCATCATTATCATTATTATTTTCCTACTACTATAACAACTACTATTGCTACTACTATCACCACTACTACAACCACTACTACCATTTCTACTAGTAGTATCTGCGTGGCTGTTGATATTTGTCTCTGGTCCTCTAGGAATCCATTTTTAAAAATTATTTTCTTTAATGTGTGTGTGTGTGTGTGTGTGTGTGTGTGTTGTGTGTGTGTGTGTGTGTGTGTGTGTGTGTGTGTGTGTGTGTGTGTTCTTTCTCCTACTCTCTTACAAACTCGTGCACTTTACGGTTGAGGTGGTGACTGGTCTATGGACTCACAATATTTGTAATCAATAAATCGATATCACAGGCAGCCCACATATCACAATTTATTTGTAATCAATAAATCGATATCACAGGCAGCCCACATATCACAAGTTATTTGTAATCAATAAATCGATATCACAGGCAGCCCACACAGCACAAGTTATTTGCAATCAATAAATCGATATCACAGGCAGCCCACACAGCACAAGTTATTTGTAATCGATAAATCAATATCACAGGCAGCCCACATATCACAAGCAATGTATAGCTGGCAGGGTCTTCTCGCCGACATTGAATAGTAAAAACTATCAACAATGACTTAAACACATGTAACATTAAACAACAAAATAAAGAGCATGCCACGGAGCAAGGGAGGTAAACAAATGGCGCACTGTGCACACTAAAAGTTTCCTCAACGATTTTGTCCCTGCATACACAAATTCCATTCACATACGAAGTTATCATCATCAAAATCAACATAACAATGACATATTCCTCTGTGATGTAAAACTGGAATGTAATAGCCATCATCATAATGACACATAACAGAGAGAGGAGAGAGAGATAGAGAGGAGAGAGAGAGAGAGGAGAGAGAGAGAGAGAGAGTAGAGAGAGAGAGAGAGGAGAGAGAGA
>CM031604.1:94582069-94584453 GCA_018398815.1 Conus ventricosus
TGCGTGTGTGTTGTGTGTGTGTGTTTCCTGTTTATCTCCCCCCCTCTCTATCTCTGGTCCGAACATATTTCTATGCTTTGCAAAAGACTTTCCAAGAAAACATTCCAGTTAAATAGAATAAAACATTTCCTGATCAGCATACTAGGAAGCTATTTTTTCGTGCATACATCCAGTCAGATATTGATTATGTATCAACATGTTGGGATCAGGCCAGTCAAAATTGCTTTAAAACCTCTTGACAGCTTATACAGACGCTCTCTCAAACTAATTCTTCTTAAATCCTCTTCTCTTGTCCCTGTAGATATAAACAATTGGATGTTCTCCCCTTCAGTCTTAAATGTCGTTACAACAAAGCTGTTTTCATGTTTAAAATTGTGAACAATGTAACGCCTGCTTATCTCAACAACAAATGTCCCATTAATAATGTTCGTAACAAACGTAACATCCGCATTCCTCTCTCAAGAACTTATCTTTTTATGTCTTCTCTCATTTATTCCGGAAGCAAATTATGGAATGATATACATGATCACATTAAATGCAAATCAAGCGTTTTGTCATTTAGGAAGGCATACCACGCACATTTGATAGAACAGTGTTAAGGCTAAACATGTTCTGTAACATAATGTACAACAACCTCAACTTGAGGGGTCCTCTTATGCATTTTCATGTGATTTGAATTGATGAGTATTTGTACGGTAAGTGTTTAGTGGTATACGAGGTGTTTGTGTGGAGGAGGCGAGCATTTGAAGTGATTAGGGATGCGAAAATGTTTTTGTGTGTGTGTGCCCGTGGCACGCGCGCGCGGGGGTGGGGCGGTGTGTGTGTGCTGGTGCGTGCGTGCGTGCGTGTGTGCATGTGTTGGTGTGTGTGTGTGTGTGTGTGTGTGTGTGTGTGTGTGTGTGTGTGCATGGGTGTGTGTGGTGTGTGTGTGTGTGTGTGTGTGTGTGTGTGTGTGTGTGTGTGTATGTGTTTGTGTGTGTTTGCGCGCGTTCACGTGCGCGTATGTATGTGTGAGTTTCACGTGTGTGTGTGTGTGTGTGTTTGGTGTGTGATGGTGTGTGTGTGTGTGTGTGTGTGTTGTGTGTGTGTGGGTGGTGTTTGAGCCCGTCGCTTGCGCACAGCTTTTTTTTTTTTTTTTTTTCCTGAATGTACATTATTCCAAAAATTGTGCCCTAGCCCTTGTTAATAGGTAACATTTATGTATCGTGTCGTCGTTATAAGCGTGTTCATTGTTTCCTTTTCGTGTACCATTTATACGTTCATTTGGATATTGGTAGTTACTGTTTTTGTTCTTGAGGGCCCTGGTGTAAAAAAGCTGTAAGCTTATCCATTTTACCCTCATTAAAATATTCGTATTCGTATTCGTATTCCTCTCTCTCTCTACTCCTCTCCCCTCTCTCTCTCTCTCTCTCTCTCTCTCTCTCTCTCTCTCTCTGTCACTGTTAAGACAGTAGACAGGGATTAAAGTATTAATATATCCCCCGTTATAACCCCCCCTTTCCCCCTTTTACTGAGTATGAACGCCCAAAAACAAACACACACACAAAGAAAATCGGTGCAAAAAACAGAAGGCTTTATTTGCATTCCACACGCACCACCCACAGAATGGCAGATGAAACACCAGAAACCCCTATATATATATCCAACCCACACAGGCAAAAAAAAACCAAACAAACCCCAAAACAATCCAACAAGTTACCAATACCCGACCATCAACGCATGGCCCCTTCTGCATACCATGCACGCAGTTACTGCACATATACATTAACGACCCTTCCCTCAGGAGGCACAGATACACACCTCAGCCCACTAAAGGCCAATACCAGAGGGGACAAGGGTGAAATCACATCACCTGGTAAACCCAGGATGAAATATCAAGCAAGGTTGATACGTCATAAACCCGAGATGCCCACGCAATGCTTTTCTTTCAAATGTATTCTTTTTACTAATTTTTATGTGGCCGGTGTCAAACCATCGGACACCCAAAGCTTAAAACCCCCCAAAAATTCAACACCCAATTGTTCAGGTAAAACCCCCACCCAATGTCGTATTTTCAATACTTCATCCGAAGTCCCTGGCGGGTACTTGACACAGGGAAAAAAAAAACTTTTTTCCAAAAAAACAAAACCACACACACACAAAAAAACAAACAACGGCAACACAGCGTTTC
This sequence comes from Conus ventricosus, assembly GCA_018398815.1. Taxonomy (NCBI): domain Eukaryota; kingdom Metazoa; phylum Mollusca; class Gastropoda; order Neogastropoda; family Conidae; genus Conus; species Conus ventricosus. The sequence continues at coordinate 94,584,240 of CM031604.1, forward strand.
CCGATATGGTTATGGAAACGTCGGTCTGCTTGACGGCGCTCTCACACTAATGCACCGCCAAAACACAAAACCTTCATGAAGCGCTTGTACGAAAAAAGGAGAGGAACGTTGTGACACGTCGAGGAACGCGGTTTCCTCCCTACCCGGGGACCACCACACCCGCGAGTCACACGCTGATGGAATTACTGCGGTGGGCCCTCAAGACGCGCCACCT
>CM031604.1:94591842-94646842 GCA_018398815.1 Conus ventricosus
TCAAAGACTTTATTGTTGTACATAGTCCTGGTGTCAAGTTGTCAAAAATGGGCCGAAGATCAGGAGGTACTGTGTTACTAATAAAGACATCACTAGAACACTGCATTCAGATTGTAGAAACTGGGCTGGATAACATTGTCTGTGTCAAAGTGTGTAAAAAACTCTTCACTTTTGACAAAGATGTACTGTTTGTTGGCATTTACAATCATCCAGTAAATAGTGAATACTACAAACAAAAGGAATTTAAAAACAATCTTGAAAATTTAGAGCAATTTATATTAGAGAGATATGAAAGAAGAGCAGACGATTCTTGTAGTCGCTGGTGATTTTAATGCCAGGATTGGTGATTGGAGTTTAGAGGCCACTGAAATGGATGAGGAGAGTGTGCGTGAGAGCGGGGAATGTTATGTGAGAAATACTATGGATATTGTTGTTAATTGCTTTGGAAAGGCCCTGATTGATTTATGTTCTATGTTTAGGTTGACGCCTTTAAATGGTTTGTGTGAAGGAGACAAAAAAGGTCATTTTACCTTTTTATCTGAACGCGGAAATAGCGTGATTGATTTTGTTCTGTGCTCTGTGGATTTACTGTCAGAAGTTATTCGATTTAACGTCGAAAATAGGGTGGAATCCCCGCATATGCCTGTTGTGTTTAATCTAAATACTAAATATAATGAGAAACCCAATGTAGAAATTAATCGAGAGCCTTTTCAAAAAACAAAGTGGGATGGAAACAAAGCTAATGTCTTTTTGGATTTCCTAAGATCGGAAGAAGCTACGATGGTTCTAAATGACAGTATGAATGTTGTTGAATGTGATATTGACTCGGCGGTTGAAAAATTAACGGGCCTTCTCTTAAAAGCTGGGCAATGTATGCAACAGACGATCTGGCCTTCAGCGCGCGCACGGCAAACTGAGAAACGGTTTGACTCGGTTTGTTTACAGAAGAAAAGAGTGGCTGGTAGAGCGCTTGCTCAGTGCACACGCACTCAGCGCGCAACGGATCAGTGTGCATACTTACGGAAAAGGTCGGATTACCAAGACACTCTAAGGCAGAAGCGAATAAATTACAGAAAAGAAGTATTTGAAACTTTAATCCAAAATAAAGACGATTCTAATAAGTTTTGGTCAACTGTACGTAGCATTAAAAGGAAAAAAAATGGATCGGCCCTCTATCTCAATTGGCACGTGGAAAGCACACTTTGAAACGATTTTTTCACCCGGAGATCGCGAGTTGACACGTGCCGACTCCGATATAGAGCAGGACGGAAGCCAGCACGAGAGAAAACGATTATATTCCCGATTTAGATGTTGAGATAACAGACAGTGAGGTGCACCAGGCAATAAAGAAACTGAAATTAAATAAAGCTTCGGGATTTGATGATATCTGCGCTGAATATTTGAAAACGGCCGAGCCCATTATAACACCCTTTCTGACAAAAGTATTTAACCAAATATACAAGAATGGTTATTTCCCTGTATCATGGACCAAATCAGTTATTATTCCTCTACTTAAGAAAGGCGATGCTCTAAATCCTGAAAATTATAGAGGCATTTCTTTACTTAGTGTAGTTAGTAAGGTCTTTACATCAGTATTAAACGAGAGATTGTATAAATGGGCAGAAAAAGAAGGCAAGATAAGTGAAGAACAGGCTGGCTTCCGCAAAGAATACTCTACTGTAGACCATATATTTACACTCGTTTCAATGATAAAATCTTATTTGTACGGACATAAAAGTAGAAAATGTTACGTAGCTTTTATAGACTACCAAAAAGCCTTTGACACAGTAGATAGAGACATGCTTTGGAAAATACTCCAAAAGTTCAAGCTTCCTCAAAAATGATCAGAATGTTAAAAGGCATGTATAGTTCTGTCCAGAGTTGTGTTCGTTGGGGTCCAGAAGTGTCAGATTTCTTTCTGTGTCCCTCGGGACTGAAACAAGGCTGTTTAATGTCACCTTTATTGTTTTCTTTATTAATTACTGAGGAAGCTGAAAGTGTAACAAAGAACGGTAAACATGGATTTCAGTTTTTTACCCGGATTACAAGAAATATTCCTTTTGTTATTCGCTGATGACATTGTTTTATTTTCTTCTACACCTAGTGGGATCCAAAATCAGTTAAACAATCTACAGAAAGCATCTGACACTTTAAATCTAACAGTGAATCTAGATAAAACTAAAATTATTGTTTTCAGAAAAGGGGTCATTTGTCTAAAACTGAATGTTGGTACTACAAAGGGAGAGAAGTGGAAGTAGTTAATAGCTACAAATATCTTGGTTTTACTCTTAGCACTAGAATGGGTTTTGATATTGCATTAGATGAATACGTTAGACGAGCAAAACGTAAAGTCGCAGAAATCTTCAAAACAATGTGGGCTTTAGGAAACATGGATTTGTCAATATTTTTCAAACTGTTTGATTCACAAATAAAGCCAATGTTACTGTACGCAGGGGAGCTCTGGGGATTAACTAAATTTCAGTCGATTGAATCAGTTCATCTGTTCGCATGTAAGCGCTTGTTAGGTGTTAGTCGCAAAAGTCCAAATACAATGATATATGGAGAAACAGGCCGATACCCTTTGTATATTGATACTGCTCTAAAGTCAATAAAGTATTGGTTTAAAACTCCAAAGTATGTCTATCCATAGATTTCCTAAACAGGCACATCTCATGATCTTGAATAAGATCCCCGAATTTACCCATGGTCACTCTAATTGTCATAACTGGTCAATATCTATTAAAACATGTCTTGATACTTTTGGTTTTTCAGATGTTTGGATCAATGGAGGGGTTGGGAATGAAACTATTTTTCTTAAAGAATTAAAGCAGAGAATGATCGATTGTTACATGCAGGACTGGCATTCAAAACTTTCTCAAAGTGAACGGTTTAGCACATATATGTCTTTCAAATCATTCTTCCAATCAGAAAATTACTTGTCAGCTATCACTATTAGTAAATTTCGTTATGCTTTAACTAGATTAAGACTTGGAATGTGTGATCTGAATATAAATAACAGATATAATGAAAAATCAAAGAAATGCCCGTTTTGTAACAGGATAGAAAGTGAACTTCATTTTTTGTTAGAATGTCAAACATATACATTTCTAAGAGAAAAATATTTGTCAAAGTATTACCAACATACATTCATTAATGGAGAATGCTTAGCTCGAATGTTACAATCTGAAGACGTCATGCTCTTAAGAAATTTAGCAATGTATATATTTTATGCATTTAAGACTAGATATACGCATTTAAATAAGAAGTAAAGCTGCACTCTTGTAATTGAATTGCTGTCTTAAGGGTTTTGTTTTTGTCTGCTTAATTTCACATGCCAATGTAACTCCCTTGACTTACGTTTGATTTTGATGTGGGATGTTGTACTTATTTTTTGCGTGTTGTCCTTATGTTTTTGTTTGATTCACTCATGATAACGTGTATCCATTGTATACAGGCCGGTGGCCTTACAATTAAAGTTTCCGAGTTCCGAGTTCCCTTTCTCTTTCTCCTCCTCTCCCCAACCTTCTCTCTGTTGTCTTGAAGCATGGCCCTGGCTGTCGGCTGTCGCGGAAGTAGTAAATGACGTGCTAACTTCTCCACGAGTGCTCGCTGCCACTGTTGGTTACTATACGGGTTAGGCTCTTCACTTGCTTCTTCAGTTCTAGCCCCCTCACCTCTTCACCCGTCCGTCTCCACTCATCTGTTCCACTGCCTACCCTCTCCCTCCTGTCCTGTAGCCCTCCCCTCTCTCTCTCTCTCTCTCTCTCCTCTCTCTCTCTCTCTCTCTCTCCCTCCCTCCCTCTCCCGCTCACTCTGTCTGTCCGTCTGTCTGCATCTCTCTGTCTGTCTGTCTGTCTGCCTATCTCTCTCTCTCTCTCTCTCTCTCTTCCTTTCTTTTTTTCTTTTTTAAATCCGTCCCCTCAAGAACTTTCTCCCCTTTGGCGTTGTGCACGTGCTGGAGGGCGGGAAACGAAGGGATGGGGTGGAGGACGGGTGGTGGTGGTGGGGGGTGGTGAGTTGAACAGGTCTTTACTTTCTCTTTCAACCATCACAACATAGGTAAAATACGCCAGAGAAACAAACACACACGCGCGCACACACACGCACGCACGCACGCACGCACGCACACACACACACACACACACACACACACACACACACACACAGACGCACGCACGCACGCACGCACGCACGCACACACACACACACAGAGTCAGAGTGAGAGAGTGCTCAGAACTCAGATGGTATATTTATGTGAAGGCCACTGCTCCTTATGAAGGGTGGGGGTGGGAATGGGGAGGGTGGGAGGTGGGGGTATGGAGAAGATTATAACAACAGTATATGAATTACACAGAGTACTAGAAAGACCGGATGGACTTCTCTCTCACTGTACTAGAAAGACCGGAATGGACTTCTCTCTCACTAAGTCATAACTGACCCAAACTAAAATGAGAGAGAGAGAGAGAGACAGAGACAGAGACAGAGAGACAGACAGACGGAGAGACAAGGGAGGGGAATTCAAAACAAGAACCGCTCTAACAAACTCTCTGTAACTGCTCCAACACGCACATTCTCTGACTCCCAAACGAACCCCCCTACCTCCACCATCCTTCCGCCCCCCCCCCCCCCCCCCCCCCCCCCACTTCCCTTTTTTTAACACTGAAGAAACAACGCCCCAGCTAATGAGGGCGGAAAACAAGGCTCCGGTACATGAGGTGCATGCGTGGCATTGCAGCACAGCGCCTACCTACCCCCCCCCCCCCCCCACCACCTCAGCCATCTGGACAATGTTCTCTCCCCAAGGCGGAGCTCTCTTCTGCCCACCCTTTTTCATCCCCCCCCCCCCCCTCCCCCCCCTCTCCTCTCTCTCTCTGTTGGCAGGCAGCCTACGACCGCCCCACACACCCCTATCTACACACACACCCGGCAGGTTTCATTCCACACACACACACACACTCACACTCACACACACACACACGCATTCGTTGTCTTTTCTACTCCTTTTTTGTTTTCACACCCCACCCCCTCCCCTTCTGCACCTCCACCCCTGTCCACTTTCCACCTCTTCCCTTACCCCCCCCCCCCCCCCATTTCTTTTCTTTTCTTTTTCGTTTCTCTTTTCTCTTTTTTTTTTTCTTTTTTTTTTTTTTGGTGCGACGAAATCTGGTGGAAAACGCCCTGTGGACCGCTATGGTGTCAGGCGACAGATAGCAGCGCCGGTGTGCCGTTCACAGAGGTCTGGAGGTGTCAGCAGAGAGAACGGAGCGGTGACCTTTCGATACAACATGTGACGGCGCCGATCACACACACACACACACCTTGCGGTGTTGAGACCGATATAATACAATGCTACTTTACCGTTGTGGACGTCCGGGAACCTGTTTCCAACTAGCATTTGATCCCGGTTTTCACCCGTTCCATAACCCCCAACCCCCTTCATCACTTAATCTCCCCCTACTCTCAAACTCCCACTTGAGAGAGAGAGAGAGAGAGAGAGAGAGAGAGAGAGAGAGAGAGAGAGAGAGAGAGAAGAGAGAGAGAGAGGAGTGGGGGGGGGGGGGGGGGGAGGGGAGAGAGCGGAGGAGTGAGGAAGGTGGACAGTGTTGGCCCTTACTGGGAAGAACAGGCTACCCATGAACACCCCTTCCTCCCCCCTGTAACCATAAAGCTGATGGCACTAAGCCAGTTGTCTTCGTCAGGGCAGACAATCCCGTGTAACAACTGCAAAAATACGCTCAACACGGCGGCCCCATCCCCAACCCCTCTGCATTTCTGTCTAGTGTCAACACGGTGATCTCACTGCCCATGTACACAACATCTGAAGGCCGGAGGGGGGAGCAGCAAATGTGACGTGACCCGAGCAGCAAAGACTGCCAGAACTCCAAAGAGAGCATCATGGGAACGGACTCTGGGGGTCTTAGTGGAGACCACAAGTGGCTACCCTAACGCGACAAACTCCCAATCTGAAAAGTGTTCACGCTCAAAAAAGTTCCGAGTCCGATCCACTAAAGTGGACTCCAAAGACCACTGCGCTTAACTCTTTCCTTTCAACAGCCCCCTTTTTTTCCGCTTTGCAGGAAACCTTACCATCCACGCTTACAGCTGGGAAACCGAGCGGTACGAATTCTCCATTTCTTTCCGACAGCCCGGAAAATCGGTTCGCGCAGAAAGCTCTTTGAATTTCCAGTGAGATGCATCCATCACCTGTGCAAGTCCTCTACCCTTGACTGCTTCCTGGACAGTGTCTAGGAACAGAATGGATGCCAGACTACCTTAACACCATGGGGAAGTGGTCACCGCTGAATTCCTGCCAACGTGCTGCCGTGTAAATGATCTTTCTGACCGAACACACCTACATGGATCACAGCAGGTGGGAACTGACTGGACTCTGTCAGCTCTCTGAGGATGCTTTTTAGCAGGAGATGATTGGGGTTTGTTGTCGCTAAGGGAGCAAGATGATTGGGGTTTGTTGTCGCTCAAGGAGCAAGATGATTGGGGTTTGTTGTTACTCAAGGAGCAAGATGATTGGGGTTTGTTGTCGCTCAAGGAGCAAGATGATTGGGGTTTGTTGTCGCTCAAGGAGCAAGATGATTGGGGTTTGTTGTCGCTCAAGGAGCAAGATGATTGGGGTTTGTTGTCACTCAAGGAGCAAGATGATTGGGGTTTGTTGTCGCTCAAGGAGCAAGATGATTGGGGTTTGTCGTCACTCAAGGAGCAAGATGATTGGGGTTTGTCGTCACTCAAGGAGCAAGATGATTGGGGTTTGTCGTCACTCAAGGAGCAAGATGATTGGGGTTTGTCGTCACTCAAGGGAAGAGGACAGAGTGCAATGAGCAGGATGATTGGGGTTTGTTGTCACTCAAGGAGCATGATGATTGGGGTTTGTTGTCGCTCAAGCAGCAAGATGATTGGGGTTTGTTGTCGCTCAAGGAGCAAGATGATTGGGGTTTGTTGTCGCTCAAGGAGCAAGATGATTGGGGTTTGTTGTCACTCAAGGAGCAAGATGATTGGGGTTTGTTGTCGCTCAAGGAGCAAGATGATTGGGGTTTGTCGTCACTCAAGGAGCAAGATGATTGGGGTTTGTCGTCACTCAAGGAGCAAGATGATTGGGGTTTGTCGTCACTCAAGGAGCAAGATGATTGGGGTTTGTCGTCACTCAAGGGAAGAGGACAGAGTGCAATGAGCAGGATGATTGGGGTTTGTTGTCACTCAAGGAGCATGATGATTGGGGTTTGTTGTCGCTCAAGCAGCAAGATGATTGGGGTTTGTCGTCGCTCAAGGGAACAGGACAGAGTGCGATGAGCAAGATGATTGGGGTTTGTTGTCACTCAAGAGCAAGATGATTGGGGTTTGTCGTCGCTCAAGGGAACAGGACAGAGTGCGATGAGCAAGATGATTGGGGTTTGTCGTCGCTCAAGGAGCAAGATGATTGGGATTTGTCGTCGCTCAAGGAGCAAGATGATTGGGGTTTGTCGTCACTCAAGGAGCAAGATGATTGGGGTTTGTCGTCGCTCAAGGCGCAAGATGATTGGGGTTTGTCGTCACTCAAGGGAACAGGACAGAGTGCGATGAGCAAGATGATTGGGGTTTGTCGTCGCTCAAGGAGCAAGATGATTGGGGTTTGTCGTCACTCAAGGGAACAGGACAGAGTGCGATGAGCAAGATGATTGGGGTTTGTCGTCGCTCAAGGAGCAAGATGATTGGGGTTTGTCGTCGCTCAAGGAGCAAGATGATTGGGGTTTGTCGTCGCTCAAGGAGCAAGATGATTGGGGTTTGTCGTCGCTCAAGGAGCAAGATGATTGGGGTTTGTTGTCGCTCAAGGAGCAAGATGATTGGGGTTTGTTGTCACTCAAGGGAAGAGGACAGAGAGCGATGAGCAAGATGACTGGGTTTGTTGTCGCTGAAGGAGCAAGATGATTGGGTTTGTTGTCACTCAAGGGAAGAGGACAGAGTGCGATGAGCAAGATGATGGGGTTTGTTGTCACTCAAGGAAGAGGACAGAGTGCGATGAGCAAGATGATTGGGTTTGTTGTCGCTCAATGAGCAAGATGATTGGGGTTTGTCGTCACTCAAGGGAAGAGGACAGAGTGCAATGAGCAAGAAGATTGGGGTTTGTTGTCACTCAAGGAGCAAGATGATTGGGGTTTGTTGTCGCTCAAGGAGAAAGATGATGGGGTTTGTTGTCACTCAAGGAGCAAGATGATTGGGGTTTGTTGTCCTCAAGGAGCAAGATGATTGGGTTTGTTGTCGCTCAAGGAACAGACGAGTGCATTGCAGACATGGGTTTGTTCGTCCTCAAGGAGCAAGATGATTGGGGTTTTGTCGACCTCAGAGGAGTCAAGAATGATTGGGTTTGTCGTCACTCAAGGAGCAAGATGATTGGGGTTTGTTCGTCCTACAAGGAGCAAGATGATTGGGGTTTGTCGTCACTAAGGACAGACAAAGTGCGATGACAAATGATTGGGGTTTGTCGTCGCTCAAGGAGCAAGATGATTGGGGTTTGTCGTCGCTCAAGGAGCAAGATAACTGGGGTTTGTCGTCGCTCAAGGGCAAGATGATTGGGGTTTGTTGTCGTCAAGGAGCAAGATGATTGGGGTTTTTGTCGCTCAAGGAGCAAGATGATTGGGGTTTGCTGTCGCTTCAAGGGAAGAGGACAAGTGCGATGAGCAAGAAGATGGGTATGTTGTCACTCAAGGAGCATGATGATTGTGATTGTTTCGCTCAAGGAGCAAGATGAATGGGACTGTTAACGCTCAATGGAGCAGATGCATTGGTTTGTTGTCGCTCAAGGACAAGATGATGGGTTTGTCTCACTCAAGGAAGAGGACAGTATGGCATGGCCAAGATTGATTGGGGTTTGTTTCGCTCAAGGAGCAAGATGAATGGTGGCTTTGTTGTCGCTCAAGTAAGCAAGATGATTGGTTTGTTGGTCATCAAGAGCAAGATGATTGGCATTGTTTACGCTCTAAGGAGTCAATATGAATGGGTTGTTGTCACCAGCATGCAAGAGATTGTGGCTTTGTTGTCACTAACAAGAGCAAGATGATGGGCTTTGTTGTACACATGAATGAGACATGTGCATGTAAGCAAGATGATTGGGGTTTACGTCATCATGCAAGTGCAAGATATGGGTGATTGTTGTCACAAAGAGCAATATGAAATGGGTTTGTTGTACACCAAGGAGCAAGATTGTGAGTTTGCTGTACGCTCAAGGTGCCAAGATGTAAATTGGGGTTTGCTGTCACTCAAGAGACAAGATGCATTGGTTAGCTGCACTCCATTGAGCAATGAATGTGCTTGGTTTAGCATCAAGGAGCAAAGATTGGGTTCTATTGTCGTTAAGAGCAAGATATGTGTGTTTGTTGGTCAGTTCAAGGAATGAGACAGAGTGCCATGAAGCATAGACCAGCAATAACTGACAGAGTACAACGGCAATGAAATATGTGCCATTGTTATTAAAACAGCATCATGAAGTGCCACTGTAACGACTTAATGACATGTGCCATTGTTTAACGACATTAAATGACATTTGCCATTGTTTAACGACTTAATGGACATGTGCCATTGTTTAAACGAGTCGTAATTAACATGTGCCATTGTTTAACGACATAATGGACATGTGCCATTGTTTAACGACTAATGACATGCCATTGTTTAAAATAACGACATTAAGACATGTGCCATTGTTTAACAGCATCATGAACGTGCCATTGTTTAACAGCATCATGAAGTGCCATTGTTTAACAGCATCATGAAGTGCCATTGTTTAACAGCATCATGAACATGTGCCATTGTTTAACAGCATCATAACATGTGCCATTGTTTAACAGCATCATGAATGCCATTGTTTAACAGCATCATGAACATGTGCCATTGTTTAACAGCATCATGAAGTGCCATTGTTTAACAGCATCATGAACAGTGCCATTGTTTAACAGCATCATGAACATGTGCCATTGTTTAAACAGCATCATGAAGTGCCATTGTTTTAACAGCATCATGAAGTGCCATTGTTTAACAGCATTATGAAGTGCCATTGTTTAACAGCATCATGAACAGTGCCATTGTTTAACAGCATCATGAAGTGCCATTGTTTAACAGCATCATGAAGTGCCATTGTTTAACAGCATCATGAACATGTGCCATTGTTTAACAGCATCATGAAGTGCCATTGTTTAACAGCATCATGAAGTGCCATTGTTTCACAGCATCATGAACAGTGCCATTGTTTAACAGCATCATGAACATGTGCCATTGTTTAACAGCATCATGAACATGTGCCATGTTTAACAGCATCATGAAGTGCCATTGTTTAACAGCATTATGAAAGTGCCATTGTTTAACAGCATCATGAACATGTGCCATTGTTTAACAGCATCATGACAGTGCCATTGTTTAACAGCATCATGAAGTGCCATTGTTTAAAGCATTATGAAGTGCCATTGTTTAACAGCATCATGAACATGTGCCATTGTTTAACAGCATCATGAAGTGCCATTGTTTAACAGCATTATGAAGTGCCATTGTTTAACAGCATCATGAACATGTGCCATTGTTTAACAGCATCATGAAGTGCCATTGTTTAACAGCATCATGAAGGCCATTGTTTAACAGCATTATGAAGCTCCATTGTTTAACAGCACCATGAACATGTGCCATTGTTTAACAGCATCATGAAGTGCCATTGTTTAAAAAGCATATGAAGTGCCATTCTTTAACAGCATCATGAACATGTGCCATTGTTTAACAGCATCATGAAGTTGCCATTGTTTAACAGCATCATGAAGTGCCATTGTTTAACAGCATCATGAAGTGCCATTGTTTAACAGCATCATGAACATGTGCCATTGTTTAACAGCATCATGAAGTGCCATTGTTTAACAGCATCATGAAGTGCCATTGTTTAACAGCATCATGAACAGTGCCATTGTTTAACAGCATCATGAACATGTGCCATTGTTTAACAGCATCATGAACATGTGCCATTGTTTAACAGCATCATGAAGTGCCATTGTTTAACAGCATCATGAAGTGCCATTGTTTAACAGCATCATGAAGTGCCATTGTTTAACAGCATCATGAACAGATGTTTCCAATTTGTTTAACAGCATCATGAAAGTGCCATTGTTTTAACAGCATCATGAAGTGCCATTGTTTAACAGCATATATGAAGTGCCATTGTTTAACAGCATCATGAAGTGCCATTGTTTAACAGCATCATGAACATGTGCCATTGTTTAACAGCATCATGAAGTGCGATTGTTTAACAGCATCATGAAGTGCCATTGTTTAACAGCATCATGAACATGTGCCATTGTTTAACAGCATCATGAACAAGTGCCATTGTTTAACAGCATCATGAAGTGCCATTGTTTAACAGCATCATGAACATGTGCCATTGTTTAACAGCATCATGAAGTGCCATTGTTTAACAGCATCATGAAGTGCCATTGTTTAACACAATCATGAACATGTGCCATTGTTTAACAGCATCATGAACATGTGCCATTGTTTAACAGCATCATGAACATGTTCCATTGTTTAACAGCATCATGAAGTGCCATTGTTTAACAGCATCATGAAGTGCCATTGTTTAACAGCATCATGAAGTGCCATTGTTTAACAGAATCATGAAGTGCCATTGTTTAACAGCATCATGAACATGTGCCATTGTTTAACAGCATCATGAACAGTGCCATTGTTTAACAGCATCATGAAGTGCCATTGTTTAACAGCATCATGAAGTGCCATTGTTTAACAGCATCATGAAGTGCCATTGTTTAACAGCAACATGAACATGTGCCATTGTTTAACAGCATCATGAACATGTGCCATTGTTTACAGCATCATGAAGTGCCATTGTTTAACAGCATTATGAAGTGCCATTGTTTAACAGCATCATGAAGTTCCATTGTTTAACAGCATCATGAACATGCCATTGTTTAACAGCATCATGAAAGTGCCATTGTTTAACAGCATCATGAAGTGCCATTGTTTAACAGCATCATGAACATGTCCATTGTTTAACAGCATCATGACAAGTGCCATTGTTTAACAGCATCATGAAGTGCCATTGTTTAACAGCATCATGAACATGTGCCATTGTTTAACAGCATCATGAAGTGCCATTGTTTAACAGCATCATGAAGTGCCATTGTTTAACAGCATCATGAACATGTGCCATTGTTTAACAGCATCATGAACATGTGCCATTGTTTAAAGCATCATGAACATGTTCCATTGTTTAACAGCATCATGAAGTGCCATTGTTAAACAGCATCATGAAGTGCCATTGTTTAACAGCATCATGAACATGTGCCATTGTTTAAACAGAATCATGAAGTGCCATTGTTTAACAGCATCATGAACATGTGCCATTGTTTTAACAGCATCATGAACATGTGCCATTGTTTAACAGCATCATGAACATGTGCCATTGTTTAACAGCATCATGAAGTGCCATTGTTTAACAGCATCATGAAGTGCCATTGTTTAACAGCATCATGAACATGTGCCATTGTTTAACAGCATCATGAAGTGCCATTGTTTAACAGCATCATGAACATGTGCCATTGTTTAACAGCATCATGACAGTGCCATTGTTTAACAGCATCATGAATGTGCCATTGTTTAACAGCATCATGACATGTGCCTATTGTTTAACAGCATCATGAACAAGTGCCATTGTTTAACAGCATCATGAAGTGCCATTGTTTAACAGCATCATGACAGTGCCATTGTTTAACAGCATCATGAACAGTGCCATTGTTTAACAGCATCATGAATGTGTCATTGTTTAACAGCATCATGAAGTGCCATTGTTTAACAGCATCATGAACATGTGCCATTGTTTAACAGCATCATGAACATGTGCCATTGTTTAACAGCATCATGAACATGTTCCATTGTTTTAACAGCATCATGAACATGTGCCATTGTTTAAACAGCATCATGAACATGTGCCATTGTTTAACAGCATCATGAAGTGCCATTGTTTAACAGCATCATGAAGTGCCATTGTTTAACAGCATCATGAACATGTGCCATTGTTTAACAGCATCATGAACATGTGCCATTGTTTAACAGCATCATGAATATGTTCCATTGTTTTAACAGCATCATGAACATGTGCCATTGTTTAACAGCATCATGAACATGTGCCATTGTTTAACAGCATCATGAAGTGATATTGTTTAAACAGCATCATGAACATGTGCCATTGTTTAACAGCATCATGAAGTGCCATTGTTTAACAGCATTATGAAGTGCCACTGTTTAACAGCATCATAAACATGTGTCATTGTTTAACGATTTAATGGAATGTGCCACTGTTTAACGATTTCATGGAAATGTGCCACTGTTTTAACGATTTAATGGAAATGTGCCACTGTTTAACGATTTAATGGAAATGTGCCATTGTTTAAACGATTTAATGGAAACGTGCCATTGTTTAACGATTTAATGGAAATGTGCCATTGTTTAACGATTTAATGGAAATGAGCCATTGTTTAACAGCATCATGAAAATGTGCCATTGTTTAACAGCACCATGAACATGTGCCACTGTTTAACAGCATCATGAACATGTGCCATTGTTTAACGACTTAATGGAAATGTGTCATTGTTTTCATGAAATAATGAAAATGTACCATAGTTTAACGGTACATAATTTCAAAATGTGTCATTGTTTAACGGCATAATTTCAAAAACGTGCCATCGTTTAACGGCATAATCTTAAAATGTGCCATTGTTTAGCGGCATAATCTTGAAATGTGCAATTGTTTAACGGCATAATTTCAAAACAAGCCATCGTTTAACGGCAAAATTTCAAAACGTGCCATCGCTTAACGGCATAATTTCAAAACGTGCCATCGTTTAACGGCATAATCTTAAAATGTGCCATTGATTAACGGCATCATTTTAAAATGTGCCGTCGTTTAACGGCATAATTTCAAAACGTGCCATCGTTTCAACGGCATAATTTTAAAATGTGTCATTGTTTAACGGCATCGTTTTAAAATGTGCCATCGTTTAACGGCACAATCTTAAAATGTGCCATTGTTTAACAGCACAATCTTAAAATGTGCCACTGCTTAACGGCATAATCTAAAACATGTGCCATTGTTTAACGACACAATGAAAAATATGCCACTGTTGAACTGGCGGATAAAGAAAGATCCGAACTGGTTGTATTAGCAGAGACGATGCTGCCATCTCTGGCTCCGATGAGTCAAAGCCGGTCGAAGTGGATGGGGAAAACCCGCCGTTCCATCTCCGACGCCAGACAGGGCGAAGGCTTCAAGAAGCCAGCCAGCGCTCCCCTTGGCTGCACACGCCACACGCAACAAGCCGGCAACTGGGCTGACAATCTCGTGTGCGTTGATCCTGGCTCTGTCCATCACTCCCTCCCTCATGTTTCCCCATCCCCCCTCCCCCCCCACCCTCCTCATTGTCTTGTTCGGTTAGAGTCATACGCGTCATGAGAGACAGAGAGGAGAAAAGATGAGTGAGAATGAGAGCTGGATGCTGGTAACGAGGGTGGGGGTGGGGGGAAGGGTCAGGGGGAAAGCGACGCTTGCTGTGCTGTTGTGGACCACAACGAGACAGACAGGACCTGGCTGCAGGCCAATCAGGATGCTGATTTTACACACACACACACACACAGGCGAATCAGAATGCTGATTTTACACACACACATACACACTTCTTTGTACAGGTGTAGCCCCTGACACAGCAATAGCTGTGTGAGGGGGGGGGGGGGGGGGGGGGGGGGGGGGGGGGGGGGGGGGGGCACCTGCCTGATATGGGGATCCAAGAACAGTTCCACTGACCCAGCACTGGCCTTGGATCCAACCCCCGCTCAAAGCAGCGAGGTCAGGAGCGTTCTTTTTGTACTCCCAGTTCTGTCTGTCTGTCTGTCCTCCGTGGTCAAAATGTGTCCACTCGCTCCAGACCAAACTACTGGGCCGATCTTTCTGAAAACTTGTAGGTATTTTCATTATGGTGCCCGATGTTTTATTTTACTGTTTTACTGTTACTAACGGCTTTAGCGGCCCATAACGGCTTTTTTCTTTGGGAAAATATCAGAAAGTACCCGGCCGTCTTTCGGAAAACATCATCAACATGTGCCAAAGGTTTTAAAAGCCTCATGAACATGTTCCTTTTTTTAACAGGGATCATGAAAAATGTGCCATTGTTTAAACAGCATCAAGAAATTTGGGCCCGTTAACAGCATCATGAAGTGCCCTTGTTTAAAAAGCAACCTGAAGTGCCCCTTTTTTAACAGCACATGAACAAAGTGCCAATTTTTTAACAGCATCATGAACATGTGCCATTGTTTTAAAAGCATAAAGTTTTTGTTCCAATTTTATTTAAAAAGCCAAAGAACATGTGCAATTTTTTAACAGCAACATGAACATGTTTCCCTTGTTCAAGCATCTGAATTATTTGGGGTTTTTAAACCCGCCCTCATGAACCCGTGCCCTTTTTTAACGCTCCAAAGAAGTGCCAAATTTTTTAACCGCATTTGAAAATGCCACTGTTTAAAAAGCATCTAAAAAATGGGTCATTGTTTAAAGTTTAATGGAAATTGCCATGTTTAAAGTTTATGGAAAAAGTGCCACTGTTTAAAAGATTTTTGGGAAAATTTGCCACCCGGTTTTAAAAAGATTTAATGGAAAAGGCCCTTGTTTAAAAATTTTAATGGGAAAAGGCCAATTTTTTAAACCCCTTTAAAGGAAAGTGCCCTTGTTTAAAAGGTTTAAGGAAAGCCCTTTTTTTTAAAGCCCAGGGAAAAGTTGCCCTTTTTTAACCCCCCAATTAACATTTCCCCCCCCCCCAACCCCCCCCCCCCCAACAGACCCCCCCGGGCCCCCAAAACCCCCCCCCCAAAACCCCCCTTTAAAAAGGGCCTTGTTTTTTGAAATAATGAAAAAGTACCATAGTTTTTAAAGGGACAAAATTTCAAAAAATTTTAAATTGGGGGAAAACCCTAATTTAAAAAAGGCCCTCTTTTTAAAAGGCCTAAACTTAAAAAGTGCCCTTGTTTAGCGGCATAATCTTGAAATGGGCAAATTTTTTAACGGCAAATTTTAAAAAAGCCACGTTTTAAAGGCAAAAATTTCCCAAAAGGCCAACGCCCTTAAAAGGGATTTTTTCAAAACGGCCCGTTTTAAAAAGGCATAAAACTTAAAATGTGCCCTTTTTCACGGCAACATTTTAAAAGGGGCCGTGTTTAAAGGCAAAAATTTCAAAACGTGCCATCGTTTTACCGGGAAAAAATTTAAAAAAGTGTAATTTTTTAACGGCATCGTTTTAAAAATGGGGCCACGTTTAAGGCCCAAACTTAAAATGTTTCCATTGTTTAACAGCACAATCTTAAAATGTGCCACTGCTTTAAAGGCATAAAAACTAAAACATTGCCTTTGTTTAACGAAAACAATGAAAATTAGCCATGTTGAACAGGCGGTAAAGAAAGAAACCAATGGTTGTTAAATTTGCAAGACGTTTTGCCATCTCTGGCTCCCATGGTCAAAGCCGGTTTGAAGTGGATGGGGAAAAAACCCCCGTTCCATCTCCGACCCAGACCGGGCGAAGGGTTCAAGAAGCCAGCCAGCGTCCCCCTTGGCTGCACCCCGCCCACCAAAAAGGAACCCGCCCCCAAACTGGGGGTGACAATTCGTGTGCTTTGATCCTGGCTCTGCCACACTCCCTCCCTCAAGTTTCCCATTCCCCCCCCCCCCCCCCCCACCCTCCTCAAGGCTTTTTCGGTTGGGCATACCGTCCTGAGAGCCGAAGGAAGAAAATGGGGTGGGGAATGAGAGCTGGAAGGGTGGGAAACGAGGGTGGGGGGGGGGGGGAAGTGACAAATGGGGGGAAACGCGGGTTGCTGTTTTTTTTTGTGGGGGGCCAAAAGAGGGCAGAAAGGGCCCCGGCCCGCGGGCCCAAAAAAGGGTGGATTTTACACAACACACACACACAGGGGGAATTTAGGGAAAGCGATTTTACACACACACTAACATTCTTTGTACAGGTGTGCCCCGACACAGCAAATTAGGGGGGTCGTGGGGGGGGGGGGGGGGGGGGGGGGGGGGGGGGGGGGCACCTGCCTGATATGGGGTCCAAAAAACAGTTCCACTTTACCCAGCACTGGCCTTTGGGTCCAACCCCCGCTCAAAGGGAGCGAGGGGGCAGGACTTTTTTTTGTATCCCCGTTTTGCTGTCTGTCGGCCCGGGCCTGGCAAAATGTGTTCCACTCGCCTTCCAGACCCAAAATTTCGGGGGGCCCTTTTTTTGAAAAATTTTAGGTTTTTCATTAAAGGTTTCCCGGGGTTTTATTTTCTGTTTTAAATGTTACTAAAAAGGCTTTTCCCGGGCCCCTAACGGTTTTTTTTTTAAGGAAAAAAATCCCGAAAAAACCCGGCCGCCCTTTTGGGAAAAATTTTTGAAGTTCATTATTGGGCCCAGAAGATGGGCCCTTCTTTCCAGAAAAGCCTTTTCTAACGGGTATAACGGCCCCCAAAAAATTTTTTCCCCCTTTTTGGAATATCTCACGCGTTTTTCCAAGGGTACACTGGGAGTACGTTTCTAAGCTTTTTCATTTGTTCGTTTGGTTTTTTTAAAACCTTTTTTGGAAAACCAAAAAAAGGGGCTTTTTTTGGGAACCAACCCTGGCCTTTTTTTGGCCCCCCCCCATGCACTTTTTGGGCCCCCCCCGCGCTTTTTTTTGGAAACCCCAAAAGGCTTCTTGGAACCAACAAACGCTTCTTTGGAACCAACATGCGCTTTTTTTGGAAAACCCCAAAACCCCCTTTTTTGGGAAACCAAAAAGCGCTTCTTTGGAACCAACATGCCGTCTTTGGAACCAACATGCGCGGTCGCCTCCCAATCACTCGGTTTAAAAAACGCCCCAAACTAAGGCCCTTTTTGTAACGGGGTGCAATTTAAAAAACAAAAAAACCCAAAAAAAAAAACACAAAAAAACCATTCCCCCCCAAAGCAGGGCTTTGTGTGTTACAAGACAAAACTCCAAAAAACAAAAAAAACCCCACCAAAAACGCCCTTGAAAACCCAAAAAAAACAAACCCCGAACCCCCCTTCCCCTGCCAAATGGGGGGGAAATAAAAAAATATTTCCCCCCAAACGCAACAAACAAACAAAAAGACTTCCTTTCCCTGCAAAAAATTTGGGCTTTGTTTGTTCAAAGGGCTGAAATAACATTAAAAAAAATTCTCCAAACGCTTTCATTACAAACAAAAACCAAAAAAAAAACAAAAATCCCCTTTCCAAACCGGCCCGGGCTTTACTTTCCCTTTCCCACGAGTCGAAAACAACCAAACATACTTTTTAAAAGGTTTTCTTAAAAAAAAAAACAAACCAAAAAAAAAAAAAGAATCCCTTTTAAAGCCAAAGAGACGGCTTTGGGGTGTTACTAGGTTGGATGAACCAACCCCAAAAAAATAAAACCCCCCCCCCCCCCCCCCCCCCCAAAGTGGTTTTGGGCTTTGGGGCCCAAAATGGAATGTCTACCCCCAACCCCCGGGTCCCGGGAGGGAAAACCTTTTCATTTGGGGTTGAACCCTTGTAAATTTTTTAGGGGAAAAAAAGAAGAAGAAGGGAAAAAGAAGAAAAAAGAAAAAGAAGAAGAAAAGAAAACCCAAAAAAACAACAACAACACCACACCCCAAAACCCCACCAACTCAAGAAGAAAAACAAAAGAAGAAGAACCAAAAACCCAAAAACAACACCAACAACCCCAATCCCAAAACCAACCCCCCGAAGAAAAAAAGGGAAAAAGAAAAAGAAAGAAAGAAGGAACAGAAGAAACCCCCAAAAACCCCAAAAACAACCAATCACCCACCAACCCACAACCCGGGGAAAAAGAAACCCCCAACAAGAACCCCCGAACCAAAAACCCCAACCCCCCCCCCCACCAAACCCCAATCACCCACCCAAAACCCAAAAAGGAGAAGAAAAGGGAAAAAGAAGAAAAAGAAGAAAACCAACCCCCCACAACAACAACAACAAAAACAACAACAACAACCCCAACCCCAACCCCCCCAAAACCAAAAAAGAAAAAAAGAAAAAAGGGGAAAAAGAAGAAGTGATGATGGAAAGTGATGGGGAAAATGATGTGATGATGATGAAGATGATGAAGAAGAAGAAGAAAAAAGAAAAATGGGAAAAAGGGTGATGAGATGATGATGGATGATGAAGAAGAAGAAGAAGAAGAAAAATAAGAAGTGATTTATGATGATGATGATGATGTGGATTTAAGATGATGATTATGATTGAAAAACGAAGGGCAAACGAAGGATGAAGATGAAAAGAAAGAAGAAGAAGATGGGAAAATGAATGATGATGAAAAAGAAAAGGAAAAAGAAGAAGTGGGAAGATGATGATGGAAAATGATGATAAAAAAGAAGAAGAAGAAGAAGAAAACCGAAGAAGAAAAAGAAAAAGAGAAGAAGTGTTGATGATGATGATGATGATGATGAAAGATGATGATGAAGAAGAAAAAAGAAGAAAAAGAAGAAGAAGAAAAAAAAAAGAAGACAAGCTGTGGACTCTGGGAAAGAAAAAGTTTACCGATGGCACGACCTGGAAAAAAAAAACAAAAAAAAAAAAAAAAAAAAAAAAAAAAGCAACGAAGAGATGCCGAAAATGAAATTTACCCCAAGCCCCCACTCCAAAAAACCCCCCCACCCTTGGGCCCAATTTTAAGGGGGTCCGCGACCGCACAAATTTAAAGTCTTAGATCAACCCCCCCCCGTTGTTTTGGAACCCAAAACAGCTAAAGCCACGTAAGGGGATGGGGGGTGAGGTGTGTGTTGTGTTTTTGGTGTTTTGGGTGTGCGTGGCGTGTTTCGTGCCCTGCGTGCGTGTGGGGGTGTGGTGTGGTGTGTGTGTGTGTGTTGTGTGTGGGGGTGTGCGGGGTGCGTTGCGAGTTCGTGGTGGGGTTTCGGGGGCCCAAAAATTTTTGATATTGGGTTTATTGAGGACCCCCATTTTTTTTTTTTTTTTTGTTGGGGGTTTCTCGCATCAACTTGGGAACATTTTAAAAAAAAACCTGGCGGATAAAAAGCCAGCCGGTTCAGGTTTTTTCACGACCGATAAAAACCAAACAAAAAAACCCCCCCTAACCCCTTTTTTTTCAACAAACCCCCCCCCCAAACCCCCCCCCCTCCCCCTTCCCTCCCTCTCGGCTGACTATCTCAATACACCCAACCGGGTTTTTATCCAATCTCTTTGGCCCGGGGAAGTCAAACCCACGTCTTTCATTTTTGCCGACAAAGGAGACAAAGGGAAAAGGGCTGTGGTGGTCCTGGGGGGTTTTCATTACCTTGCCCCGTCTTCTTTCTTTCCCCCAAATCTCTCTCTCCTCTCTCTCTCTCTCTCCTCCCCTCTTTCTTTAACCCCCAACGCAAAAGTAAAGATTTGGCGCGCAAACAAAACCAAAACAACACACACACACACACACACACACCCACACACACACCAATTTCACACACCCCACACACACACACCCTAAAGGTTTCTTGTTCAACCCTCCCCCCCCCCCCCCCCCCCCCGGCCCCCTTTTGATGGTCAATCAGCATTAAAACACAGGTTTTGAGGCAATCATGAGAAAACGGGATTTGTAGCCTCCCTTTCCCCGGCAACAAAGCCTTCGGGGGACATCCCAAAACGCTCGTGCTCCCTCCTGGTTTAGAGAGCGAAGGTTTCGAAACAAAAGAAACCACCCCCGTCGCTTTTGGGAAAAAACAAATTGGGAAAGGGTTTCCCCAAACTACCTCATTTTAGTTCCTTTTAAACCTCTGTCAATTTTCCCTGGGCTCCGTTTATTCTACCAAAGTGAGTTCCCCTAACTCTCTGATCATTTCATGGGCTCCGTGATTCTAACCTTTCATGATTTTTCAACAACTCTCTGATCCCTTTACCCCGGCCCCCGCATTCTACCTACAGTGTCCAGAAAAAATCTCGTCATTTACAAGGGGACCGTCTTTTTCCCCACCCCTTTTCCCCCGAACTCCTTTTCATTTTCATGGGGTTTCCGGGGATTCTAACCCAAAAGTGAGTTCCAGAAAATCTCTGATCCTTTACATGGGCAAAGTGATTCTACCCCCAGTGATCCCGAACTTTTCTGATCAATTTTCATGGGCTATGAATTTAAAATACATGATCCAAAACCTTTTATCATTTACATGGGCCTTGTGAAATTTTCCCAAAAAGGTCCAGAAAATTGTGATCATTTTCGGGGTATGTGAATTTTTACCTACAGTAAGTGAAACTCAGAACTCTCTGGGCATTTACCCCTTTTTCTCCCTCATTTTACCCAAAGTGGGGTGAGTCTCCCGAACTCGTGATCATTTACATTTGGGGGGTTTTCAACCCAGTAAGTAGTTTCAGAAAATCCTGATCATTTACCTGGGCTCCCTGATTCCTACCCACCACTGAGTGAGTTCAAACCCTGATCAAGAAACCCAAACGGGTTTTCCCAAAAAGGGTTTGGGGGACGGGGGCAAGAAGAAAGAAGAAAAAAGGAAATCCGGGGGACCAAAAAAAGAAGGGAAAAAAAAAAAAAAAGGGTGCGAGAGTGTGACACAATGCCAGAGGGGGTTTCTTAAAGGGGGCCCTTTCCCCATTTACCAAACCCAAACCCGGGTCGAAGCCCCCTTCTCTCCGGGCCAATTCATTTTCCCGCAAAACCCTGAAAAGGCCAGTCCCGACAAAGCCAGAAAAGGCCTCGACGCCCCGCGTTCTCTCCAACCACGAATTTATTCCCGCCTTTTTCCCCAAATAGGCCCCTCATCTGCCCCGCCACACAGGGATTTGAACCATGTTCTCCCCCGACACGAATTCATTCCCCCAACCCCTGAATAGGCCAGTCCCTCAAAAAGAGCCAGAAAAGGCCTCGAAGCCATTTCCTCCGACACAATACAATTTCCCGCTTCCCCGAAAAAGGCCATTTATCTGACAAGGGCCCCACAGGCATCGAAGCCCTGTTTCCCGAAAAAATTCATTCCAGCCCTCCCTGGGGTTGACCAAATCATCTGACGGGGCCAGGAACAGGCATCGAAACCAAGTTCTCTCCGACCGAAAAAGTTCCACCCTTCCCCAAATACCTTAACGACAGAGCCACAAAAAGGGATCGAAGCCATGTTCTCCCCCCACGAAAACAAACCCCGCATCCCCCCGAAAAAGGCCATTTAACGACAGGCCAGACCCGGCTCTGTACGGGGCCCAAAAAGGGAAAAAACCCAAAATCGTGGTCAGGTCCCCCGCCAGGTTTGTTTTGGGCAAAGCCCCAACCCAAATTCCGGTGTCCCGGCAAAAAAAAAAGGGGGGGGGGGGGGGGCGATTAAGGTGTCGCATCAGCCAAATTTGGCACCGCGGGGAGTCCCACAGAGAAAGCACCGTACGGGAGACAGACTGAGTGGTGACCGACTTTTCGATAGGGCTTGGGCCCGACGGGGCCCCTCCCCGTGTCAGACTCATCCAGCCCAAATTTTGGGGCCCGCCCACCAATTTTAAAACGGAAGTCCCGGGAAAGTAGGAAGGGGGCCGGGATTGGTGGGTGGGGGAAAATCAAAAATAAATTTAAAAATTTAAAAGACCCTTGACCCCCCACAAAGCAAGGCCCCTTGATTTCCCTTTCCCATTTGAAAATTCCCAAAGGAATTTTTGGGGAGGTAACCCCAGTAAAAGGCAGAAAAAATTTTGACCCAAAGGTATCACCCTTGACAATGGGATTAAATAAGAAAGCGATGCGTTTAGGAGAGAAGGGCAGCAGAGAGGGGAAGGGAAAATGTTTGGGGTAGGGTTTTCACGGGGAGAAAGGCAGGGAGATTGGGGGGGGAGTGAAGAGAACCTGTTTAAACGAGCCCAGGTAGAGTTCAGAGGAAAGGGCAAAAGGGGAAAGTTTGGGAGGAGAGTTTTCAAAAAATGAAAAAAACAAAAAAGAAAGAAAAAGAAAAAAAAAGCAACCCTGTCCATTTGAAAAGAAAACGTCCTAGAAAGGAAAAGACCCGGAGAGAGGAAAAGGTTTGGGTGTAGGGTTTGCACGAGAGAAAGGCAGGGAGTGAGAGGGGGGGGGGAAGAGAACCCCCGTTGAAGCATTTTGCACCCAAAAGAGCTGCAGGGAAGGGCCCCAAAGGGGGGGTGGGGGGGAGAGAAGTTGAAATTTTATGAAGAAAAAAAAAAAGAAAAGAAAAAAGAAAAGAAAAACAACCATGTCCCCTTTGATAGAGCAGAAATAGAAAAAAGGAGAGAGAGAGAGAGAAAAGAGAAACTTGCCTGCCTTACGGGAGGTACTGTGTCAGTGGTCGCAGAGAAGAGAAGTGGTGTTGAACACAGCCATGACCTAGTGTCGCCTATCTTCTTCGTTCAGACCCAAACGGTACAGTAAATTTCCTCATGATCCTACTGTAATACCTTTAACTGTTCGCTTTGCTGAAAGAAAAAAGAACAACTCATTCATCGTCGCCTTCGCCTTGGGCTGTGGAAATTCAAATGGCAGTTATGCGCACTCGTTGTTCAGTACCACGATACAGGTTAGTGCCTGTGGTCATGAACAAGAAACTCAGAACGTTCTTTTTATTATCATGTCCCCTTTATAACGAAGTTGGTGTTAATATTAGTCTTGATCTAGCTCAAAGCCCATGTGTTTTGAATGGGTAATCCCGATCTATACGCTTCACAAAAGTATTAATAGTTGGGACTCTGCACACGTTCGAATCGATTGTAGATCATCTCTTGTTGTAAAGTGTGTAAAACGGGCACTGGTCTTCACTGAGTGTACAACATGATTAGACGACACGTTCTGTATTGTGACGTCAAACGCACCATCACAACGCAATGAGACTAACCCTCGGCCTCTCAGCTCTCCAGTTTCAGTGTCTATTTCTCCTCCCACCCTCCTTGTGTTGTTTTTCCAGCTACCAGTTGAAATTCATCGCACTTTCAACCAGGCATTTTTCTCGCATTATCTAATGACAGTGTAAGAGCTATGAACAACCCACATTACTGTAACGACCGTGAAGTCAGCCGGTTTATCGCATTTTCATTCTTGCTTTTTTTTTTTCTGGTATATCCAATTAATAACTATTAAAAAATAAAAAATAAAAAAAACCCACCGACAACCACAAAGACAACAACATCTGTGAGGTCAACCGTTTAATCGCATTATCATTCATGCATTTTTCTCGTATACCTAAACAGCAATATATAAAAAAAAATATAAAAAAAAAATTACAGACAACCACACTTACTATAACAAAAGTGAGGTCAGACGTTAACTGTGCTGATTGTCTCAAAGAGTCATTGAAATAACGCCGACAGACAACATGGACTAACGAATCACAAGACAAAACACGACGCGTTTCGACCTCTTAGGTCTTCTTCAGGCGAGAAAAACAACACTCGGCACAGCGAAAATGAAGAACGAGCAATCACTCATCTTGTCAAGTTTGGCGCACGATGGGCGTTGAATCAACGTGTTGATTATGGCATAAAATGTACTTCACAGAATACTTCCCTTTCTTTGTAACTGATACCTGTGCAAGATTCAGCAACCTCTGTGTGTGTGTGTGTGTGTGTGTGTGTGTGTGTGTGTGTGTGCGTGCGTGCGTGCGTGCGTGCGTGCGTGCGTGCGTGCGTGCGTGCGTGCGTGCGCGTGTGTGTGTGTATGCATACAGATAAATAATCAGAGACGTAATAAGCTAGTTGTTGACCTCCTCTTGTGTATGTGTGTTCTGTAGTTCATTTGTTCTTCAAATCTGTTTCTGTTCAAAGCCAGATCCAACCACACGAGCAGGTAAAGAGACGCGTTCGAAAATGGGGCTGGGGAGGGTGTAGACGGGGAGGGAGGGGGAAACGGAAAGAACTGGTAGGGGGGGGGGGGGGTAAGAAAGGAGATGGGGAGGAGAAGAAGGGGAAAGGGAATGTGGAAGGGGGTAGAAAGGGAAGGTGAGAAGTGCGGGGAGGGGGTGGGGTGGGGGGTGGGGAGAAGCGGGCATCGGCGCTGGCAAATGACCTGATCTGACCGTTATACAAAACACGCCTTTGACCATGCGTGCTGTGTATAAACGTCAAAGAGGTCAGCGTTTACCAGCTGGACGGCAGCTGGTCCGAGCTCTCATACCGCTACACAGCATCATCATTAACATCATGGCCAAACCCGCCAAAACCCGCTTCGTTCATGGCTGGTCGGACAGCCAGATGGGAGAAACGGGGAATGGAAGGACGAGGCGTTTACCAATTGGAAACGGACGGTTTATAATCCCCCCCTGGCTCTGGGGCGTCGCTTCAGCCTTCCCCATCGCTGACGTTCCATCACCAGCCCCCCCCCCCCCCCCCCCCCCCCTGCACCACACCTTACAGAAGCACGGCTCCAGGGCCCTGGCAGACAGGTAGGTAGGCAGGTGTCGGCCACCCTCCTCCCAATTGGCCGAATTCCGCCTGCCCGTGGTCATCAGGTTTGGTTCTGGTTACTTCCCTTGAATGCTGGTACATGACAGGGCCAGGGTAAAAAAAAAAACAGTGGTTCCATTCCTCCACTTCATACAGACACGGTCTCTTCTCTCCTCTCTCTCTCTCTTCTCTCTCTCTCTCTCTCTCTTCTCTTCTCTTCTTTCTTTCTCTCTCTCTCTCTCTCTCTCTCTCTCTCTCTCTCAAACACACACACACACACACACACACACACACACACACACACATACACACATACATACACGTATGCATGTCCGCACGCACGCACAGATAGACACACACACATGCACACTTCCCTCGTACAAGAGAAGACAGAGAGAGAGAGGGGAGAGAGAGAGAGAAGAGAGAGAGAGAGAGAGAGAGAGAGACAGAGACAGAGAGAAAGAGAGAGAGAGGCAGAGACAGAGACTGAGAGACAGAGACTGAGAGACAGAGAGAGAGACAGACAGACAGAGAAAAGACAGGCATACAAACAGATGCAGACAGACAGACAGACTGGGAGTGAGAGAGGGAGGGAGAAGAAAGCGAGCGAACGAGCGAGAGACAGACAGAAAAGACAGACGGAGGACGGGGAGGAGGGGGGGGGGGGGGGAGAGAAGGGGTTGGGATGAATGGAGGGGCGAGGGGGGGGGGGGAGGGGAGGAGGGAAGGCAGGAGTGACGGCAGCGGCCTGCAAACCAAGCGAAGAGCACCTGTACACAGAGGAACGCTAACCACAACAGTTTACCTTGGCCACGTCTGACACTCTCTCTCTCTCCCCCCTCTCTCTCTCTCTCTCTCTCTCTCTCTCTCTCTCTCTCTCTCACCCAAACCGTCCATCTTCTGCACTGGCACTGTTGTTTGTTATACGGGGCCTTGGTAAACGACCCAGCCCAGGTACACCTCACCGACAAACGCGGTACACACACACACACACACACACACACACACACACACACGCACGCACACGCACGCACGCACGCACGCACGCACGCACAGCACGCACGCATGTGCGCGCGCGCGCGCGCGCGCGCACACCACACACACACACACAGAAATGAAAAAGAAAAAAAACAAATAACCCACAACACCACTGCCACGTACCTCTCGCTCCTTTATCCTTCCCCCTACCCCCCCCCCCCCCCCCCCCCCCCCCCCCCCCCCCCCCCCCACTCACGTTCACCAGCACCCCTCTCCCTCCATGCATATCAATCTCCCTCTTCCCTGTCGTCATTGGCAATTCTCCACACCCGCCCTTTACCCTTCACGATTCGCCCTGTCGCATAAAAAATAACACACACAACACACACAAAACACACACACACACACACACACACCGAGAAACCAAGCGAGTGAACCTTGGGGGCCATTTCCTCGTTTAACCCTTTCGGGGGCTATTTCCATTGAAAAAAAAAGATACCTGTCGCAAAACTCATTTCGCAAGTACCTTTTCCCCAAGCTGATTGTACCATGATTCAAAAATTGAAACCATTCTCCCACTTCAAAAGCTTTAAACAGTTCATAAAGTCCCGCAGCTCAAAGGCCGCAGAGCAATACATTATCAGAATTTCGCTTATGTCCACCCCGCCACGGCGTTTTTAGGAGCCAGAGAACTATAAAAACCTTCATTCTGGCTCACTTTTGCCCTAAAACCAGTTTCGGGCGAAAGTGACCCAGAATGAAGGTTTTATAGTTCTCTGATAGTAATATAATTTACTAAAGTTTTCATAGGGTAACGTAGGGGAAAGCAGCAGTGGCTGAAACACAACCCCATAGAGTAACGTAGGGAAAACTAGCAGTTACTAAAACGCGCCCCATACAAAACGGCCGGGGCGGTAACCCTTTAATTGCTAATTGTTAACCTGCCTAAGGAATCCGCACTATCAGAATACTGCAAGACCCGCATTAGGTTGACACCTGATCATTTAAATTTGTGCTGTTGGGCTTCATGACTTAGCAAGGGCAATACCGCGTGACAGGCGAGCCTGCTGCGTGCCAGATCTTGTTTTCCCTTTCTTTTCGATCAAGTGCGAGGCTTAAATACGTGACGCGTTGTGTTGTGGCAACTTCTACCATTTTACATCTGACAGACGTGCTGTAAGACGTGCGCGAGTGTGGCTAGCATTAGAACTTGTGGGTTTTAAAAAAACAGGCGAGTCAGGGAAGGGGATGTTTAAATGTTTTCTGCAGTGCTGGAAGTGACCTTATATTTTCTCAAGAAACGGCTGAAATGTTGTTATCTTCGCAAGGAAAACTTTCTGATCACAGACGATCTTGTGGAAAATACATTGTTTATCATGAGGCCATGGCAAATTTTTGTCAAAGGAATTGGTGGCGAGCTTGTTCTCCTCCTCAAAGCCCAAAAGGAAGCATTTGTTTTTGTTTCCGCAACAAAAAACGGAACTATCAGTTGAAGATCTTGACAAATATTTGAAAACACTGCTTTGTGAGCTACCTTCCGAACCATTTTTATGAAACCAAAACTTTAAAAATGTTCAAGAATGACTCCCATCTTACAGAGTGCTTGTTACTCTGTGAAAGATGACGAAAAAGGAATCTCTTTCTCAGGCTCTTTTTTAGGGCATTGGCTTCAGAAAGCAAAGACAATTTTGAAAAAGTCAAAACAAAAAACTGGAGTCTTTTCTGAAAGAGATTTGTGGTTGAGCCAACTGTGTAAGAGACTAATTGAAGTGTCTTTTGTTTCTATTCTTATTCAAATTTCACAAACTTGCGATTTCTTTCAAGAGTTATACAGCAAACGAAAAATCATTCTGAAATACATACAATCCAACCCCCAAATTTAAAGCATTCTGGCATGATACGCATGACGTGTTAGAACCTGCATGGCAGGAGTTTAAATTTAGCCACTTCCACAGCGGTAGTTTACTAGCGCCCAACAAACTAGGCCAATCGGCAGAGTTGCGATTGACCTACAAAGCCACCTCTACCCGGCCTACTGGAGCGGCGCCAACACTCTTCCCTCTAAAGGCTGCCTCGGGCGGGCCGATTGAAACTGAAACAGAATCTGTGATTATTGATTCAGGGGCTTTGTTAAGTGGGTTTCGGCGGCTGCCTTGAATTTACACGTTCAAATGTAACAAAAAAAAGCCCCCTTCACTTTCCCAAGCACTGTCCCGTCTATTGTGTGTTTGTTTGGGTTTGTTGTTTGGTTTGTGTTTGTTTGTGTGTGTGTGTTTTGTCCTACCATACGCACGCACGTCCCCCACCCCACCCACGCACGCACGCCCCCCCCCCCCACCCCACCCCACGCACGCACTCAAGTCTCCACAAGTTTTAACTCAAGTTTACTCCAAGTTACTCCAAGTCAAGGTGGCCCCCAAATTATCTCAAGTTATCTTAAGTCATCCCTTTAAATCATCCTCAAGTTGCCCCAAAGTCATCCTCAAATCTTCACAAATTCTTAATAAGTTCTTGATCAAGTTCTTACCAAGTTAACCTAAGATTTATAACTAAGTCATCTCTAAGTACAACCAAGGTCTTATTTAAGTTATCTTATAAATTTTCAAAAAAATACAATCTATGTTTTATCTTAAATAGTAGATGTCTTATATAGTACACACACGCCCCAAAAAACGCGTCTCGCTGAGAATATCTTGCTCGGCGTTTCTGCGCGAGATCGGTCAGCATAGATCTTAAGGAAGTTCTTACATCCTAGCAACCGCATTGATTACAATTCTGGTCTATGGAAATGTCTTTTATAGACTCTTTTCTTTATTTATTGACTTTATCATTTTTTTAATACGCCATGATCTATTTTTATAAAAAATTTAAAAATTTAAAGTTCTTAAAATATTATTCCATTTGAAATGGATCAAATTGAGCTTTGTTATTGGCGGTTTTGGCGTGCTGTTGTCTTTTTCTGCATTTAGTGGTTCAGTTTTTTTTTGATTGCTTTTGTTTTTGTTGCCGTTGGTTATATATTTTTTTAACCGTAATAACTCCCCCCAACAGCAGCAATGGCGCCAAAATGGCAACAGTTTTAAGTTCAATATTCCATGAAAAACTTTGGGGCCCTTGAATCACATGGAGTTTTTATACCCGGCTTTGAATCAACTTGTTCTGGCGTTGGCGGTGTATGTTTTCATGATGAGTTATATTCTGTAACATTTAATTTTTTTGTTCTGTTCACTCTGCTAATTTTTTCCTGCTTTAACACGCCAGGATGAGGAAAACTTTTCACTGGCCCCACCTGATTCAGTGTTTTTGATTTGCTGATTTTCTGGCTTGGTTACTTTCCCCACCTGATTCAATTTTTCCCTGATTCTGGTTTGATGATTTTCAGCTCGTTCATTTTGAGGGAAACAAAATCTATATGATTAAAATTTTTTTTAAATCCATGATTAATGGCGATAACAATGTTCCAAATCTGTAGTATAGATCACATCTAGGGGATCTAATGACTTTTTAAAAACTGGTCTTGCGTTAAATCATACGTAAGATCTTGTTCAGATTCAATGGGAGCAAATCTACTGACTAGTTTAGTGTACAAACTAGAACGTTTCCCCAACTTTCACCATTCTGGGACCCCAGCTGGCTTCATACCTGTTATGATACTTTAAAATGTCTTGTGGCGACATTTTGTTGAATCTGTTCAATGCTGAATTCAGTTCCGAGGAACTGTTTTGTTTTTCCACACGCTGCCAAAGAATAAACTCTCCTTTTGGGGCATAAAGCTTGGCCTAAAACTTGGTCATTCATAAGTTCGGGAAAGGTTTAGGCCCCTTGTAGCTGTAGTGATCATCACTGTTCATGTTTTTTATTAAATTATAATTATTTTATTTTATAAAAATGAGCACCCAAAAAAATGTTACCAACCTTGTATTTCCATTCTGCTGTTATTGGAGGTCTAAGTGTAGGATACTCAATGCTTGGTAAAAGCTTGTTAAGAATTAAACCAGCAGTCTTGGCAAAACTAGACTTTGAGGATTTAGCAAAGCTGATTGCTTCATTGCAGCTTCGGTTGCCACGAAGATTTTCTAGTCAAGCAAGGAATAATTCCAGACAGTATAAATATGTAAATAAAAATACATTTATAAAAAAAGGCTTCGCTCGTAATGATGATAGGCGGCGCTGTGGTTAATGCGCTCGCTTTTAGTGGAAGTAATTACGCATTTTAGTAACTGCGAGATGAAGGCGAGAGAAAAAGACATAACAAAGCTGTGGAGCAACTAGCCGCAGCACAAGATCGCTTTTGAAAAGCGAGAATTGAGCAGTTAGATTTTATTAATGATACTCTGAAAAAAAAAGGGCCATTTAGCTTACACATTTAAAGATGTTGATCAAGCAAAAAAACAATTATCTAGTAACAGGCAAACCAATCGAGACATTGCCCCACCAAATTTTTGCGAATTTTATCATCCATAGAAAAACAAAAAGATGCAAGAAATTGCGTTTATTGCCGTTGGTGATGACGTTGTGTATTTTGTTGCGCATAATATTGGCTGAATAAAAAATGGAAAAAATCTATTATTCGCCCAAGGATATTGGAAGGGCATACAGCAATTAAAAAGCTAAACCAAGCAGCTGGAGTCAGTGAACAAACAGCAAAAGAATGGTTTCTAAACAAGCGATTTGGCAAATTATTTACCTGCGCCCCAAAAGAATACAGAGGCCACACTTTGTGAAGCAATACGAACGACACCATCAAATGGATCTTCTATTATTTACCCCTGATAGGAAATTTGACGAAAAAGATTTAAGTACGCACTCCAGTCATTGACATGGCTTCAAGATACAAAAATGCGGAGCCATTAACACAAAAAAGTGCTTCTGCTGTTGCTGTCGTATACAAACTAATTAAAACCAACGGGGCCCTTAACTTATCCTCGCATGATTCAAGTCGTGATGGAAAGAATTTAAAGGGCAAGTGAATCAATTATGTTGAAACATAGAGTTACCTTAAAAGAGGCATTCCGGGAGTTCACAAGTCACAGGCTTTAGTTGAAAACTTTAAAAAAACGTTAGCTGAAAGACTTTTCTCCTACCAGTATCACAGGAGCTGATTGACAATTCTCGCAACACAGAATGGGTTAGAAGACTGCCCTCAGTTTTGCGCGCAATGAATAATGGAAGAATTTAAAGGGCTAAAAACCCGTACAAGCAAACAAAGAAAAACAATAAATGTTGTTGAAGGAGAGACTTCATCCGGCAAACTATTACCGTTTGGTTTAAAAGTAAAGGTACCTTTATTTTCGGGAGAAGCAGAAGGGGACACTCGCATCAGGCAACAGATCCAGTTTGGAGTGTTGATCCTATGAAATAAAAAGAATTGTAAAAATGGGAAACCGCCCGTGTATATTTACGAGAAAATGACACAAAAAAACAACCAGCTCCTCAAAGATCTTTTGTGAAGGAAGAACTGCAGATAATCCCCCCGGACACAGTTCCAGTTGCTTATTATTAGTAAATATATTGGGGGTTTAAAATGGACCTTCAGGGGGGTAAAAAATTGGTAGGCAGGAGTGACGGGCTGCGGCCTGCAAACAAGCGAAGTGCACTCTGTACACAGAGGAACGACTAACCACAACAGTTTACCATTGGCACGTCTGACACTCTCTCTCTCTCCACCTCTCTCTCTTCTCTCTCTCTCTCTCGTCTCTCTCTCTCTCACCCAAACAGTCCATCTTCTGCACTGGCATGTTGTTTGTTATTCGGGGCCTTGGTAAACGACCCAGCCCAGTGTACACCTCACCGTCAAACCGCGTAACACCACACACACACATCACTCACACACACACACACACGCACGCACGCACGCAGCACGCACGCCACGCACGCACGCACGCTGGCATGTGCGCGCGCGCGCGCGCGCGCGCAAACACACACACACAACACTTGAAATAAAAAGCAAAAAAAAAAAACAAATAAACCACATCACCACTGCCACGTACATCTCGCTCACTTTTTCCTTCCCCCTACACCCCCCCCCCCCCCCCCCCCCCACCCCCCCCACTCACGTTCACCAGCACCCTCTCCTACATGCATATCAATCTCCCTTTCCCTGTCGTCTTGGCAATTCTACCGCCACCCGCCTTTTATCATTCACGTTTCGTCCTGTCGCATAAAAAAATAACACACACACACACACACACACACACACGCACACACACAACACCGAGAAACCAAGCGAGTAGAACCTTGGGGGCATTTCCTCGTTTTTTTACCCTTTCGGGGGCTATTTCCATTGAAAAAAAAAGGACTACCTGTCGCTACTCATTTCGCCAAGTACCTTTCCAAAGACTGATTTGTACCATGATCAAAATATGAAAACCATTTTCCCACTTCAAAGCTTTTTATTAAAACGGTCATAAAGTCCCGCTGCTCAAAGGCCGCGAAGCGCAATACATTATCAGAATTTCGCTTAGTCACCCGCACGGCGTTATAGGAGCCTGTGAACTATAAAATCCTTCATTCTGGCTCACTTTTGCCCTCAACCTGTTTCGGTGGAAAGTTTGACACAGAATGAAGTTTTTTAGTTCTCTGACTCGTAATACTAATTTACTAAAGTTTTCTTAGAAAGGTATCGTAGGGGAAAGCAGCAGTGGCTGAACCATCCCATAGAGTAACGGAGGGGGAAGAAAAAACTAGCAGTTTAATGAACGCGCCCCATACAAACCGGCGGGCGGTGCTATGCCTGTAATTGCTAATTGTTAACCTGCTAGGAAATCCGACACTATCTGAATACTGCAAGACCCGCATTAGGTTGACACCTGATCACATAATTTGTCTGTTGGGCTTCATGACTTAGCTAAGGGCTATGACGCGGGACAGCGAGCACTGCTGCGTGCAGATCTTTGTGTTTTTTAGCCTTCTATCGAATCATGTGCTGAGCTTAATCACGTGTCGCGTTGTGTTTTGTGGCAACTTCTACCATTTTTACAATCTGACAGAACGATGCTGTAAAGTCGTGCGCGTGTGTGGACTAGCATTAGAAATTGTGGGTGTTTAAAAACAAGGGCGATGTCAGGGAAGTATGTTTCAATGTTTTCTGCATGTGTCTGGAAGTGACACTATTTTTTCTCAAGAACGGACTGCCTGAAATGTTGTTATCTTCGCAAGGAATACTTTCTGATCACTGACGATTTGTGGAAAAATAATTGTTTTTCATGAGGCCATTGGCAATTTTTTGTCAATAGAAATTGTGTGGCGAGCCTTGTTCTCCTCTCAAAGCAAAAGGGAAGCATTTCGTTTTTGTTTCGCAACAAAAAAACGGAACTTCAGTTGAAGTTCTTGATAATATTGTTATACACAGCATTTGTGAGCCTACCTTACGAACCATTTGATGGGTAACCAAAACCTTTAAAACTGTTCATGAAATGATACCATCTTACAGAGTGCTTGTTACTCTGTGAAAAAGATGACGAAAAGGAAATCTCTTTCTCAGGCTCTTTTTTCTAGGGCATTGGACTTCGGAAAGCAAAGACAATTTTGAAACAGTCAAAAACAAAAAACTGGGAGTCTTATCTGAAAGAAGATTTGCTGTTGAGCCAACTGCTGTAAGAAGGACTAATTGAAGTGTCATTTTGTGTCTATTTTATTCAAAATTTCACATAACTTGCGATTTCTTTCAACGAGTTATACAGCAAACGAAAACTCATTCTGAAATACATACAATCCACCCAACTTTAAAAGCATTCTGGCATGGATACGCTTGACGTGTTAGTACCTGCATGGCTGGAGTATTTGGGCCACTTACACAGCGGTAGTTTTACTAGCGCCAGCAAAAACTTGGCCAATCGGTCAGAGTCTGTCGATTGAACATACAAAGCCCTCCTCTACCCGGCTACTGGAGCGGCGCCACCAACACTCCTTCACCTCTAACAGGCTGCCTTCGCGGAGGCAGCCGATTGAAATGAAACGATACTGTGATTATTGATTCAGGACTTTGTTTAATGCTTTCGGCGGCTGACTTGTTTTTAACGGTCAAGTGTAACACAAAAAGCCCCCCTTACTTTCCACACAAGCACCTGTTCCTGTCTATTGTGTGTTAAAATTGTTTGGGTTTGTGTTTGTTTGTGTTTGTGGGGTGTTGTGTTTTGTTCACTACCTAAGCGCGCAAGTCCCACTCACCACACCCCTCGCACCGCACGCCCCCCACCACCACCCCCAACCCACGCACGACACACTCAAGTCATCACAAGTTCTTATATCAAGTTACTCCAAGTGACTCCCTAGCTCATAAGATTGGCCCCAGTTAATTCTCACAGTTTATCTTAAGTATCCTTGATAGTCAATCCTCAAGTTGCCCCACTAAGTCATCCTCAAATCATTTCACAAGTTCTTAATAAGTTATGATCAAGTTCTTACCAAGATAACCTAAGTTCTTTATAAGTTCATCTCTAAGTACAACAAGGTCTTATTTATAGTTTATTCTTATAATTATCAATAAATTACTAAAATATCTATGTGTTTTATCTTAACAATAAGTTAGTATGTCTTTTATGTACACACCACGCCTCCCCAAAAACACGCGTCATCGCTGAGATTATCTTGCTCGGCGTTCTCTTGCGCGTGATCGGTATGCATGCTGATCTTAAGGAGTTCTTTCATCCTAAGCAACCTGCATTGATTAGCATTTTCTGGGTCTATGGAAATTCGTCTTTTATTAGACTCCATGTCTTTATTTATTTGACTTTATCATTTTATAATACGCCTTGATCTTATTTTTATTAAATAAATTTAAAATTAAGATTCTTAAAATATTATCTCCATTGAATTGGACATAATGGGATGCTTTGTTATTGCGCGGTTTTGGCGGTGCTGTTGTCTTTTTCTGCATTTTAGTGGTGCAGATTTTTTTTGATTGATGGCTTTTGTTTTTGTTGCCGGTTGGTGATTATATTTTTTAACCGTAAATAACTGCCCCAACAGCAGCATATGGCCGCCCCTAATTTGGCAAACAAGTTTTAAGTTCAATTATTCCATGAAGACTTTGAGGGCCCTTGAAATCACATGGAGTTTTTATAGCGGCATTGATATCAACTTGTTTCTGGCGTTGGCGGTGTTTTTTTTCTTCTCATGTTGAGTGTCTATTCTGTAACATTTATTTTTTTTGTCTGTTCACTCTTGCTAATTTTGTTCCTGCTTTATCACGCCCAGAGGGATGAGGACACTTTTCAATGGCCCGACCACCTGATTCTGGTGTTTTCTGATTCTTGCTGATTTTTCTTGGGCTTGGTTACTTTCTACACCTGATTCAAGTTTCCTGATTATGGTTCATGATGATTTTTCCAGCTCGTTCATTTTGAATGGGAAACTATATTCTATTGGATTAAAATTTTATTAATCCCATGATTAAATGGCGATAACTATGTTCCAATTCTGTAGTTTAGATTTCATCCATCTAGAGACTCTAAGGACATTGTTTAAACTGGAGCTTGCGTTTAATTTCATACGTAAGATCTTGTTCAGAATCAAGGGAGGCAATTCGGTGTACTAGTGTTAGTGATTACAAACGTAAGAAACCGTTTTTGCCCACACTTTTACCATTCTAGACCCCAGGCTGCGCTTCATACCTCCTAGTTATGTTACTCTTTTAAAATGTCTTGTGGAGGACAATCTGTTGAATCTAGTTCTATGCTGAGTTAGTTCCGAGGAACTGTTTTGTTTTTCCACACGCTGCCTAAGAATACATACCTCTCCTTTTGGGGCTTTACATGCTTGGCAACATCTACTTGGTAATTCATAGTCGGGAAGGTTTAGGGCCGACTTGTACTGCTGTAGTAGATCATCATGTCATGTTTTTATTAAATTATAATTATTTTTATTTTATAAAAATTGAGCACCGAAATAAACTCGTTTTACCAACCTTGTATACCTATTCTGCTGTTATTGGAGAGTCTATGTGTAGGATACTCAATGCTTGGTTTTTTAAAAGGTTGTTAAGAATTAAACACCCAGCTGTTCTTGGCAAACTAGACTTTGAGGTATTCAGCAAGCTGATTGCATTATTGCTGCTTTCGAGTTCCCTACGAAAAAGATTTTTGCTAGTCAAGTAGGAATAATTACCAGACAGTATTAAAATATGTAATTAAAAAAATTCATTTATAAAATATGCTTCGCTGTAATGTTGATAGGCGGCGCTGCTGGTTAATGCGCCGCTTTTTTAGTGGATAGTAAGTACGCATTTAGTAAACTGCGATGATGAAGGCCGAGAAGGAAGGAATAAAAACAAGACATAACTAAAGCTGTTGGAGGCAACTAGCCGCCAGCACAAGATCGCTCCCATGACACTCCCAGAGACATGCGCAGTTAGCTCTTTTTATTAATGATACTCTGGAAAAAACAGGGCATGCCAGGCCTTACACATTAAGACGCGTTGTGTGTAAGCAATAATCACAATCTATCTAGTAACCACGGCAAACCCTTCGAGACCATTGCCCCACCTCAAAATTTAGCGACTTTTATCAATCCATCAGAAAAACAAAAGATGCAAGAAATTGGTTTATTGCGTTTTTAACCGCCCCCACCTGACGGTATTTGTTGCGCTTAATATTGGGCTAATAAAATAATGAAACAAAATCTATTATTCTGCCAAATCGCGCTCGCTCTTGGAAGGGATATCACAGCAATTAAAAAGCTAAGCAAGTCACGTTGGAGCCACGTGCCACACACTCCAAAAGTATAGACAATGGTTATCTTAAAAACATGCGATCTCAGGCAAATTTTTTTACTCTGAGCCGCCAATATGAATACAGAACGCGCACCACTCTTTGTGACGCAATACCCGAACGAAAACCCCATCAAATGGAATCTTTGCTATTTAATATTTTTTTTCCCTCTGTAGGTTAGACGAAAATGATTTTAGTTACGCACTCACAGTCTTTGACATGGCTTCAAGATTAACAATGATTGCGGAGCCATTAACACAAAAGATTGAGTCTGCATGTTGCTGTCAGCTATAAACTAATATACCAACGGGGCCCTAACTTATGTCTCTCCTACAAAGTCGATGATGGAACCTACCTAAAGGGCCACCCACGCCCCTCAAATATCAGCCCCTACCTGAAACCCCATAGAGTCCCCCTACCATTAAAAGAGGCATCCTTGGGAGTTCACAAGTATACAGGCTTAGAGTTTGAAAATACTTTAACAAACAGTGTCAGATGTGAAAGACTTTTCTCTGTGTGTGTGTATACACGAGGAGCTGATTGACACTTCTTGACCCCAGATGTTCTACTAACGTCTCGCACCTCAGTTTTGCGACCCGCAATGTATAATGAAGAGGAGATTTAAAGGGCTAAAACCAGTACCATGCATTCAAAAGAGAAAAAAAAAAAAAACAATAAATGTTGTGGAAGGAGAGACTTCATCGCGCAAAATATCGTACCGTTTGGATTTAAAAGTAAGGTACTTATATTTACCGGGAAGAGCAGAAGGGAGACACTGACTCTAGAGGGCATACCGATCAGTTTGGAGTGTTTGAATTCGAATCCAAAATGAAATAAATAAAGAAATTGAGATATAATTGATCAGCCGATGTAATTATTTACGGAGAAGAAACTGACACAACAAAACAACAGTCACCCCTCTCTGTTAGATAGAAGGTAGAATGGAAGTCAATCCACCGACCCCCAATACCTCACCAGCAATCTTCACTTAATTTATGTAAATATATTTGCTGTTAAATGGAAGCTCAGAAGGAAGTCACGAATCGACACAAGAATGGTGAAAGGAAGAGACCTTGAAGAATGTTACGGGAGATCATTTAGGCGTATAATGCTATTAATTCAAAAATTTTTATTAATCCATCATTCAATACACATCCTATCACACTCTACCCACCCCCCCAAATTTTAAAAATAATAACTTTAAAACACCCTCACCACCCCCCCCAACCCTCCTCCCACCACTCCCCCACCCCACCTTTTCTCCCACACACCTCAAACCCCCACCCCTAAATGTGTATGATGTCATGAAGAGAGTGTATGAGATTATGTAGAAATGTTGTTGGGCAAAATGTTATCTGTAACCATGTTTATGAGTTATCACATGTGGACGATGAATGATTGGATATTTAATAAGCCACGGATTAATCTGAGATCACAATGTTTTGTGGGTGGTCGTGTGTCTATGGTATGCACTTCACCTCCCCCCATGCCTCCCCCCCCCTCACAACCCTGTTGTGGTCACTTGTGTGTGCTCATGCGCTCGCATCTACTCGATCCGCCAGTTCTAACCGTCCCCCCCCAGCCCCCCCCCCCCCCCCCCCCCTTCCCCCCCCCCACGAATAGAGCTTATTTGCCTAATCTCATTGCTTCTTTGTAGATGCGCATGTGTATAACCGTGTTTTGGACTGCACAACGCCCTGCGACGAATATTCCCTTTGTCTTTCTTGTATGATTTTCTCCTGGCTCGAAATACTGTACATTTTTTGACCTTAAACAACACACTCACTTGATCACAACTCCAATTCATCCCCATTCCAATCCCTAAACAAACCTTCGCTTGTTAGTAATGAATGCAAAGCGCGATCTTTTGGGGTAATTCCGATGTGCTCGTACACTCGCATGCCCTTTTAGATAATTTCTATTTCAATGTCTTTTATAGATGTCTTCAGTAGGGATATCTATAACAAAATCTATCTGTATCTGTGGTAACCACGCACTCTGGGACTCAAGGCATACGAGGGCTTAATGTAGTAGTTAAAGAAATCTAACATCAAATGCTTTGTTAATTCTAAAACAGTAAACACCAATTAATTATGGTTTGTCTAATTGGACTTTCTTTTTTTTCATCATTATGCTAAAAAGCTGATCATGTAAAGCTTCTTTAGTGCATTGATTTATTAGGTTTTGAAGTAAGCTTTTTTGCTCTTTCGTTTTCTCTGTGGTCCAATTGACGTCTTTGCGCTTGTGCGGATTCTCCATTGTCTTTCCCATAACAGCTGATTTGGTATCAGCTGAAAAAGCTCTTTTTCTGTAAGCTTCTGTGGATTTAGTTCTGTGTTCAGTGTTTTTTCAGTGATGTATGGTTTCACTTGAACTGTTCTTGATCAAAAGCAAATTATGCGATGTAAACGCTGTCAACTTCAAACCTTGTCTTAAATATATTGTAGACGTCTTTAATTGACAGACATCAATTTTTTTTTGCCGAAGATTGGGCCACAATGGTTTAGGCGGCTCTCTTGGATCAAATCTTTTGAATTTATGCCTGCTATAGTTAGTCATTTATGCAGGGTCTCTTGGAGTTCATAGAGAATATTCTAAGCCATCTTCCATAGAATGAAAGCCGCCGCCGTGCTGATCTCACAACCAGGAGTGTAATCTTGTTCTAACTACCTATATTTATATGCCTTTTTGATTGAATTTTTTTCGTAAATGTTGTACATCTTGATAGTTTCGTAATTGGTAGTGTTTGCAGCGCTTTGCCCAACATACAGATTGTTTGCGGTCCGCAAATACCATGGAGATTGTTAGGTCCTTTTTTACTCGATCATAGTAGTCCATGTTTTTTGTTGTTTGCTTTACTTGTAATGATGCGACGCCAATTACCGTAATTCTCCACCGCAATACCGTTTTTCAATCATCTGAATCATTGGTAAATCTGACAAATAAATCAATCTGTACTTCCAGTAAACTTTAAGAAAGCATCCCAATCATCCCTGGGCGCAGAAATGTAAATGCGGGGATCAGGCTATAATGTTTCATGCAGGTGCTTTCTATTAGTTTTCAAAATACGCACGCCAAAACAAAACCATACATCGCCCCAAGTCCACTCCTAGCATTCCCATGATAGTTCTACACACATCGTTTTACCATACCCAATTGCCCCTCCGATCTTGGCATGCTGCGTAATCAGATAATCATGATTGTCCTTCCTAGAAGACTAGGAAACGAAAACGAAACGCGCCTTTTGGGACGATGTGTTCTTCGTTCAAACAACTTCCCAATGTTCATGTATTCATAACGGGTAAAACACCCTTTCTAACAAGAGTGACCGTCAAAATATTTTTCCGTTATTGGGCAGGAGGGACCTTTAAGGCTCAGAGCCAGTGACCTCTAATGATCCATCATGTTGCTGCATAAGAGTCATAAAAAAGACATATTTAAAACCTCACCCTAAATCACCCAATCAAACTTTCCAGCAATTTACATAGGCAATGCATGATGACAATCACCGCCATAGAACTTCCTTTACCACAATCCTATTAGATGAACTCGTATGTTCCCCCCCCCCCCCCCCCCTCGAACCTCGGCACCACCGCTACACGAAAAGAATACATGGAGCTTCTGTGTTTAGTTTCAAACTTTAGTTGAAGTTGCATTTACTGTGCGCAGCTCTCTGAACTTTCCACTAATGTGAATCATGGTCTCTTACTTTTGGGATTTGTTTGCTTCTTCACCGTGTTCCCTAAACTATACAAAATCAACAATGTGTGGCTGCAGTCGCACACATAACCCCTGTTGCTTGGTCTACTCAGGCCCCCCCCCCCCCCCCCCCTCGTACCCCTCCCCCCCCCCCTTCCTCTCGCCTTTCAGTTATGTTTAGATTATTAGAACAGTCATTGCGCACTTGCTGCGCATGCGTTTCTAAGAAGTATTCTGCAGCATTAGGGACCATCCCATATAATTTTGCGTTTCTGAATGGACGCCATCGACCTAACAATAATGATATGAACGGCAAAATGGAACAATCTGATGATTACTCATTAAGACTGTTTTTCGAGTTTTTGGGCGCCTGGCCCTTCATAAGGAACAATGAGTGATTCAAAGTCCTGCGTAATACAAATATGGAGATTGTTGCTGCCGTTTCCGTTTCTTACAACTAACTTTAGATCGGGTGGGAGGCCGTAATTAGTTCTGTATTACAGTCTACAGATCTTTTTCAATGTTTCTGATGTTCGCGCGCGGCTTGAACCAGATGGCATTCTTGTTAAAACATTTTCTACAGAATTCTTGTTTGCCATGTGATCTTTTGATGTATGCTGACATAGTCTACTCATTGTTGTATTCCAATGTGTAATGCGGTAGCCCCGCTGGTGTGAAAAGCATCAGTAGTATAAGTTCAACATGATTTTTGCTTCTGGCTCGCCAATCGTTGGGCTGTTCTTGCGACTCTTTAATTTGGCACCAATTTGTTTCCCATCATCCCATGGTATACATTAACCAGTTATTGGTTTGTTTTGTTCTTCAAAACCGATCAATTTGGTCTTCACTAACAGGAAAGGACACCCCACTATAAAGTTAGGATCATTGATGTTTAGTGGTGTTAGTTAGACATCTCTCTGCGTTTTTGCGGGGGTTAATCAGACCTTGCAAGATCACACCACATAAAACATTTGTGTCCGAATTCCTTATGTTTAGATTGCTCTTTTTTGCAACTAATCTGGAGGTAGTGGAATGTATAAGCCTTAACTACAATCGGCGCATACTTAGCATGTTTTAATCTGATCTCTAACGACTTGCCCTCTGACCAACCAGAGCCTCTCATTTTGGGTCTTCAGCACGCAGCGTCAAACTGGTGATGCAGTTCGTCTGCCATCGGGGTGTTAAGTTCATTACGAGAGATTATAGAATAGTCTGTTGTTTTGTCAGAACCAGTCTTCTAGATTTTCTTCATTTATTTGTTCATTGTCGATTTAAATACAGCCTAACATTACTTTAACGCGGGTTTACTGTTAGTTTTCCTGGAATTGAGAAATCATGAACAACACTTGCCTGTACGTTCTGTTGGGTCAATGACTTCTAAATCAAATTTCATTCAGCGCTCTTGATAAACGCTCTCTCTCATGCATTACTTCAAACAATTCGTCTTGTCCTTCATTCTTCTTATCCATGTTTGGTTTCTTTTCTAACTCAAATAGTTTATTTAAATTAAAAAAAAATTTCTTAATCAGAATCAATATAAACGAGTTCTTTTGTTGCTTGGAATCATAATTACTAAAGTATAAAACACCCTGCGATGTTTGTAATGTGAGCTGTTTTAGAACAGAGTTTTATGTCTCGTTTACTTTTTTTAAGCATCCTTTTTTATCTTGCTCGGCGTCTGGCTGTGAGGATTAAAAATTGCCCTCGCCTTCTTTGAAGATCAAACTTTTGTCTTTTGTAGTATTATAAATCGCTGTAAACGATTAATTTCTTTCTCCGTTGAAGTTTGAGTCAACAAGCGTTTATTTATTGTCAGTTTATAACGTACTAAGGTTTGCCGTTATTAGTTGAACCATAGCTGTGTGCTTTTGGAGTTTAGTTTTTAATTTTTTGCCAGACGCACTTTCAGCTAATGACATTAGACCGAGTGCTAAAAAAGGAAACCCCCCACCCGCTAGAGGTAAAGCTGCGGGTGTCACCAAACCTGTTGTCAAGGACCAACCATTGTCCCTGCTGATACGGGCGCTTATAGCGATCCCAAGTTCCAGTATTAACATATGTAACGCATTTAATGGCAGCCGAATACCTTCGCTTGGTTTTGTGTTATTTGAAAAAAGGCTCTTGCTCTTTGTTTTTGTTTGTCATAGTTGCGTAATGTTTGTTATTCTAAAGGTTTTTATGTTAGGGGTTTCTAATATCATCTTCTTTTGGCGGGTGCTGTAGGAAATTTTGGTATAAACATGAACCAGACATGATTTTTTTTAAATAAATATAATTTTAGTATAGTTCACTTTCTAATCTGTTAGCTTCAATATTTAGCTGTGCCATCATATAATAAAAAACAATGTTCATTAAGCGGTTTTATAGGCTTCTTCTTCTATATCAATTTGATATGTTTCTTACGTCGTTCACCTTTCTCCCGATTCCATGCAACTGATTATGCTCTGTTGTCTCTTAGGTCAATCCATAAACCGTATTTTGCTTGTTAAATAATACATCAAGCCTAACATTGTGAAGATGTAAATCTTTAGACTCTTGGTCTGCTGGTAGACTTTACCCCTACCACCCAGACATTAACTATTTTACTTATTTCGTCAAATGATGTAAAGGTCTCTAAGCTAGATTAGCGTTGTTTTGGTTAGGAATTACGTCAATTGTACATTTGCACTTTCGTTTTTTTAGGATAAATATAAACTTTTCACTTGCCTCTTTTTGAAGGTTCTTATTTCACATCAGCAATAAAATACTTTATGCGAATTTGCTGTGGTGCTAAAACTAAATTTACATATAGTGTCTGCCCTGCTTTTGGGATATGTTGAATGGTGTCGCCGTTTTCGTAATATATTACTAATTTTCTCTGTTATTGGTGTCAATCAGCCTTGCTAATTCATGGTTGCTAACACGTTCAAACTTAACGAGATTTGTCAGAAATGCTGTACTTTGCTCCGGTGTCTGTTTGATCTGATAACTCGTTTGTATTTCATTAAAAATGTTAGTTCTTCGACAATCTGTTTTTAATGCTCCTTGATAGTATGGCGCATGTGCTTATATCTAGCTCAAAAAAATATAATCTTAGGGGTTGGAAAAAAGCGTTTTACATATACGCAATATTTACAGCTGAATACTTGTACCGTCTTCTGTATCTGCGGCGCCTATTCTATGTTATAGTGCTTCGTCTTTTTCGATTCTTGAAACGCAAATTCAGCCCTTTCATTCCAGTGGTAGCCATAGATCAGAATAGGTTAAAAATTATGTCTGCATTTTGTTAAAGAAAATTATTTCTTGCCCCTCAAGTTTTTATAGGAAATTTTTCTTAACAGATTTGCACGCCCCAGTTTATGGACATCTGTCCTGTTGGGGTCTGCTTGCTGCTTCAGTGTCTATTTTAAAAGTAAGTAGCAGACCTGGCACAATCAATTCATTTGCTCCTAGTCTGGAAATTTG
The DNA here is from genome assembly GCA_018398815.1 of Conus ventricosus. NCBI lineage: Eukaryota > Metazoa > Mollusca > Gastropoda > Neogastropoda > Conidae > Conus > Conus ventricosus. Next base: position 94,636,082 of record CM031604.1, read on the forward strand.
ACAGTAAGAATTTGATCTGCATCAATAGTAGTTGGATGTATTTGGAAACAATAATATTCCGTTTTATTTCCCTTCACGCCATGGGCTCTTTCTGTTTTCTATGCGGGTACATGAATCGCGCCATATGGTTGCGGCATTTTTTATAAAACAAATAAAAAGTAATTATTTAAACACTGTGGCAGGCATTGAGGATGAAGATTATGTTGTTGTAGGATTCTGGTGACGACATGAGTGAAAAGACTCCTTTGGTTACAACATCGCTCGGGGCTCTCTTTGCGGCTGACTTTAACCAGAAAAGTAAGGTCAGATCATATACCAAGTTTATGGCCAAGAAAAAAGCAACCTCCTCCGAATTTTAGCACCCTAATTGATTGTGAAGAAAAGCTGACCATTTGTTTGTGAGGGCGCGACAAGGACAACTTGTTAGCTTACAACTAAAAAGACCCATCAAAGTGTTTAGCCGTGGAGTTCAATTAGAAAATAGACTCCTGCGAGCGTACACAAATTGCCCTTGTTTAGGCAAAATTAAGGGCGGAGGCAGTTTCTAAACTTCAAAACACACTGCAAGAACTCCAACAGCTCAACCGCAAATGCAAAACATGGAACTTTAAGAATTAAATCAGATCAGCATGTGAATTAATAAATGTAATAGAAGCAGAATCCAGTTTTTCAGAAGAAACAGCGTTAAAGACTATACACGACTCACCGCTACCCATGCGAGAAACTAAAAGGCCTTGATCATGCTTTAAGAACCAATCAGAGGCGAATATACCAAAACCAATTTCGCAAACTAGGTGAACTAGATGGGCTTAGTAAATGAGAAAAGAAAAGAAAAACTCGTTGAGGCTGATGACGCCACTTAGGGCATGATATTAAAAGAAAGGAATAACTCCAAGACTAAAAGATCTTGTACAAGAGAGCTCAGCAAGACCTAGTGCGTGGACGACTACTAACCGAGATATTACGAACTCAAGTGAATAGAATTGAGAAACTATCGATAAAAAATTTTATATGAGACGACAACTGCTAGCAGAACGAATAAGAACTTTGTTTAGAGAGCAGGGAAGTGACTATTGGCAAGCGTTATAACAGCCTTAGGGATTTGCAATAAAGTACACTGGTGATGGCTATGTTCAGGCGGCGTGTTAAAGTTCATTACCTCCGCCGCCATCGCCTCCATCTCTCCTGATAAATATGGGGTAAAAAAAACCGCTTTGATGCATCTTGCAAGTTTATTAAAAAAATTAGCTGGTTAAAGCCCAGTGGACGCTTACCAGGAATTATTGGGGTGTATTGTCAGCTAACCTTTCTCTTCTACACCTCAAAGCAAAGTAGTTGGCTTTATGTCGAGCACTTTAGCGACATTGGTTCTCTTAAATTGTTGGGTTTAATTTTTAGTAAGATAAAGACCAAGTATATCCTAGGCTGTTAATCCAAGAACATAGCGCACTGGTCTTTTCATATTCAGGGTCATCGCGAACAAGAGTCCGCTGGAGATCTTTGCTGAGTCTTCTATGGCCTTTGGGCTAAGGAACTTAGGGAATTAGATGACTTATTCGTGGGGGGTCATCTTGTTTTTTTACTGCTTGCAATATTACTGGCTTCAGAATTATGTCGTTTTGTATAGAACCTTCTGTTCATTTCCTGCAACGACGAATTTCATTGTTGTAGTTTATTATTGTTCCTACTCTGGAGTTCTGAGGGTCAGAATGGTTAGCAGTGTAATAAACCAGTTGCCAACAGCAAAGTCTACTTTTGATCATGCGTAGTGTATAAAACGGTACCTGTGTGTGTGCTTGAAGGAAAATCAACAGTAGAATTAATGGCGTCCTCTAAATTTGCTAAGTATTGTTTTTGTGCATTCATGCCAGTAGAAGGATCCAGTTATGCTCGATTTTGCCTGTCTAGTGAACCAGCAAACAACCCCACGTAGAGTACGATTAGAGTCGTTTTTTCGTTATATCCCAGCTTAGTTAGCCCTGAGTAAGTGTTCTAAGATAAATGTTGTCCAATGCTGGTTTTGCTTTGCTCTTATGGACCACGGACGTGAAAAAGTTGTGCCTGATGAGAAGGAATGTGTAAGGGGATTCAGACCATACTTATTACTTTCTGTGCACGCACCCTATATTAAAGGGGTGCCTAAGCCATGATTAAGATCAGTCTTGTGTTCTAATGTCTGTCTTGATGTTAATATTGAATTCGTTACAGATTCTTTCAAATGCCTTATGGTCTTTTCGGTTGCTAATTTGGATAAACGGTTTGTCATTTGGTAATGGTGCTTGCAGTGCAGTCAAAAATTACCGTCTGAAGGTTGTTAATAGAAATGAAATCTGTACATGAGACCTAACCAAAGGATTAGGTTAATTTAATGTGATCGGCTTCGGACAATCCTCACCCAGGTTGTTGCACAAAAACACAGCAAGTTTAACTGGTTTGATATTAAAATGCATCGGATGACTCCAAACCACACTTTTGGCTGCTGGGCGTTTTTAATAGGAGGGTTTAGATATCTGCTTTAATGGAGTACTTACCTTTTATGAAAGGTGTCAGCTGGGTCACTGAAATGTCGTGGGTGTGTGTGTTGTTTATTATTTTTAAGTTGTAGTGCGCCTAAGAATATTTTGCATCTGTATATTTTGAATGCACTCATTTTTAATTTGTTTTTAAAAAAATGTTTGTAACAATAACAACTCAAGACCGCCCTTCGTTTTTAGAACTTGATTTTAATATCGAATGCGGATCTAGAACGGTCGCGCTCCATGATATATTCTTCAAAGTCGTTTGGTTTAATATAAGGCAAAGCAAGGAGAATTATAAGATTAAAATAGTTAATATAGAGGCCATTAGTTAGCCAGTTAACATACCTGATGGTTAATTACGGGTTTGCTCGCTAAAGAAGCAATGAGTAAGTGGACATTACTCTCAAACTTATACAATGCCAAAATCTAAAAACTATGTTGACCTTCAAACCTGAAGAAGAAGATTGTAGGGTACTATTTTGATGAAGTAGCTAGCTTAATATGTTAGGCTTTACACTGTCCAATCGGGACGTCATTAGAATAGTTTTAGAGTTACGTCAAACAAAACTATTTGTGTGTGAGAAAAATCCGCTCGTCTTGCATTACATTCATTACTCTTTGTTCATTTGGATGAGTGAGCACTGATGAAAACTTATTATGATGGAAGGCCTCAACTGTTTTAAGGCTCCTTCCATCGGGAAAGCTGCATTTTGCGATTATGAAATTATACAATTACATAAGTTACAGTTTAATTAATAATTAGTTTGCGGAAAGGGTCGGATCATTTTATTATAAAATCAAGATATATATAAGGTGAGGAAAATCGTGAAATGATGATAAACTACACATTGTTTTGCGAAGTAAATAATTCGTTACTAAAAAATAATGTGCGTGGCCAGGAAGATTCAGGAGTTTCATTAGGCCTGTTCAAGCGTGTATAACCTTAGAATTTTTATAGACCTTGCAGACGTTGCGGACTTTGAACAAAATGGTGAGATAGGCGCCTTTGTATAGGTTTGAGAACACTAAAGACGGTGATTATAAACGCCAAAGGCGTTTTGCTCCGACAGTGCCAAAGTTTCCTAAAACTAGAACAAATCTGCGCAATCTAGAGGCAAAGAATTGTTGGCCAGTATGATATAAATTAGTTCGAAAACCTGACCTCGGGAAATGCACTTAGAACAGTAGAATGAAACATCGTGGGCTGGAGAGCGTGGCAGCAGAGAGTACTCGAGCTTAAGCCCCCTTCAAGCATGTTGTTTCGGCCCTAATCTGCCTGACACTCTTGGGGGTTGGGACACACGGTTCATGACTCCGGATGTCCCTCTGAACCTGAACCCTCTCTTCTCTTTTTCCTGTTTTTTCCCCCATCTTGGGATGAGCCCTCTCGGCAGCGCGCCGGATTCGAACCCATGGACCTCTGGAGATGCTCATTTATCCCTTAATGACTCGCGCTTTAACCACTGAGCCACAGGGTCACCTGATATTTGTAGGAAGGTTAGCCTTATGAAGTTCACTTTTGTTCCTCTTGACCAGATCCAGCTTGAACACCTCTCTTGCACGCTTCTGCCATTTGCTGTCAGGGCTCTGGTTTTTATCCTTCCCTGCAACTGAAGAGCTTTTCATGAGGCTGTATGCAGGACGTATACTACAAATCCCCATAGCTCCAATTTCTGCAGTGAGGACTTTGGCCTGATAGCCTTCTCTCTAGGTCTGTGTGCCAGATCAGCATACTTTTCAGATCTTGTAGATTTGAGCTGCCTCCATTTGTTTTCATATGGCACCGCGTTGAGAGCTCGATCATGATCAGCTGCTTGGTTGATTAGAGTGGACTACTATGTCTGGTCTAATGCCACTCTTGTGATTATTTCTGGGTGACTCTGCCATTCTGGGAGGTCTGCAGTGCCTCACAGTCATCTGCCCGTCCAGCTGACTCTGCCTGCATGTTTCGAGTGGCACTGTTGCCCTTTCTTGGCATTGATTTTCATGCCTCTGCGTGAAGAATGTGCTGCGGGTGCTTTTTGGGGGTCCGTGATTCTCCTTTTGTTGTGTTGGTTCTGGCCCAGTATACTTGTACAATCCTCTTTGAGCACTTGGTTGTGCGCATTGTTGTACCTTCTTGAGCAGGGCTACTTAACAAGGAGCTTAGATCATGCTCCACTGTTTGTTTTTCATGGACAGAGGGGCATGCAGGATCGTCTGTTTTCCCCCACATTCACAGTTTGCATTTGAGGGCAGTAGGGTCATATGCAGACTGAGAATGAAGGCTGATCTGTGTGTGTGGGGCCATGTGCCAAATGTCATTCCAAGTGAGAATTCTTGGAGTGCATTCTCCCCGTTGTCATTGCCCGTGCGGGGCTCTGCTGAGAGACTGCTTTTTTGAGTCTTTTTTTGGTCTTCTTCTTTTCTCATCTCCTGATGATCAACATGTCTCTTTGGACTGTCCTTTGGCCGTGGACCTCCATATCAGTTTTGGGTCATCCACAGTCCTTGTTGTTGGTCTGTGTGGTCTGTTATTTCTCTGATCTTGAGACTTTCTTTTGCAGATTCCATCGCCTCTTGCACTTAAAACTCTTTCCATTTTCTGCCTGTCTTCTGCTAGAGAGAGCTTGATTGCTTCTACCAAACTTGTCTCCTGAGTTTCCGCCTGCTTTGAAGTCTGATCTTTCCTGCTTTGTATTCCCCTCCAGATGGAGTTCAGTGGTAGTTTCATGCTGTGCTTGGCGACAGTACAGCGCGATGTCAGGTTCAGACAGGGGTGGGACACCAAGCCATAATTTCCTTGTGAACTTGTTTGATTTTTGGTACCATTGCCTCGACTGTGCTGGTGCAGATGTATAGATATATCATTCAGAGGCCATAGGAGCTTTGTGTTTCAAGCATGAACTGCAGACACCAGACTTTGTATTGCCAGGGAAGCCCACACTGGTCAATGGTTCCTAAGCCTTCTTCCGCCATCTGCTTGGTTTCTTTTGCTCTTTTGTGTGGTCTTATCAGCGTATCATCATACCAACTTCCAAGGACTCTTGACTGGTTCTTGCTGTGACTGTTGGAATGGCCTGGTTGGCAACACTGACGACCACAGATTCGGCCAATTTTTCCTTTCCTCAGTGAGAGACTCCGTGATTCTTTGGCTTGAACTGCATTTCTGGATGAGTGTGTGTGTGTGTGATCGTCCCAGCCTATCCCTGCAATGACGTGTCCGTCTTCTCTGGATGAAATAACTGTATGTGTAATCCATGAAGGCCTTGCGAGGAGGCATCTTTTATCCATCGCCATGTCTGTTTGTCTTCGCGTTGTTTGTTGCTGACTTTCAAGATGAGTTCCATTGCAGAGAACAGTATTGGGGAGATTGCACTGCCATTGCAATGCCACTTCCAAGTTGATCCAATCTGTTGTGTACTCATTGGTAGAGAACCCGCATTGAGAAGCCATTGAAGTAATTAGTGGAGCATGTCGGCGGTTGTTCTTGGCAATGGGTAATTCAAGAGCCAACTGTATCATCTCATGGGGCAAGATCCATATGGTTTGCCAGTTCAAGCCACCATCTACGTTCCAAGTCCTCTTTTCTGTTTTTGCTTTTTGGATTGCGTCCAGAAACATTGTGGCGTGTTCTACACAGCCAGCCACGCTGGCTGGGCATGCACCTTTGGGACTGACACATCAAGTACTGTTTTCCATCAGGTACTGTGGTCAGCCTTGCTGCCATGACAGAGAAGAAGATTTTCCCTTCGACGTTCAGTAGTGATATTGGCCTGAACTGCTGATGCACTTGAGTTTTGCTCTTTGGGGATGTACACAACAATCTGCCGTCATCCACTGGCCGCTGATTTCTGGTTTCTCCAAGCCGATCGCCATCACCCAGGCAGCCTGTGGAGCACACTCCAGCAACTTGGGACATTTCTTGTAAAGCTGGTAAGGTATTCGTTATGGCTGGTGATGATTTGGCTCTTGGCTTTGTTCGACCAACTTCATGATTTCCGCCAACGTTGGACGGCTTGCTTGACTGTTCCCAGGGTTGGTTGGCCACACCAGACTTGAATGTCGATTGGTGCTTTGCTCTGTGAGTCAGAGTTATGTTTTCCTCAGTATGACTGCTCAAGAATTCCTTTGTCCACACTTAGGGTCCCAGATTTGGCTGCTCAAACATTGTTCTGGCAAACTGGAAGGGGTCTCTGAAGAAGCGTCTTTGTGTCTTCTTCTTTTTGCTCTTCCTCTCTTTCTCGCAGATTCCGCTTTGCTGAGGCGCGCTGAGTTTTTTTTTTTCAGGTCTTCCCCACAGATTATCCCATCGCCCCTTGTGTTTTCAGTGGGGCAGTGCGGTCTTCATAATTGCTTTCTTGTCGTGAGGGTGTTCTTTTGGACTCTGATCTTGTCTCTTTTCTTGGGTATGGATTGATTTGGAGGTCGTTTTCTCTTTGGGTAGTTTTACTCATAGGCTGTCTCTACATGTGGCATACACAATGTCACCCATTTGTGGCTAGTTTGTGTTCTAGGGTGCTTTTCCCTATCCAGTGCATCGAGTCTTTGCGACAATTTTTGGCTATCAGTTTCTCCCCAATCTTCAGTTTCGTTTGCGCTGTGGCAGGTTAGTTTTAGGCGCCTGGCATCGAGGGCCTGTGCAAATTCCTCATATCTCCAGTTAACTCACCAACTCAGCGTGTGTTTGTATTGGCATGTAGTGGTTTTATTCTGGCCTTGGTCTTCCGACGTTTATCTGCTGATGCAGTGCGCGTTGCCTGATCTGTCCGATGAGTATTCACACATCCCTCTTTGTTAGGTGGACGGATTTCATGCCCTCGGGGTGTAGCGAAAACGCTTTCCACAGACACATATTAGAATTGGAAATAAAATTGAATTCATAAGCCATTTTCATATTTTAGCCGTCAAAAAAGTTCAGAAAAGCATTCAACTCTGGCCCTTTACAGGAGTCTATTTGGCGGACGACAATAGTCGGAAAGAAATTGAAATAACGCCGTTATATGGGAAAAAAGCTAGTACATCCTCCACCGAAAAAGAAACAGTTGATAAAAAAAGCTTCTACAAATTACAGTTCTTTCAAGCAGAAAATTAGGAGGACACGTTCACAATGGTTTGAATTTTTGTCTAAATATAGTGAGAGAGAGATAGAGGGATGGGGTTGTGTTCTAGTGACGACTTATATAAGGAATTAATAATTAGCTGGCAAAACTTAGACGTTTAAACGCTCTTACGTTTACCATCGTCGTTCTTCTCAATGAGTGAGGAATTAAGATCATAACAAACAAGCAACAAAATCACATTGTTGATTAAATAGACAACATTCTTACAGAACTGAATTGGATTAATCTGACCATTTAGGCCTCGTAGGGGTTTTATTATAATGACAAGTTTTGACGGAGAGTATGATAAAAATAATACTGGATTAGATTAAATTCTGTATAAAACTATGGTAGCAGTTAAACTTTATGATAAAATCCCCTCATGGTTCAATGATTTGTGGGCAAAAACTGGTTGTGGAAAAACTTTAATTTTTCCTAGACCTGATTTCAAACAGTTTATCGCTATAATTTTGATCATATGTGATTTTTTGTCCAAACACTTAAATGGAACAAAGCATATCATGATAGAAGGTTTATATGGAAGAACAATGACGTATATTAGTTAATCCTTGCACTAAACTGAGTGAGTGTTGATGCTTTTATAAAGTGTTTGAAGGACGCAGACATCTTTATAATAGATGACTGCTTCGGCAGAAAAAGACTATAGTTAAAAAGAGCAACACCTTTGTCAAAGTGGGGCTTTCTGCGGAAGAGCTTGATCGGGATAAGTGTAGTGGATTTTATGTCAGAAAATTAACTAGGTTTTAAAAGACTATAGGAACTGTTAAGAAGAATGTAGTATTATTTACATGAAAGACTGAGACTCATTGAAGAATGTTTGCGCGAAAATGATGTGTATTGACAAAGATAAGAAAAACATAGGTTAGACTAAATCTGAAGTTTAGTATATTAGTATTAAAAAGGATAACCCTGCACAAGTATGTTTGTTGTAGATAATCGTTATTTTTTGGGTATTGAAGTCTTCTTGGCAGAGATACAGGAAAACCTTTATTCTGGCTCACTTTCGCCCGGAAATGGTTTTGAGGGCGAAAAGTGAGGACAGAATGAAGGTTTTCCTGTTCTATGTTTAAAGCCGAAACTTCTCCTTCCAACTCACCTTTAGCCTGCTCTGAAAATGAATCAGGTACGCTATACAACTGGGGGGAGTGGAAAGAGAAGGGGTTCATGCATGGGGAGAGGGGCAGGATGAACGAATCGGGGAGGGGTGGGGGTGGTGGGCGGGAGGGGGGGGGGGGGGAGGTCCGACTCCACGAGTTCTCGTGCTTATTATGACCTTTCCACCCCCCCACCTTCCAGCCGAAAAGTTCTTGCCATTTTGGCCAAAGCGGTATCCCTATACACACTAATTCTTCAAGAAGCAATCCCCCCCACTCCCCCACCACCACCCACCATATTCCCCCCCCCTTCTTGCTATACAGAGATGCCAGTCTTGCAGCATGCGGTCACAGGAGTGGTGTATACAGTGCGGAGAGTTCGGCCTCACTCTTGATTGCTGCGCTGCCACATGCGTTGACGAAACTGACCACTGCACTTGGGTAGGGGTAGCGGTGGTCAGCGACACTTATGTATAGTCTTCAGGTATGTCGCCAGTCCGCAGTCGTTTTTGGGTTGTTTTTTTTTATGATGTTCACGATTAATTTAATATTTGGTAATGAAATGAGGTAGGGAACAGTAAACGATAAATAGATAGTAAACAAGTGGGGTAAGTTTTGCTCCATAAGGAAACCTAACTCAGAGTAACTTTTATTCAAGACTGGCACAGCCTTTTTAACTTGAATAAAGTCCAGACAAATACATGGACGAACAATCTAATAGTCGCGGGGAAAAAACAATCGGAACAACTGAACTGTCTGGCAAAGAATTTCTTGGACTTGAGAGGGAGGGGAGTTTTGAAGATGGAGAAACTGTGGAAAAATGAAATTTAAAAAAAAAAAAAAAAATGTTAAGATATGAAAACTTTCTTAGTGCATAAGGAACTCCATCCCGTTTGAAGGCAGACATATTTGTATTGCTGCCGAGGCGTTTCGCCCGCAGGATCGGGACTATCAGGGTGACTCGGCTGGTGGTGTCTGCGCTCCCTGCGTCAAATAGAGACAACCACAGTCATAAAGTTCTCACAACTATGGAGTTGCAATAAAAGGAATCCAATAGACCCAGAAGCAGCCAGCGAAGAGTAGTAAAGGCAACCCAAAACGAAAGTGTGGGGAGGAAAAAAAGTTACTGTAAAACTAAAAGACATTATGCAAATTAATATAAAATGTAGGGGACGTGTCTTGAGCTAGCTGAGGATCCCCAAAAGATGCCCAATGGGAGAACAAAACGACAACTCTCACCACAGACAGGACAGAGACAAATACAATAACCTCAATTAATCAAAGCAAAATCGGAATGAAATGAGGTAGAGGAACAGTAGATAAATATTAACAAGTGGTCGAGTGGGTATGTTTTTCTCCCATAGGAAATTAACACAGAGTAACTTTTATTCAAGACTGGCACCGCCTTTTTAACTTGAATAAACCCGTCAGATAAACTTGGACGAAACAATCTAATAGTGGGGGAAAAACAAGCGCAGGCCAACAAAGGCTGGCAAAGATTTGGACCTTGTGGGGGGGGAGTTTGAAGATGGAGAAACTGGGAAAATGAAATTAAAAAAAAAAAAACTGTTATAGATAGGAAAACTCTTTCTAGCTGCTTAAGGGAACATCGCAATCCCTTTCAAACCACTGTCCCCTACATATTTATATTATTTGCATAAGTCTTTGTTTTACAGTTACTTTTGTTCCTTCCTACTTTCGTTTGGTTGCATTTACTACTTTCGCGGCTGCCTCTGGGGGGTTGCTATTGGGATTCTTTTTTTGCTCACCCATGGTGGCTGAGGAGAAACACCGCCAGTATTACTGGGATCTGTGGTGTGTCTCTATTGACGCCGGGGACGCAGACAAACAGCCGTGTCTCCCTGATGAGTCCCGAGAGGTGGCGAAAGGCCTCGGAGCAGGCAATACCAAATAGGTCTGCCTTTCAAAGGGATTGCGATGGTTCCCTTATGCAGCTTGAGAATATGTTTTATATCTATATCTTTTTCTTTTTTTTTTTTTAATTTCATTTTCCCAGTTTCTCCATCTTCAAACTCCCCTCCGCTC
>CM031604.1:94656842-94676842 GCA_018398815.1 Conus ventricosus
TGGGACATCTCTGAACAGGTTTTCAGGGAGTTGCGTAAAACGTTCATTCTGACATCAGCAAGTCCCAACACTGGAAAGAATAACATGTTTCACTGTAAAGTGGTGCTGCCATGGACCCCACGGAGCTGCTTCACCTTTTTTTTTTCCCTTTTTTACTGCGAGGGACTAAGGGCCTTCGGCTGTTGGTTGGGTTTGGTTTTGGTGGCGGGTGGGGGTTCGGGCGGGTTTTTTTCACAGGCGGCTTCCCCCTCTTGGCCAGCTTCCCAGGCAGCGGTATTTTCGGGGGTTGAAGAAACGAATTATGACGGGGGGGGTAGGGTGTAAAGATTAATTTCATTATAAGACCAACAGTGGGACGGACGAGACAGACAACAAGAGAGGAGAGAGAGAGAGAGAAGGAAGAGAAGAGAAAAGAGAGAAGAAGAGAGACAAAGACAGAGAGAGGGGGCAGACAAACAGAAGACAAGAAATCAGAGAGAAGAGAGAGAGAGAAGAGAAGAAGAGAGGAAGAGAGACAGAAGAGAGAGAGACAAGAGAGGTGGAGGGAGGGGGGGGGGGAAAGGGGGGGGGGGGGAAAGCGATGGGGGGTGGGGGGGTAAAGGGGGGAACCCCGTGAGCACGATTAGAGACAGAAGCGAAGGAGTAGGGATAAGAGAGAAAAGGAAGGAGAGGAGGAGAGAGAAAGAGACTTCAGATTTCAACTTCAGATTTTTCAGATTTTTATTCAGAAAGGGCCTTTGGGCCCTTTTGGAAGGGAATGACAAAAATCATTCACATTAAATGTTGAAACAAATGTTTTATCAGGAAAACAACAACACAACAAAAAAACAAAAACAACAACACAACAAACTATCTAAGACGTCTTATTTTCTCTGATCTTAAACCCCTTAAAACAGAAACATACCAAAATTCCAAAAAACCTTAAAACGTTAGAGCTAAAGAACTTAAACGAAACATACAGGGGCCCAAGATATTTCTGTGGAATAAATTTTGACGAATACTTCAAAAACGGAAAAAGGGGACAAAAGTGTATTTCTTTTTTCCTCCCTTGCTACAAAAGGAAATACCAAGTCATTTTGCTATGTTGCCCCTGATCTTAAGTAATGGGCCCTTTGTCGAAACACCAACTCTAAATTTTTAGAAATGGATCTTTTCAGACATACCAAATAAAAATTTCAATAAGGCTGATAAAAACGAAAACTGGAAAAATTTCTGTACAAATCATAACGTCCCACTTTGTAAGTCGCCCACATTTGCCATCTACAGTCAATCAACCTTTGTCTAAAAACATAAAATAAACTGGCTTGATTTCCAACACCCGGTGAAAACCCAGACCCCCCCCAAAATCCATGCTTCACAAAAAAACCCCGCACATTTGAAACCCATTTGCCCCTTACATCTAATTTAGCAACATTTCAAAGACTTACGAGGCAATCTAAATGCCCATGTGAAAAAAGTTTTAAAAACCAATACTGAACACATCTAGGCTGAACAAATAACAGGGGATATCTTTTGGGGTCCCCAACACCAAACATAGAAATACCCTGAAAAACCTAAAAACCTCTTCAAAGCAAATAAATGTACTGCCTCGCAATGAACACACCCACAACCCAAAACCCCCAAATTTTTCAGCCCCATACATCAAAACAGGCTGTTTTTGGGAAATCAAATTTTTTTTTAAGAAATACCAAAAAGAATTTTTTTCAAAGAAATCAATCTTTTCATGACACAATCAACCATTCGCCCTGCATGCAAGATCTTTACGGCAAAGGTAAAACTTAGGCTGTAGAAAAATATTCCCAAATTTTATATACATCAGCACGGGTAAGTAAGTCCTTTACATCCATTTTTCTCTCGCCCCCAAAATACCCCCCTTTCAAAACACCACAAATGTGCTTTTATTCATGTTTACTTTAAAACTCTAATAAAGGGGCACCCCCTGCCAGATTATTTACGGACCTGTAAGCCAACATCGTTTCTAAAACAAAACAACATCATCTCTAATAGTAGGTAAACAACTAAAAAATTTTTCTGGAAATCGCCACCATAAAAGGCCATTATTGATAACCCAAGAAACCATTAATAAATAAAAATGCACAGACAAAAACAACCCCTTTTTTCCCCAGCAAAACAATTAAATAATCTTCAATTAACCACTTCTTACCCTAGTCTTAAAAAACTTTGTACAGGGCCCTCTAATACAGCGAAATAATTTCCCCTTAATACCATTTTTTTAATAATACATCCAAAAAAAGCTTTCTATTGAGGGATCAAAGGGCTTTTTCAAAGTCAATAAACGCAACATAAAATTTACTTTTAATAAAAACTGTTTCTAAACAAACGCAAGAAAGTAAACATATGATCAGTAGAAGTAACCCTTTTGAACCCAGCCGATGCTCCCCCGGATAATTACATTTAATCCATTCCTGCAATCTGTTTTTAAAAACAGACATACCTTTACCAACGTCAACCCCCAAAAGATACCCTGTAAAAATAAAAGGGTTTTCTACATCGCCTTCTTGAATAAGGGCAAAGTTACGACCTGCCATTTTTGGAAGAGCCCTCATAAAATTCTGTTGAAAAGAATTAGTAAAAAACAACAAAATTTAGGCCAGCATACTCAACAAATTTCCCCAAAATAGAATCGGGCCCGCTGATTTGTTAGTCTTAATTTTCCGCGGCAAATAGAATTTCGCTTTTGAAATGGGGGGATTTAAAAGCCGTCTTTTTCCCCTCAGAGCAACAGAAAGCTCCCGCACTTACATTTCTTTCCTAACAAACTTTAAAGTGCCAACCAGTATCCAGGGGAAAAAATTTTTTTTATTATTTTTTTTTAAAAGAACCTTTTTAAAATTTTTTCCCAAAACTCCTGCTGGACGGAAGAGACTGATCATGTATCTAACTTTTTTTTTTTAAAAATTTTCTTTTTCTGCTTTTGAAGGTTTTTATATTCTCCTGCAATAACATACTCACTTCTTCCCATCGGCCAAAGACGAACCATATTTTCCAAAAATCTTACGTTTTTTTTTTTCATTTCCAAACAATCACTGCAAACCAAACTTCCTTTTTAAGCACCATTTCTATTACCACAGTTTATCTACATTCGCACTGTTTTTTTTAAAACAATATTAAACAAAAACTAAAAATTATCTAAACAACACTGATCTTCTAAAGCCCCCATTTTAATTTTTAGCACATTTCGCTTTAAAAAAAACCCAATTGTTCTGTAATCAAGCTAATCGCATTCCATACAAACTTATCGAATACGTTCCTCAACCTTCTCCATTGATCTATCACTATCCTTTTTTGTAAATTCAATGTGAAATTCAATAGGGAAATGTCGGATTCTATACGTTCCGACACAAAAAATAACATGAATCACAAAAAGTGGAGAAAAAATCTTTAGAACAGAAAAAAAAATCATTAACCCTGCTACCGCGTCTGAAAACGTATTATACAACCATGGCGGTCGCCCTGAATACACCATTCAAAAGTACAAATCAAAAGCAAAAGCAAAGATTTAACAAAAACTTTCCCCAGTTATTCAACCATTTCAAAGAACCGATCTGTGCAAGGGGCTGGGTTTTTGTTTTCAACAGGAAAGAAAACACACAGACAAGTCAGAAAAAATTTGCCGTCCTGCTGTCGATCGCCGCACACTTTCTATATCAACGTCACCAAGTGGCCAAGCAGTCAGCCAAAAATTTTTTCCCCAAAATGGGAAATACCATTATCAACAATAAAAAATATAAAAAAAGAGAACCTTTAGGCGAATTACGTAACAAACCAAAGCAATATTTTCAGTGTACCAAAAACGATTTTTTTAATTAAAAAGACGCACACGTTAGACACAAATTCTACAAAATATAAAGGGAAAAACCCAATTTTTTGTTTTTTAAAACAAACAAACATCCTCCAGATCGTCCCCCCGATGACAGAGTTTTTACAGCAGGGTTTAAAAAAGGCTTTATTCCCAACAAACAGTCCTCTAAGTGTTTCAACGAAAAGTTTTTTTTTCCCCAACAATAAAACAAACCACAGGCATAAGAAATAATGGGATTTTCAAAAATCTTTTAGAGTAAACCATTCACATTCCAAAAAAGAAGCTTTAAATACTTTATTAGGGGTACAGGCGATCCAGACCCCCTTTTCAAAAATAAATTTATCAAAACAAAGGGACCGTTTTCCCCATAAAGAAATTTAAATTTCGCATCTACATCATCAATTTGAAAAATCATATTCAAACGGTGGAAAAATCACATTCAAACGGCTATCATTGAAATGCTACAATTCAACGTTACCAGTGCCCTCGCTTTACAACCGTCCACAACACTGTCGTCAAAAACACTGCAAAGGGCTACCCGCGTAACAGGATCCGAGCGGCCATCTTTCCACCGGTGCAAAATTTTCTTTTTTCCCCCTTGAAATTTAAAAACCTTTATCATCGCAAAAGGACCGGCCAAAAACCCATTTCAACTCTTTTACTGACCGAAGCATCAGCCCGAACCTCTTCCATCAAAAAGGAGATGGGCAAAAAACCATCGCAGCTCTCTTCCCCCTGTTCCTTGCGTCTTTCAGATGTGGATGAGCTTACGTCTTATTTCACGGGCCCTACTTGTAATCTTCGCCGACAAAAAATTGGTTTTTTAAAATTAGTTTAGCTTTCCCAAAAAGTTACTTTTTTCCTTATTAGGGGCACGGGGAAAGAGGGGGGGTCATGCTTTTCATTCAAACGAGCCCTATCAAACCGACCCCCTTCACGCCCAGTTTCTTAGCAGTCAAGTCCTTCAACATTTGTTCGCAGTCATCACTGTTCCATTCTCACTTCTGCTCATCCATAAAAAAAATAAATTATTACGTTTCGAGCGTCCTTCGAGGTCATTGTCTTTCTTTCTAGAAACTCAAGTCTGTCACCAGTTCAGAGTTTTACCTCTGCAGATCTTGGTTTTTGGGCCGTAATTCTGCCACTTCCTCCCTAACCTTTTAAACTTCGTTTTTTGCAACGCACATATTGTCACCAAGGGGCTTCACATCCTTTTAACGTCCCAACTTACTTCCCCTTTGGCCTTTCTGGTCCTGTCCATTTCCGAAGCTTGGAATGATTTGGGCCTGGTGGGGGGCGGCGCCGTTGGTCTGATACAGGAGGTCAGCAGCGGAGGCAGCACCTTGTCCGCACTGCACCGCGCGTAGCGTAACCGGCGGGCTGCTTCACGTTTCTGCCTTCACCGCTGGGTAGGGGCCGGGGTTCTGCTCCACTCTCCACCTGCAATAACATCCGCCCCAAAACAACAAACGAGAGCAAACCGGGCCCAAAAACCGCACTCGTCGACCAGCGTCAAAATGGAGACTTTACTTTTCTTTTTTGCAAGCCTCTTTAACATAAACGAAGAAATACTCCAAAAGCAGCCACATCGTGATCTAAAAGACATCATCCCAAAAGGCATGGTTCCGTTACACGTGCAGCCAAAAGCATTCCAACACGTTCGAAACCGTCACTAACAGGGAAAACGTAGAGAGACGACAAGCGTCTTGCCTAACACGTCTCGAGCTCACCCCCGGAAAGGGAGGAGAGAGAGAAAAGAGAGCAGAGTGAAGACAGAACAAAAGACAAGAAACAACACAGAGAGAGGGGGTGAGGGGGAAAGGGGGGGGGAAGGGAGGGAGGGGGAAAAAGGGGATGGATGAGGTAAGGCGGAACCGTGACAGAGAATTTAAACAAGGCAGGAAGGGTAGGGAAAAGAGGAGAGAGGAGAGGAGAGAGAGAGAGCGTAGCTGTAAAGAAAATATCCGGAGCAACCCTTTCCCCCCAAACCCTAAATCACCTCCTTTTAGATACCCCCACCCCCCACCCCCCAACCCCCCCCGCCTACCAAAGCCCCCTTCTTTTTTCTTTCTTTCTCTCTCTCTCTCCTGACTGGCGGAGAAAACGCTGTTTTTGAGGAACAGCCACCCCCCCCCCCCCCCCAACCCCCCACCCAAAAAAAAGGAAAAAAAAAAAAAAAAGCAAGCCAGCTACTACTACCTCGTTCCCCTCCACCAACGGGCGGGTTTCCACCACTGGGCCCCCCCCACCCGGTGTGAGGCAGTCGCGGGGAAGATCATTCTCGTCGTTCCCTTTGCTTGGAACAATGCGAAGAAGAAAGGGGGAAAAGACAACAAAAAACAGCTCGGCTTTTCAGCTTCAACTTTGTTAAAAACCAACCGCCCGGGGCCCTCGCCGGCTATAAGCGGGGCTGCCCTCGCCCCCCAGAGGAGAGAGAGGAGAGAGAAAGAGAGAAGAGAGAGAGAAGAGAGAGAGAATGACAAAGTTTTTTCAGTTGGGCCCAAGGGCCCCCACTGAAGGGGTATATAAAGAAACAAATAAACAAAGCAAAATATTACCTCTTGCATAAATACTTTTTTACATTCAAAAGCAAATTACATCATATTTTTCACGCACGTAACAACCCTCACATTCCCGGAAATTCTTCACCTTTCTCCCCCCTTAAACACTCGTCCCCCCCCCCCCCCCCCCCTTCCTACCCTTTCCCGCAACCCTCCCATTCAAAAATAGCACGTTTTAATAACAAAAACTCAGGATCATTTTTTTCGAAAATTTAATTGTCAAACTCTTAGGAGCATTAAACTTTTTTTCTGATTTGCGCAAGAGCGAATTCCACTAATTCTGAAACCTATTGGATTATCATTTGAAAGAATATTCGCGCCAATTTCTTTTTGAACTCCAGAAAAGCACAAAAAAAGGAACTTTTCTTTCAAATCTGTTTAAAAGAGAGAGAGAGAGAGAGGGGAAGAGGAAAGAGAGGCCCGTCCCAAACATCCAAACAAAAAACGAGAAAACGCAGTAAAAACGCCACCCCCCAAAAAAAAGAAAAAAAAGCAAAAAAAAAAAACAATAAAAACCCAAAACCAGCGCCAATCCCAGACTCCTCACGGGGGAAAAAACCAGGGCCCTTCCACGGGCCAACACTCGTTGTCACAATCACGTAAACAAATTTTGGGGTTGCAAATTTTTTTTTTGCACACAGCTCTCTAAACACACACCACTTTAGTTGGCTTCTGAGTTTTTTATGTGTCTAAAAAAAGAAAAGAAAAAAAAAAAAAAAAGAAATCGACATGAAAAATCAAACGGTTTTACAAAAAAAAAAAAAAAAAACCCCATGAAAACGAAGAACGAGAGACCACTTTTTTTTTTTTTTTTCGTTTTCTTCGTTTTCACTGCCCAATTTGTGTGTTTTTTGCCTGAAGAAAACCCAAAAGGTCGAAAAGTATTGTTTTTTTCCTGTACCTGTTTTTTTCTGTACTTGTCGTGGGGGTAACTAGCCCCCCCTTTTTTTTCCAAAGTTTTCCCTCAAGTTTCCCCCCTCAGTCAAACGTTTTGAAAAAAAAACAAAAACCCAAGGAAGGGCTTTTAAAACCCCGGAGCAAAGACAAAGAAAATAACCTCATTTCAACAGCTCGAATGAAGGCAGTTTTGGAGAGTTCCGATGAAGTCACTATAAATAACGATAAGAAGAAAATGGCACCAAGGAAAACCCAAAGGCAAAACAACAACCCCCACCAGGACAAATTTTGGGGAATGGACACGCACACTGAACACTGGTGTCCCTTACCTGGGCGCTAGATGACAACAAACAAACACAACCCCAAAATCAGTATGTTATACATTGCAACACGTTTGTCAAATTTCTCTACAACAAAGACAGGCGATATGGCCCCAGAAGTCTCTCACAACACAGACAGCGATATGGCCCAGTAAGACTCTCTACAACAAAGGCATATGGGCCCCAGTAAGTCCTCACAACAAAAGACACTATGGCCACAGTAAGACTCCTCAACAAAGGCGATATGGCCCCAGTAAGTTTTTTCCCCTCAAAACAGACAGGGGGATATGGCCACGTAAGACCTCACAACAAAGGGGAAAAGGCCACGTAAGACTCTCTAAACAAAGGGGTATGGGGCCCAGTAAGACTCTCTACAACAAAGGCATATGGCCACAGTAAGTCTCTCTACAACACAGACAGGCGATAGGGCCCCAGTAAGACTCCTACAACAAAGCGATGGCCAGTATAAAAGCGTATGGCCACAGTAAGACTCTCTACAACCAGACAGGCGATATGGCCACAGTAAGACTCTCTACAACAAAGGCGATATGGCCACAGTAAGTCTCTCTACACACAGACAGGCGATATGGCCACAGTAAGACTCTCTACAACAAAGGCGATATGGCCACAGTAAGTCTCTCTACAACACAGACAGGCGATATGGCCACAGTAAGACTCTCTACAACAAAGGCGATATGGCCACAGTAAGTCTCTCTACAACAAAGACAGGCGATATGGCCACAGTAAGACTCTCTACAACACAGACAGGCGATATGGCCACAGTAAGACTCTCTACAACAAAAGGCGATATGGCCACAGTAAGACTCTCTACAACACAGACAGGCGATATGGCCACAGTAAGATCTCTCTACAACAAAGACAGCGATATGGCCACAGTAAGTCTCTCTACAACAAAGACAGGCGATATGGCCACAGTAAGACTCTCTACAACAAAGACAGGCGATATGGCCACAGTAAGACTCTCTACAACAAAGGCGATATGGCCACAGTAAGACTCTCTACAACACAGACAGGCGATATGGCCACAGTAAGACTCTCTACAACAAAGACAGGCGATATGGCCACAGTAAGTCTCTCTACAACAAAGACAGGCGATAGGGCCACAGTAAGTCTCTCTACAACAAAGACAGGCGATATGGCCACAGTAAGTCTCTCTACAACAAAGACAGGCGATATGGCCACAGTAAGTCTCTCTACAACAAAAGAGGCGATATGGCCACAGTAAGATCTCTCTACAACAAGACAGGCGATATGGCCACAGTAATCTCTCTACAACAAAGACAGGCGATATGGCCACAGTAAGACTCTCTACAACAAAGGCGATATGGCCACAGTAAGACTCTCTACAACAAAGGCGATATGGCCACAGTAAGACTCTCTACAACAAAGGCGATATGGCCACAGTAAGACTCTCTACAACAAAGGCGATATGGCCACAGTAAGTCTCTCTACAACACAGACAGGCGATATGGCCACAGTAAGTCTCTCTACAACACAGACAGGCGATATGGCCACAGTAAGACTCTCTACAACAAAGACAGGCGATATGGTCACAGTAAGACTTTCTACAACAAAGACAGGCGATATGGCCACAGTAGACTCTCTACAACAAAGACAGGCGATAGGCCACAGTAAGTCTCTCTACAACACAGACAGCGATATGGCCACAGTAAGACTCTCTACAACAAGACAGAGATATGGCCACAGTAAGACTCTCTACAAAAGACAGGCGATATGGCCACAGTAAGACTCTCTACAACAAAGACAGGCATATGGCCACAGTAAGTCTCTCACAACAAAGACAGGCGATATGGCCACAGTAAGACTCTCTACAACAAAGACAGGCGATATGGCCACAGTAAGACTCTCTACAACAAAGGCGATATGGCCACAGTAAGTCTCTCAACAACACAGACGGGCGATATGGCCACAGTAAGTCTCTCTACAACAAAGACAGGCGATATGGCCACAGTAAGTCCCCTCTACAACACAGACAGGCGATATGGCCACAGTAAGACTCTCTACAACAAAGGCGATATGGCCACAGTAAGACTCTCTACAACAAAGGCGATATGGCCACAGTAAGTCTCTCTACAACAAGGCGATATGGCCACAGTAAGACTCTCTACAACAAAGGCGATATGGCCACAGTAAGTCTCTCTACAACAAAGGCGATATGGCCACAGTAAGTCTCTCTACAACAAAGGCGATATGGCCACAGTAAGACTCTCTACAACAAAGGCGATATGGCCACAGTAAGTCTCTCTACAACACAGACAGGCGATATGGCCACAGTAAGACTCTCTACAACAAAGGCGATATGGCCACAGTAAGACTTTCTACAACCCAGACAGGCGATATGGCCACAGTAAGTCTCTCTACAACAAAGGCGATATGGCCACAGTAAGACTTTCTACAACCCAGACAGGCGATATGGCCACAGTAAGTCTCTCTACAACAAAGGCGATATGGCCACAGTAAGACTTTCTACAACCCAGACAGGCGATATGGCCACAGTAAGACTCTCTACAACAAAGGCGATATGGCCACAGTAAGACTTTTTACAACCCAGACAGGCGATATGGCCACAGTAAGACTCTCTACAACAAAGGCGATATGGCCACAGTAAGACTTTCTACAACACAGACAGGCGATATGGCCACAGTAAGACTCTCTACAACAAAGACAGGCGATATGGCCACAGTAAGACTCTCTACAACAAAAGACAGGCGATATGGCCACAGTAAGACTCTACAACAAAGACAGGCGATATGGCCACAGTAAGTCCTCTACAACAAAGACAGGCGACATGGCTACACGGGCAGATGAAACGAAATGGATGACGGTTTAAGAAAAAAAAAGGTACAATTACAACAACAACAAAAGACAGACATAAAAAAGCCAAAAGACAAAGAAAGCAACAGACAGAAAGAGACTAATAGCACGGAGGTTCCAGAAGGGGGGGGGGGGGGGGGGGGGGGGGGGGGGGGGGGGGGGGGGGGGGGGACAATTCACACTGAAAAAGCCTAAGAACCCCACGTGGAATGGGAGGGGGAGGGGGAGACAATTCACACTGAAAAAGCCTAAGAATCCCCACGTGGAATGGGAGGGGGGGGGGGGGGGGGGGGGGGCTGGGGTTTACTAAACAGTTCCCTTTGTCCCCGCGCTTCAAACTGGCAGAGATCTGGAGTTTTTGTTGTTGTTCTTATTGATAACACAAAACACATACAAACCAGCAACACGCGTAGACTTAACCAACTCAAAGACTGCCAACAGTAGGAAAACCAGTTCGCTCAGCCTGTGACAAACGGACCGTTTCTGTGCAGTTCTAGGATGGTAGATCAAATGCATTCTCATGGAGGGGGACCAACACATAAATCAAGTGTTTCAACGAGGTATGACATTCGTATGTTAATCCACACGGAACCCTGCATTCAAATTCACATGAGCCTACAGCTGTAGAAAAGCCAATCATTGGTAAACGAACCAACCAACCAACCAAGAGCAGTTACAACACTGGAAAGGAGTCATGAGGAATGTAGGGGAGGTAAGAAGTACGCTTACTTCCCTTCACATTCCACATCTGCCCAATTCAATGAATTCAAGAGAATTTTCTTCCGCAGTGATGTATATGCGAATGCGAATGCAATGTTTATTCAGATTTTAGGCCTAGGCCCCTATCTGAAGGGGGTGGTCGTTCACCGACTCATATAATCTCACACGCACACACATGTATATATGTACATTACATGCAATTTTGACACTGGTCATAAAGCATGCAGTGATGTATACACACATTGTTATAGTCTCTCTTGGCTATTCAATAAGAGAAAGCATAGGACGAGACCATTTTTGTACTCCCAGTTCTTATAGAACAGGGAGTACTTTACAATGGGAACGACGAAATGCTGTCTGTGTGTCTGTCTGTCCGTGGTCAAAATGTGTTCCACTCGCTCCAACAAAACTGCTGGACCGATCTTTCTGAAAATTTGTAGATATGTTCATTATGGTCATGGATGATGCCTAATATTTCATTTTACCAGAATCGCCGTTACTAACGGCTATAAATGATAAGTTTGTGATGTACAGTTTAATAAGCAATGACGATTTATAAGCTCAAGTGTAACCAAAGTTTGTAAGCACCTCAGTAGTCTAGTGGTTAGTATCCCCGCCTGCCGCGCGGGAGACCGAGCTCATTTCCCCGCCAGGGAGAGCAGCTTTTTTTTTTCCTCTTACATACAAAATTTCTACCACCAAAAGGAGAGAAAGTGCTATAGTGACCGATTTTATAATAATAAATAATAATAATAATGTATAGTTTTTTATATAGCGCAATTCTTGGGATCAACTCATTGCGCTCAATCAACACTCGTTTACACAACGGGCTGCCTACCTGGGTAGTGCCGACTGAAGAGCTGCCAGCTGGCGCTTCACTCAGTCGTTTCCCGCGTCATCCAGTCAGTATCGTTCAATATCGATCACTCATTTTCCTTACTTCCTTTCATTCTTTCCATTTCTCACGCAGGTGCATGCTATGTGTAACGTGTCATCCATACCAACGGCCAAACTGGCCTTCTCTTCCGAAAGTTGGTGATGGATTTTACGTGTGTGCAAGATGGTATGCGTGCGTTCACACACGGAACCTCGGTTTATAGTCTCATTCGAAGGACTGTATGGGAAACGGAGTCAGAACCAATGTTAACTCCGAGGGAAAAATCCCCCTGTACCGAAAACGCCCCGGCGGAGGTTCGAACCCGCAACCCCAGGATCACCAAGATTACGAGTCAGGCGCTCTACCACTGGCTATACCGGCTCATATATTTTTTCTTTTTGTTGTACTACTACTTACAGGGAGTATCTTTATATGCTTTGCATCTTGTTTTCTATGGCATAGATTTTGTTTGAACAGGGCTGGTGAGAGAGAGAGAGGGGGAGTGACATCACACTGGGTGCGTTGTCCCAGAAAACCCTTTCACTTCTCTGGTTGTACTACTGTGCACTGCACTGCCTACGTCCAGGATGCCATTGACTGTCTGTCCGTGACATTGGTTCGTTCTGTCGAGTGTGTTGTACTGTATTACCCAGAGTTTGACTTCTCTGTCCGTGCATTTGTCCTGCTCTGTCCGTAGTGTGTGACTGTACCTAGTGTGACGCTGTCTATTTCCAGGAAGACTGAAGTTCTTTGCCACGAACAATCCCCCCCCCCCCCCCCCCCCCCCCCCTCCCGAAGTTTCCCTCCTGCCACACCACCATGCATACAATTCTGAACAAGCAGTGTGGAATACTCTGGAACCCCGACACCTTGCTTTCTCTTGGGTCACAACAAATCCCTTCGCTTCCTCCCTATCTCCCAGCGCCCTGCCTTTTTCTTTTTCCACCCCACTAGTGTTATCAGCTGTGCGGAGAACGAACCTCTCCAGACATGCGAATCCAGCGATAAACTAAACGGGGGGCGAAACGGAGCGAAACTCGGCGCAGTCCGTCGTTTGGCCTGGTCTGAGCCCCTCCTTCCGGCTTGCTTCTGCAACATCGTGGAGGCCACACGCCTCAAGTAGGGTTTTCCACTAAATTAGGATTTTCCACAGAATGAGGATTTTCCACTAAATTAGGATTTTCCACGAAATTAGGATTTTCCACGATTTTCCACTAAATTAGGATTTTCCACTGAATCAGGAATTTTCACTGAATCCGATTTTGCACTAAATTAGGATTTTGCAATGATTAGGATTTTGCGCTAAATTAGGATTTTCCACTAAATCAGGATTTTCCACTGAATCAGGAATTTTCATTGAATCCGGATTTTGCACTAAATTCGGATTTTCCACTAAATTAGGATTTTCCACTAAATTATGATTTTTCCACTAAATTAGGATTTTCCACTGAATCAGGAATTTTCACTCAATCCGGATTTCGCACTGAATCCGGATTTTGCACTAAACTGGGATTTTGCACTGAATTAGGATTTTCCACTGAATTAGGATTTCGCACTAAATTAGGATTTTGCGCTAAATTATGATTTTTCCACTGAATTAGGATTTGCACTAAATCAGGATTTTGCACTGAACTAGGATTTTCCACTAAACTAGGATTTCCCACTAAATTAGGACTTTCCCACTGAATTAGGATTTTGCACTGAATTAGGATTTTGCACTAAACTAGGATTTCCACTGAATTAGGATTTTGCACTAAATTAGGATTTTGCACTAAATCAGGATTTTCCACTAAATCAGGATTTTCCCACTAAATTAGGATTTCCACCACATTAGGATTTTATTTTCCACTAAATCATGATTTCCACTAAATCAGGATTTTACACTAAATTAGGATTTTCCACTAAATTAGGATTTTTCCACTGAATTAAGATTTTCCCCACCGAATTAGATTTTGCACTGAATTAGGATTTTCCATTGAATTGGGATTTTCCACTGAATTAGGATGTTCCACCAAATCACTATAATCAAAGTAAGCGTTTTGAGGCCAACCAGTTCGAGCCAGCATTTAAGGTTAAACTGATAAGTGTGATCCAAAGAACAACTCCCCACCAGTTATTTCCCTAGCTTTGAGGGGATTTCCACCGATGCCATCACATGCAATCTTCAACTACATGACCTTCCCCGTAGTTGACGTCACACTTCAGGTCTTTGCACCCATCCGTGCCCTATCTTTGGCCAGATGGTAACCCCCCCCCCCCCCCCCCCCCCCAGATAGTTCCCCCATTCCTCTGATTTTAATCTGTCTGCTTGGAACCACCTGGCTTGTACCTTGATATCCAGGATGAAAGAAAATGAGGAGAATCAACTTAAAGACAAACAATCTATAATCATTCCAGTCTATAAATACCCGACTCCTTAAGCAAAGTCTTGGCGCATCGATTTGAGGTGTGCAGCCGGTCTCACTGTGCCTTCCTATCGCCTCCCACTTCCTCCTTGTCCCCCCCCCCCTCTCTTCTTTCCCCTCCATCCTCTCTGCCCCTCTCTCCAACCCCAACCCCCTCCCTTCCACCTAAATGTACATCACCGGTTTACTAGACACCTAAACAACTCCTTGCCCAAGTCAAGAAGCTTTGGAATCTGTATTTATACGAGTAGAGACCTTTTTTTTTTAAAGTCATATTTAGCTGCTTCTCATATATTTTCATACTGAGAAAATGACTCCCCCACCCCCACCCACTCCAACCTTTTTTTTTCTTCAATTCTTTAATTCTCTGTTTTACTGTTTCTTTTTAATTTGCTTTATTATTACTGGTTGCAAAGCGAGACGACTGCAGGCGGAAATCTAAACAAATCTTAAATAAATGTTAGCGAACCGCCCAGAGAACGTGGACAAATGAGTCACAAGACAAAACACAACGCGTTTCGACCTCTTAGGTCTTCGTCAGGTGATATATAAACGAATAAAACAACGAAAATTCACTTAGCTTTGATCGCTTCAGATCGCTTAGGGTTCAGAACCCTAAGCGATCTGAAGCGATCAAAGCTAAGTGAATTTTCGTTGTTTTATTCGTTTATATATCACCTGACGAAGACCTAAGAGGCTGAAACGCGTTGTGTTTTGTCTTGTGACTCGTTTGTCCACGTTCTCTGGGCGGTTCGCTAACATTTATTTAAGATTTGTTATTATTACTGTTTTTTTTTTCTTTTTTAACTTATTCACTTTCTTCATTTTTTTAACGTATATTTTTCCTCTTTCACACTAAAAACATAACACCCATATCAGTCGGTAACACTCTTGGATGCAAGTGTATATACATGCATACATACATATAAGTGTGTGGTGTGTGTGTGTGTGTGTGTGTGTGTGTGTGTGTGTGTGTGTGTGTGTGTGTGGTGTGTGCGTGCGTGCTCGTGTGTGTGCTCGTGTGTGTGGTGTGTGTGTGTGTGTGTGTGGTGTGTGTGTTGTGTATGTGTGTGTGTGTGTGCGTGTGGGTGTGGTGTGTGTGTGTGTGTGTGTGTGTTGTGGTGTGTGTGTGGTGTGTGGTGGGGTGGTGTAGTGTTGTGGGCGCGCGCGCGCAAGCGCCGGTGTTAGTGCAGCCAGCACATAATAATGTTACGCGGACCATGAAAGCGCGGGCATGCGTGCGTGCACGTCTGTCTTACTTAACGCAAGCTTTTTTTTTTTCCCTCCCAAAATGCTGAGAAAATCTTACACGGTCCGACAAACGAATTTTTCCCGTCTGTTGTGGCCGTAGACCTTCTATTCGCCCTTGACATGGGACAGACTGACAATCGATCGACACCCTGGGCCCGAGAGAAACTGACATGGCATGTTCTCCGACGCTGTAGCAGCAGACTGTCTATTTGCCAATTACATGGGAAAGACTGAGGATCGATCTTTATCCTCTACACGCCTCCCCCCCCCCCCCCCCCCCCCTCAGCAGCAGACTGTCTATTTGCCAATTACATGGGAAAGACTGAGGATCGATCTTTATCCATCTCCCCCCCCCCCCCCCCCCCCCCCCCCCCCCCCCCCCCGAGAGAAACCCACTGAGGCGCACTCACAGACCTACTATTTGCCCGTTTGCGAGAAAGACTTCATGATCGATGTATATGCCGTCTCCATCGCTCACTGTCTCCGTCTTCTTTCTCCCTGTCTGTCTGTCCTCTCTCCCCCTCCATGTCTGTCTGTCTTTCTGTCTCTCTCCCCCTCCATGTCTTCCGTCTGTCTCTCTCTCTCTTGTCTTCTTTTTTTTCCCCCTCTTTTTCTTTCTTTCTTCTTATCCCTTGTACGTCCCATAAAGATTCTAAAATATTTTATACTATTTTCTAGTTGATCTTTTTTTTTTTGTACTCCCAGTTCTCATAGAACAGGAGTACTTTACAATGGAACGAAGAAATGTTGTCTGTCTGTCTGTCCGTGTCAAAGTGTGTTCCAATCGCTCCAGACCAAACTACTGGCCGATCTTTCTGAAAATGTGTAGGTATGTTCATCACAAGGATCCTTGTTAATCGTAAATAATGAAAACGGTTCATTCAGGCATCTATTTCAAACTTCTGGCGTACTGTGCCTGTACAAGGAGAGCCCGAGCACCTGTCATCATGTGATGGCCTGCAGTCCGAGCACATGTCATCATGTGAATGATGGCCTACAGTCCGAGCACCTGTCATGTGAATGATGGCCTGCAGTCCCAGCACCTGTCATCATGTGAGTGAAGGCCTACAGTCCGAGCACCTGTCATCATGTGAATGATGGCCTGCAGTCAGAGCACCTGTCATCATGTGAATGATGGCCTGCAGTCCCAGCACCTGTCATCATGTGAATGATGGCCTGCAGTCCCAGCACCTGTCATCATGTGAATGATGGCCTGCAGTCCCAGCACCTGTCATCATGTGAATGATGGTCTACAGTCCCAGCACCTGTCATCATGTGAATGATGGCCTACAGTCCCAGCACCTGTCATCATGTGAATGATGGCCTGCAGTCCGAGCACCTGTCATCATGTGAATGATGGCCTGCAGTCCCAGCACCTGTCATCATGTGACTGATGGCCTGCAGTCCCAGCACCTGTCATCATGTGAATGATGGCCTGCAGTCCCAGCACCTGTCATCATGTGAATAATGGCCTACAGTCCCAGCACCTGTCATCATGTGAATGATGGCCTACAGTCCGAGCACCTGTCATCATGTCAATGATGGCCTGCAGTCTCAGCACCTGTCATCATGTGAATGATGGCCTGCAGTCCCAGCACCTGTCATCATGTGAATGATGGCCTGCAGTCCCAGCACCTGTCATCATGTGAATGATGGCCTGCAGTCCGAGCACCTGTCATCATGTGAATGATGGCCTGCAGTCCCAGCACCTGTCATCATGTGAATGATGGCCTGCAGTCCCAGCACCTGTCATCATGTGAATGATGGCCTACAGTCCCAGCACCTGTCATCATGTGAATGATGGCCTGCAGTCCCAGCACCTGTCATCATGTGAATGATGGCCTGCAGTCCCAGCACCTGTCCATCATGTGAATGATGGCCTACAGTCCGAGCACCTGTCATCATGTGAATGATGGCCTACAGTCCGAGCACCTGTCATCATGTGAATGATGGCCTACAGTCCGAGCACCCGTCATGTGAATGATGGCCTGCAGTCCGAGCACCTGTCATCATGTGAATGATGGACTGCAGTCCGAGCACCTGTCATGTCAATGATGGCCTGCAGTCCGAGCACCTGTCATCATGTCAATGATGGCCTGCAGTCCAGCACCTGTCATCATGTAATGATGGCCTGCAGTCCCAGCACCTGTCATCATGTCAATGAATGGCCTGCAGTCCCAGCACCTGTCATCATGTCAATGATGGCCTGCAGTCCACACCTGTCCATATCATGTGAGTGATGCCAGTGTGCAGACACAGGAGCCAAAGTGACCTGTTTTCTTCAGTCACCATCATCTCGTCTTCACTGTGATCACATTTCACAGCCATCAGCAGGCCACAAAAAGACCTTTCTCTTTCAGGAAATGACTATTATTCTTCGTGACTTGAAACAGTTACCACATGCCTTTGACATTTATAACCCCCCATACTTATCTCTCACTTGACACACACAAGTCCGTTCGAGAGAATCGGCAAACTTGACGAAATGTCATAAACCATCGCTCGTGTTTTGTTTGCTTGCTTGCTTTTGTGTGTGTGTGTGTGTTGTGTGTGTGTGTGTGTGTGTGTGTGTGTGTGTGTGTGTGTGTGTATGGGGGACAGGGGGGGGGGGGGGAGGGGGGCGGAGGGAAGGTGAGGGGGGGGGGGGGTTAAGTTGGAAGAGAGAGGGAGATTTCCGCATTCAATACTGCCGTATTTCATGGACAATAAAACACCGAACGGTGACTGTCAAGTTGACGTGTGACACCGCCACCTGACTTACCTCTCTCTTCCCTTTCTTTGTGCTCACTTACCAAGTTTTTGTCGGCTCCGAGCACTTGGTACGCAACGCACACGGAAATAAGGATTAACACACGTAAGCACACGTCCATACGCACACACACGCCACATTAACACACACCACACACACACACACACACACACACACACACACACACACACACACATGCACGCGCTAATATCACGTTATGTGGAAAGACGTAAAACAAAACAAAACAAACACATGCACGCACACACACACACACACACACACACACACACACACACACACACACACACACACACACACACATGCACGCACACGCACGCACACGCACACACACACCACACACACACACTACAGCGGTGGCGGCCTCCTTCCAAGAAGAGGAAGGGGGTGGGGTGGGGGGTGGGGGTGGAGGGTGGGGGGGGGGGGGGAGCAGACCAAAGGTCACTGAATACAATAACGTTGTGAAACACTTCGCTGTTGTTGGGCCATTGTCTAGCTTCAGTTATATGCACAGATCAACCAGCCTGTGCTTGCGACGAACACACACACACACACACACACACACACACACACACACACAACACACTAACAAATAATCGTTATATTTTTTCAAACCAAGTTCTGAAAGAGATACAGAAAGCGAGGGGGAGTAGAGTAGGAGCAGGAGGAGGAGGAGGAGAGGAGGAGAGAAGAAAGAAGAACAAGAAGAAGAACTAGTAACAGTGAAGGAAGAAAAAAACGGGAGAAACGCGCGCGTGTGTGTGTAACTGTCTGTCTATCAGCTTGTCTCTATCTACTTGTCTGTCCGTTAGTCTGCCCGTTTGTCCACCTGTCTCTCGTGACAGAGAAAAGTGTGTGTGTGTGTGTGTGTGTGTGTGTGTGTGTGTGTGTGTGTGTGTGTGTGTGTGTGTGTGTGTGTGCGCGTGTGTGTGTGTCTGTCTGTCTGTTTATGTACGTACACGCGCGCGCGCGTGTGCATGTACGTATGTGAATGAGTGACTGAATGCTTGCGAGTGTGTGTGCGTGCGTGCGTGCGTGTGTGCGTGCGTGGTGTGTGTTGTGGAGTGAGGGGGAATGGAAAGTGAAACGAAGACAAAGAGGGATTTCAGACGAATGAGGACAAAAAAAAAAAAAAAAAAAAAAAGGAAAAAAACAAAAGAAAGAAAAGAAAAGAAAGAAAAATGTATATACTCACAGCAGCCCTGTACCTATCCATTGAGACTTTCTGGTGAAAAGATAAGAACTTGCTGGCACGACTCTGACAGCCCCAAAGAAGACCACAGTGTCAATAAAGCACCACACATACAAACCACACACACATGTACCTTTCCCAAACGCCACCAACATGATCTAACCTCGTCTTTCATTCGTCAAGACGCCACGGTCAAAATCCTCCTCTTATTACCCGTGTCGTGGTAGTAGGGGGACCGGTGCAGTGTGCTAAATTGACCACCCCCATCAGAAGTGTACCATATATGACTTTTCCTTCTTTCTTAGTTCCTTCTTTCTAGTTTTCTTCCCAC
>CM031604.1:94680211-94695211 GCA_018398815.1 Conus ventricosus
ATAAACTATGACAGAAACTTTGGTGTCAATGCCAATGTTAAACTTTATGATAAAATCCCCTCATTGTCAATGATTTGTGGCAGACTGGCTTGGAAAAACAATATTTGTCCTCGACCTATTACAAACAGTATATCGTTATAATTTTGATCATATAGTAATTTTCTGCCCAACACTTAAATGGAACAAAGCATATAATGATAGAAGGTTTATATGGGAGGATGATGACATATATTTAATTGATCCCAGCAATAAGCTGAGTGAGTGTTTAGAACACTTTTATAAATTGTTTGGGGGAACGCAAACACTATTTATTATAGATGACTGTTCGGCAGAAAGAGACATAGTTAAAAAGAGAAACATTTTGTCAAAACTGGCTTTCAGTGGAAGACATGCTGGGATAAGTGTGTGGATTTTATATCAAAAATATAACTCCGTTTTAAAAGACTTTAGAGAACAATTAAAGACTGTAGTTTTATTTCACATGAAAGACAGAGACGCATTTGATGAATGTATGCGCGAAAATGATGTTATTGAAAATGATCAGGAAAAACACAGGATTAAGCAAAAACTAAAATCTCAAAAGTTTAGTAAATTAGTATTGAAAACGGATAACCCTACACAGTATGTTTGTTTGTAAAAAATCGTTATTTTTTTGGTTATAGAAGTCTTACTTGTCAGAGAACTAATAAACACGGTCTAGAGTCAACCACCCGAAACTGGTTGAGGGTGGTTGGGCTAGACCCCGTGTTTATTAGTTCTCTCAGACAGATAGACAGACAGACAGACAGAGAGAGAGAGACAGCGGGGTGAGACAGACATAGTCAGACAGACGGACAGACGACAGAGAGAGCGACAGACAGACAGAGACAGAAAGACAGAGAGGACGAGAGAGAGAGAGACAGACAGTCAGACAGACAGTCAGACAGACAGACAGACAGACTCGACAGACAGAGATAGAGGCAGAGAGGTGTGTGTGTGTGTAGGGGGGGGGGGGGGGCGGGATCACCATCTCCCACCTCAACCCCCCACCCCTCCCCGTCATCTCCCCCACCCATCTTCACCCAGCCGCTTTAACACTGTTATTTACTTCTTTTTGTACTCCCAGTTCTTAAAGAACAGGGAGTACTTTAGAATGGGAACGAAGAAATGCTGTGTGTGTGTGTGTGTGTGTGGTGTGTGTGTGTGTGTGTGTGTGTGTGTGTGTGTGTCTGTCTGTCTGTCTGTCTGTCTGTCTGTGTGTCCGTGGTCAAAATGTGTTCCACTCGCTCCAGACAAAACTACTGGGTCGATCTTTCTGAAAATTTGCAGGTATGTTCATTATGGGTCAAGGATGATGCCCGATGTTTTAGTTTTACCTCGTTATAGCCGTTACTAACGGCTGTCACGGCCTGTAACGCTTTTTCTTCTTTATGGAATATCTCAGAAAGTACTTGACCGATCTTTCTGAAAAATTGTAGGTATGTTCATTATGGGTCACGAATAATGCCTGATGTTTTATTTTACCGTTATAGCCGTTACTAACGGCTGTAACGGCCTGTAACGCTTTTTCTTCTTTTACGGAATATCTCAGAAAGTACTTGGCCGACCTTTATGAAAATTAGCAGGTATGTTCAAATTTTGGGTCACGGATGATGCCCGATGTTTTAGTTTGCCCCGTTATAGCCGTTACTAACGGTTGTAACGGCCTGTAACGGTTTTTCTTCTTTATGGAATATCTCAGAAAGTACTTGGCCAATTTATAAGCGGTTTGGATGATCTTGTGCACGTGACAAATCGGATCCTCTGTCCATATGTAAGTGATGTAATGCTGAAAATGGATTAAACAACCGTTAAAAAGCGTTATTCTGCCGTTATTTCTTATATATAGGTGGATTTTAATGAAATTTGGTATACAGAAAGGTTTTCACACACAAATGGCACTTCTACATAGTGTTTTAAAATTTGACCGTTAAAAACCGTTATTCTTGACATATTGTCCGATTTGGATTAAATTTGATATGTACACAGACTTTAGCCCAGTGAGGACTAAAATCCCGGGTTTCAAACGTGCATATCGGTTATATAACCGTTAAACTGTTATTTTGCCGTTATTATTTTATATATTGGTGGGTTTTAATGAAATTTTGTATACAGAAAGGTCATCACACACAAATGGCACTTCCATGTAGTGTTTCAAAATCTGGCCGTTAAAAACCGTTATTCTTGACATATTGTCCGACCTGGATGAAATTTGGTATGTACACAGGCTTTAGCCCATGAGGACTAAAATACCGGTTTCAAAAGTGTATTTTCGGTTGTATAACCGAAAACCGTTAATTTTGCCGTTATTTTTTTTTTTATATATTGGTGGATTTTAATGCAATTTTGTATATAGAAAGGTCATCACACACAAATGGTACTTCCATGCAGTGTTTCAAAATCTGAGCGTTAAAAACCGTTATTCTTGACATATTGTCCGATTTGGATGAAATTTGGCATGTACACAGGCTTTAGCCCAGTGAGGACTAAAATACCAGTTTCAAAAGTGTACATCGGTTAAATAACCGTTGAAACCGTTTTTTGCCTGTATTTCTTATCTCACAAAGCACTTGGCCGATTTATAAGCGGTTGGAAAACTGGGAGTACGTTTATATGCTTCGCATCTTGTTTTTTCTTTTTCTTTTATTTTAAACGCGAGAGCGTGTAGTAGAGACGGTCATTAATGTCATACTTTAAACGTAACTGCTCTGTCTCCAATGAGAGCAGCAGAGAAACTTCCACTCTGGTTGAGTAAGTTAGAATCAAAGAGACAGAGAGAGACGAGGGCTTTAAAAGAAGAGAGAGAGAGAGAGAGAGAGAGAGAGAGAGAGAGAGAGACATAGGCAGACACAGAGGCAGTCAGACGGACATACAGATGGACATAATCCAAGGAAAAGTGAACTAAACCGAGACAGACTGGCGGACAGACTCACCGACAGACAGACGGAGAGTCTTTTTTCAACTTATCAGCCCCAAATCTAAACCAACATGCAATAAGAAAAGGCAAACTCAGCAACAGACAGACAGAAAGACACACACTTGCAAGTAGAACTACGAGGAGGGAGCGTTTCAAGTATGTAAAAAAAAAATGATATAGTTCTGCATACCCACACTTAAGTTACACACACACACACACCACACACACACACACACACACGCACCACACCATACACACACACACGGACATCACACACCACGACCCTACCACTCGGTCAAATAAACTCAATCCAGGCTCAATGCCCACACCCGCGTTTAACACGCAAAGCACGCATTCCGCGACGTGCATCCAGACACACTTAACACACCCAGGCCCACTAGTCCCGTCACATAGACCACATGCTTGTCCATGATGACAGACCACAACGAAACAGCACTAGCAAGAAACAGCGTCACTGAAGAGGCCTACTCACGTGGTATTCCGTCAGGAAGTAGTTTTCCAACGCGTCGTTCCTGAAAACTGAAACAACCAATCACGTATTTCAACAATCGACAAGGTTGTTTCTCTTCAATTCATCTTACTTAATAACCCTACCGACCGTTGGGTTGAGGATCGGGGGGGGGGGGGGGGGGGGGGGGGGGGGGGGTGGGGGGGGGTGGGGGGGGGGGGGGGGGGGGGGGGATGGGAGGGGATAATATCTCAGAGGCTGTAATTTGTCGAATGTATTCATACAGCCATATTCAGAATGTATTCCATACAGGCTAGATTCAGAAATGTATTCCATACAGGCCTATCCGGGTCAAAAGCACACCGCTAGCTCAGTCCAAATATGCGTAAAAACGGGTTTAAAACTGGATCCATTTTACATCACACACACACACACACACACAGACCCCCCCCCTGCCCCCCCCCCACAGAACCCACACACACACACAACGCTTACATGAAAATTGATTCACGTGTTTTAGAAGCTCCCCAAATCGTATCTGGTGGAAAATCGCTGAGCAAGGTGTCCCAAGGTCCTCTGTGCAGTGGTTCTGATTCTGCCACGCAAATGCTAATGCAACTGCCCACAGGCACGAGTTTCATCTGAATGGCTGGTCACACACGCTACATAACCGTGTAACCTCCTCACCTTTTCACAAGAGACTACGGTGTGTACAGGAATAACAATGTGGGGCACTGATGGCTTCGATATCCCAACAGAAAATGGACAACGTCGTCACATCAGTCCCTGCTAAAGATACAATATAGGCCTACTCTGTTTACAACGAAATCAAATTTCCAGAATTCGTGTAGACCAGAGTATGCATATGATGTATAGCAGGACATATGTGAGACAGTTGTTTTCCATTTCAGTTAGGTCATTGAATGCCTTAAAAACGGAAAAAAAAGAAAAAAAAAAAAAAGATCCAACGTTAAATCAGTATGCATCATCACAGATCAAATTGTATCAACAACAAAAAATACAGTAAGCCTCATAACGAATACATACATCATTTCATATCCACATACTCAGGATGTTTGATCTGATATAGGGATGTCACATACTGAACAGACCATACAGCGATGGCTTTCCTGACACAACCAATCTCAACTTCACACGCATGCACGCACACACACACACACATCACACACACACACACACACACACACACACACACACACACACACACACGAGGAACATGAATGTGACATCATACATGGACAAAATAATTATCAGAAACCAAACGTCTTCTTTACGCAGAAAAAAAAAAAAATCACAATTCGATTATAATGAAAAGCATTCCACATATCCTCTCCAAGCAAAAGCTTCCTTACTCAAGCTTCAATTAAAATTACGAAGACTTAAATACAGATAGCTCCCAACCACCATTAAACACCTGTACTTTTTCAAGATCCAGTTTCGAAAGAGCGAACCTTTCATTTCACTTACATGTAAAAAACAAGAATACAGAGATTTTGTTTTTCGAGGGGGAAACGTGTTTATCTATGTGACAACAACATGGCCCAAAACGTACACGTATGTCGTGGGCTGTTTCGTGCTGTGTTTTCAGCTTTTGAAATGACTAAATGATGTAAACATAGAACACACAACAGCAACAGTAACAGACAACAACAAAAAAGAAAAAAGAAAGAAAGAAAGAAAGAGGTGGGGGGGGGGGGGGGTGTAAGTAAAAAAGAGAAAAAAAAAACAAAAAATGGAAAAAAGAATCTTGATCGAATCTTATTCCAAGCCACCCAGGGAATTTGTGCATGGCCTACAGACGGGGGAAGTGGAGGGTAGCAAAAAATCTCGGTGATAATACTATTTTGGCATTGGCTAAATACCGTACCGGGACAACAACTTAATCCTACTCTCAAACAGGTCTTTCCCAAGGACTTATATTCCTTGATTAGTATCCCGTGTATACAAAAACTACAGCTTCCCAAACAATTAATGCAAAAAACTCCACCCCCCCACCACCCCCACCCACACAGCCCCCCACCACCCTTGCAACCTCCACCCCGACCGCCCCACCACATCGACCCCCGTCCTCTCTCTCTCCCCACTGCTCTCTCCTCTCTCCGTCTCTCTCTCTCTCTCTCCTCCTCCTCACCTCGTCTTCCCTAACTCTCTCTCTCCTCTCTCTCATCCACTCGCCTTCTCTCTTAGCACCTTATTTAAAAGGTGTGTAGTCATACGACACAGTTCACCGGGCGATCATGTCTCACATTGGTATGCTTACGCAAGGCCTAATACGTTATGCCTTCAGTTTGAAGACACGGATGTCGGCCTTGTGTGACATGGATAATTTAGTCATTTCGTAAACAATTACAATTCAGTTTTTAGGAGAGTAGAGTAGGAGCCTTTTTTGTGTCGAGGACAATTTCTACCACCTCGTTCTCCCTATCAAGGGTAAATCGCATGTGGCATTTCTGTCAAGGATAACAACATCATCGTTTTTTTTCGTCTCGAGGATGACTTTCGGTTGTTTCGTGTACCCAATAAATACTACCGGCAAAAAGGGATAATTTCGGTGTTCAACAAACCGACAAAACGAAACGGCGTGTTAAAGATACCCAACCTCGTTCCATCTCCCCCTCCTCCCCCCCCTCCCCCCCCCTACCATCTCCCGACCCGCGCCCGCTCCCCACCCCCCCCCCCCATCTTTCCCCCCCCCCCCCCCCGCCCCCCCACATCTACCCACTCTCCCCCCCCCCCCCCCCTAACTCCTCTCCCCCCCCCCCCTCCCCCCCCCCCCCCCCCCCCCCACTCACACACACCATTCTTCTCTAAAAGCATCCAAAATTCTTGAGTTCTTTTGAGAAGTATGCCTTCGTTCGGTCGTCATTCCCTTACGTCTCTTAGTCAGAGCCTAAGACAGCTTCTCTCTCACTCTCTTCTCTCTCCTCATCACTCTTCCTCCACCACAACTCACTGGACTTCCTCCCCGATGCCCTCTCTCGTTCCGGTCGCCACACGCCACATCTGTCCTCCTCTCTCCCACTCACTGCTCCACTCGATCCTCCTCTCTCTCTCGCCTCTCTCTCTCTAATCCATCCTCCACACCACCATCTGGCCATCCACAACCAAACCCCACCCCCCACCTTGCGCCCCGACCCCACTTCCCCTTTTAATACATTACAATTATTGAAAAAGGTTGTTCCGTAATATGTAAACAGAGAGAGAGAGAGACGCATGGATGAGTGAGACGGAGGGTAAGGCAGAGACGGAGTATAGACAGAGACATATGAATTGATTGACTGATCATAATACACAAGGATGTGAGATTTAAGGCAAAGCCTAGACTTACAATCTGTCCCTTGTCATGCATAGCATAGACAAATACCATTCACAAACTTCATACTGACCATATCACCAAGCAACAAGGTAAATCTAAATTCTACAAAGATAAGCCAAAACTATTCAATAGAAGCACTAATGAGATGGGGGGAATGGTTAAACGAGAAGGAAAATTACGAACCAACAAACAAACAAAACTACAGAGAAATGAGAGAGAGGTCAGAGAGGGTGGGGAAGAGAAGAAATGGTAGGTAAGGGGGAGGAGAAAAGAGATGTAGACAGAGAGGTAGTGGGATGAACGATTTTAAAAACGTAGTAGTTTTATATTTTGACAATTTTTATCAAAGTATGGTTCACAGATGACTACAATGGCGCAAACATGTCTATCGAAAATTTAATTAATTACTGAGACATACAAATGTTTAGGCAAATGTTCCTTGAAAAGTTTTAAAAGTATTGAAGTTTTGTAGATTCGGGGTGGACGCGTGAGTTCCATACATAAGGGACCAGAGTAAGCTAGGCTTGTTTTGTATAATCAAAATTCGTGGGTAGGCGGCAAGAAGGAAAAAGTTTCGTCGAGGCCAGAACAGCTTGTTATCGAATCTTGTAAAAAAAAAAAGGACGGCATGCAAATATACAAGCAAAGTATCTGTCAAGATTGAAAACATAAATATGCCTTGGTTGAATTCCAAATGCCTATTCAGAGGAAGTATGTTCACAGGTTCACTGTAGCAACACAGCGCTTTTTAGGGTTCTTCGGACTTCTGTTGTTAAGAGACAACAGCACAGGATGGAGTAAGCTTTGCTGGCAAGCGTCAAGGAGTAATACCATGGCAGAGCCATTTTTGTGTACTTTCAGCTAACCGCTAGAGAAGAGATAGAGAGAGAGAGAGAGAGAGAGAGAGATGAGAGATAGAGAGAGAGAGCAGAGAGAGAGAACAGAGAGACAGAGAGAGGAGACGAAAGAAGGAACAATGGGAGGGACGGGAGCGAGCGAGACGAGAAGGGAGAAATAGAGGAGAAGAGAAGGGGGTGGAGGAGAGGAAGACGGAAAAAGCATGGGATGAAAAAGAGATGAGAGAGAGAGAGAGATAGGAGAGAGAGAGGAGAGAGAGAGAGAGAGAGAAGAGACGAGGAGAGAGAGAGGGTGGTGGGGGAGAGAAGGAGAGGGACGGAAAACCAATGGGAGGGAAGGAGAGAGAGAGACAGAGGAGATAGAGAGGGTGGATACGGAAGAGCATGGGAGAAAAGAGAGAGAGAGAGAGAGGGGAGAGAGAGAGAGAGAGAGAGAGTAGAGAGAGAGAGAGGACGATGAGAGAGAGAGAACATATTTCTCGCTTTTAGCCCGTACGGCGGGGACGCGCGTGCACCACTTGGCTTCCTGAAGGGCGTACTGTCTTGCTTACACACAACTACAGCGCGCGCGCGCGCGCGCGCGCACTGAAAGATACACACTCCCACAGACCACACACCACACCAACCACACACACATCAAACACACACACACACAAGTATCACACACAACACACCACACACACACACACCACACACACACACACACACACCAACACACACACAAACACACCATTACACCACACGGCGAAGCGCGCGCGGCCTACACAAAACTGCATGCGCACACACACACACCCACACACACACACACACACCCACCACGACCACCCACACCACACACACACCACCCATCACGGATGATTCAACTGCCTGATAGAGCCACAGTTAGGTTGTGGAGACAATGTGCAGAAGACATTGGGGCGATACACTTACTCCCTCATCATAGCCACAGGCAGGGCAAGTGGTCACTTATGCATGCTCTTTGTGGTTCCAAGAACACGCCGATATATTTGGCACGGCACTGAGCATAATCACTCGACTGATATTTTCGACATCTAATAACAACGGTGTGTAAGAACATTGGTTGCACACACACACACACACACACACACAACACCACACACACTACACACACCCCCCACACACACATGTAATGCTGATGCCAAACCACAGCACAACCAAAGCCAAAAAATTCATAACAAAAATTCATTCTACTTACCAAACCCATCTTTTCCTTCCAGGTGTAACACACACACAACATTACACCACGACACACTGACACACACACACACACACACACGACACACACAACACCACCGCTGATGCAATTCCACACGACAACAACTGCAATCAAAATCGTATTCAGTCACCCATCCTGTCAACTGCCCAGCATGTTCCCAGGAGCCACCTGCTCAAACACACGAACGCCACACACACACACACACACACACACAAGCACACACACACACACACAACACACCACGCACGCACGCGCACGCACGCACGCACGCACGCTACACGCAACTCACAACACACACACGACAGACACAACAGGCACACAAGCCGCACACACATACATACGACACCACACATTCACACACACACACTACACGCCCATCCCATACATACACACACATTCCATACAACAAACACCCAACATGCTCTCTCTCTCCTCCTCCTCATCTCTCTCACGATCTCTCACTCTCCCCTCATCGAACAAACGTCTCTCTCTCTCTCTCTCACACAAACACACACACACACGACACAACACACATTCTCTCTCTCTCTCCTCTCTCTCTCCTCGGTACATCCCCACTCTCGTCTCTCTCCTCTCTCACTCTCACACACACACAACACAATATCTCCACTTTGCACGTCTCCATCTCTCTCTACCTCTCATCTCTCTTCTCTCCCTCTCACTCACAAAGTACACACACACACACACACACACACACACCCACAACACACAACACACACACACCACAAGCACACACAATGTCCGACTCTCTTATCTCACTCTCTCTCTCTCTTCACACACACACCCTCACACACACACTCACACACACACACTACACACACACACACAGAAGCTGATGCAAAGCCCACACCTCAGCACGGGGGCCATGAAAAAATTACACTATCACCCATCCTAAACACCATCCTTTCCCAGTTCATCTTAAGTTCTTAAACCCCACTCCCCCCCCCCCCCCCCGGCCGCCCCCCCACAACCCCCCATGATGGTGGCATAAGCATACGACAACAACAACAACAACAACAACGGCCTCCCCATACAGTTATCAGGCCATTCCCAATCGGAGAGCGACTTGTCCACATCTTCACGGCAGGTGCAAACCTCCCCTATGCCTCCAATTCTGGGCCTGTGGTGTGTCCAATCCTGATGACGTGGGACATGAGAAGGCTGACTAGGTGGCCAAAGCCTGCACTTAAATCTCCATAGTCTCCCAGCAACACGCACAAAGACCAGGTTTGTTCTTCATCATGACATCAGTGTAGACGTGAGAAAACAACCAAGAATATTGTATATTCACATTATTGTTGAGTACTGTTTATATGTATATCTTTCTGAACAATGACAGAGGTGAATCACTGATTGGCCAACAAGCCCCCATGGTGTAAAAAAAAAAAGAAGCTCCCTAGAGAAGTGAACATTTGTTGTTAAAAACGTGTTTGTGGTAGCCCACCTGTACAACGTTTATTAACTGATTTTTTTCTCTCTCCTACAATACCGTCATATCTGCTTATGCATTAAGAAGAAAAAACAAAATAGAATCTGGCACAATACAGGCCCTTTCACACCCTTATCAGTTTCCTGGGGGGGTGGTGCGGTGCTAGTGCCTAAGAAGCAAAACACAAGAGAGGTGTTTCTCTGCCAGTCTACAGGAATACAGCCTCCACTGTCTGTGACACTGTGAGCAAGGGACGAAAGGAAAGAAACAGAAGAGTTTCAAACCATGCTGTTAACCTTCCATTCCCGTTACCCTCATTCCCCCCCCCCACTTTTGAATGCTCTTCCAGATCTAAATTTTGCATTACATGAGTATGACTTTGAAAACAGTTCCCATTACACCTGAATTTTTAGCCAAATTAAGTGTTGTGGTATTCAACAAGATCTTTTTTCAAATGTGTAGTAAAAAAAAAAAAAAAAAAAATTATCCATCACAATGCAAAGATGTAAATTTTCATTAAAACTGAATTAATAGCATGTAATTCAACAAGATTTAAGAAAATAAAAGTGTTTAGCTAAAAAGGAAAGAACATTATCTATCACAGAACAAGGTATTGTACATTTTCAACTACAATGGGGTTTTTTTAATTAAAAA
Organism: Conus ventricosus; assembly: GCA_018398815.1. Taxonomy (NCBI): domain Eukaryota; kingdom Metazoa; phylum Mollusca; class Gastropoda; order Neogastropoda; family Conidae; genus Conus; species Conus ventricosus. The sequence continues at coordinate 94,691,148 of CM031604.1, forward strand.
AAAAATCTTCACTGTATACGATCATGGCACCAGATTTCAGTAAGTTACGAAGTACCCTATGCTCTTTCCCTGCCTCACATTATCAACCTACATATCACTCAGCAGTAGATGTTTTGTCTACATATCACTCAGCAGTAGGTGTTTTGTCTACATATCACTCAGCAGTAGGTGTTTTGTCTACATATCACTCAGCAGTAGGTGCTTTGTCTACATATCACTCAGCAGTAGGTGCTTTGTCTACATATCACTCAGCAGTAGGTGCTTTTGTCTACGTATCACTCACGCAGTAGGTGCTTTGTCTACGTATCACTCAGCAGTAGGTGCTTTGTCTACGTATCACTCAGCAGTAGGTGCTTTGTCTACATATCACTCAGCAGTAGGTGCTTTGTCTACATATCACTCAGCAGTAGTGCTTTGTCTACATATCACTCAGCAGTAGGTGCTTTGTCTACATATCGCTCAGCATTAGGTGCTTTGTCTACATATCACTCAGCAGTAGGTGCTTTGTCTACATATCACTCAGCAGTAGGTGCTTTGTCTACATATCACTCAGTCAGTAGGTGCTTTGTCTACATATCACTCAGCAGTAGGTGCTTTGTCTACATATCACTCAGCATAGGGTTTTGTCTACATATCACTCAGCAGTAGGTGCTTTGTCTACATATCACTCGCAGTAGGTGCTTTGTCTACATATCACTCAGTCAGTAGGTGCTTTGTCTACATATCACTCAGCAGTAGGTGCCTTGTCATACATACCACTCAGCAATAGGTGCTTTGTCTACATATCACTCAGTCAGTAGGTGCTTTGTCTACATATCACTCAGCAGTAGGTGCTTTGTCTACATATCACTCAGCAGTAGGTGCTTTGTCTACATATCACTCAGCCATAGGTGCTTTGTCTACATATCACTCAGCCATAGGTGCTTTGTCTACATATCACTCAGTCAGTAGGTGCTTTGTCTACATATCACTCAGCAGTAGTTGCTTTGTCTACATATCACTCAGCAGTAGGTGCTTTGTCTACGTATCACTCAGCAGTAGGTGCTTTGTCTACATATCACTCAGTAAGGTGCTTTGTCTACATATCACTCAGTCAGTAGTGCTTTGTCTACATATCACTCAGCAGTAGGTGCTTTGTCTACATATCACTCAGCAGGTGCTTTGTCTACGTATCACTCAGCAGTAGGTGCTTTGTCTACATATCACTCAGTCAGTAGGTGCTTTGTCTACATATCACTCAGCAGTAGGTGCTTTGTCTACATATCACTCAGCAGTAGGTGCTTTGTCTACATTTCCTCAGTCAGTAGGTGCTTTGTCTACATATTCCTCAGTCAGTAGGTGCTTTGTCTACATATCACTCAGTCAGTAGGTGCTTTGTCTACATATTCCTCAGCAGTAGGTGCTTTGTCTACATATTACTGAGTCAGTAGATGTTTTGTCTACATATTACTCAGTCAGTAGATGCTTTGTCTACATATTACTCAGTCAGTAGGTGCTTTGTCTACATAATTACTCAGTCAGTAGATGCTTTGTCTACATATTACTCAGTCAGTAGGTGCTTTGTCTACATATTACCAGTCGGTAGGTGCTTTGTCTACATATTACTCAGTCGGTAGGTGCTTTGTCTACATATTACTCAGTCGGTAGGTGCTTTGTCTACATATTACTCAGTCGGTAGGTGCTTTGTCTACATATTCCTCAGCAGTAGGTGCTTTGTCATTGCCTGAATCACAATACTGCAAATGAATGCATTCCTTGGTCATACTGATGTTGAGTGCGAAAAAGATATCTAGCCATGCTATCAATTCACATTTGCTATCATACTTTGAAACGTCCTGTATGATTTGTACCTGTTACATAATAATAACAATAATGAATACTTATATAGCGCCTATTCTCGGCTAGAGGCCAAGCTCTAAGCGCTTTACAATCAACACTCGTTTACACAACGGCTGCCTACCTGGGTTAGTGCCGACTGAAGAGCTGCCAGCTGGCGCTTCATTCAGTCGTTCCCGTGTCATCCAGTCAGTATCGTTCAATATCGATCACTCATTTTCCTTACTTCCTTCATTCTTTCCATTTCTCACTCAGGATGCATGCTATGTGTAACGTGTCATCCATACCAACGGCCAAACTGGCCTACTCTTCCGAAGTTGGTGATGGGATTTTACGTGTGTGCAAGATGTTATGCGTGCGTTCACACACGGAACCTCGGTTTTATAGTCTCATTCGAAGGACTGTATGGGAAATGGAGTCAGAACCAATGTTAACTCCGAGGGAAAAATCCCCCTGTACCGAAACACGTAGTGCCCCCGGCGGAGGTTCGAACCCGCAAACCCCCAGGATAACCAAGATTACGAGTCCGGCGCTCTACCAACTGAGCTATTCCGGCTCCCATGAGGTTGATAATGGTAAAATTTTAATAATGCACTCTTTTTTTTTAGTAACCCCTGGACAAAGGAGCTGATATTAGACTAAATATATTCTTGAAAGTAAAAACTTTTGCACTTTTTTTTTTCAATGTCAATGTTCTTAAAACCCTGGAACTTCTGGATTATATTAGTCTTCACATTAGTGTTCATGTACATTGAATGGTAACATTTTTGTTTTTGTTTTTGTTTTGTTTTGTTTTGTTCTGGGTTTGTTTGGGGGTTGTTGTTTTTTTTTTGTTAGTTCAGTGATGAAAATGCATGTGTACCAACAACGACAAGCATCAGTTACCAAGTGACTGTACAGCATGTACATATGCTGTATATGTCAATGAGTGAGGGATCCTGTACAGTTTAGGAGACTGTGTTTATGACAAATGCATGAAACTATGCCTGTTGCCCTCTTTAGGTTTTGATTTGCCCCATGATTCAAATTGAAAATGAAAAGGTTACCCTGCCAAGTCCAAGCTAACAGCTCCCGCAGTGACCTAAATGAGATTGACAATGAAAAGGCATACCCGAAAGCCACGCCATCCCTCCCTCAGCACCTGAGCACAGGTCCCCTAAATGAGGGTTTACCATGTCCAGGCACCTTGACACAAGTCGTAAACTGCGGCATCTCCTGTCAGACACTTGACACACAGCAGTCCCCTAAATGAGGGTTTACCATGTCCAGGACAGTGACCCTGTGGAGGACTGCGCCATCCCTCGTCAGTCACCTTGACACACAGCAGTCCCCTAAATGAGGGTTTACCATGTCCAGCAGACACCTGTGAGGACTGCGCATCCTCATCCTTCATGTCACCTTGACACACAGCAGTCCCCTAAATGAGGTTTACCATGTCCAGGGCAGACCCTGTGAGGACTCGCCATCCCTCTCCTTCAGTCACTCACACAGCATCCCTAAATGAGGGTTTACCATGTCCAGCATACCTGGAGACGCCATCCCTCTTCGTACCTGACACACAGCAGTCCCCTAAATGAGGGTTACCATGTCCAGGCATGACCCTTGTGGAGACGCGCATCCCCTCTCCTTCATGTCACACCTTGACACACAGCAGTCCCCTAAATGAGGGTTTACCATGTCCAGGGCATGACCTGTGGAGACGCGCCATCCTTCGTCCTTCAGGCACCTTACACACAGCAGTCCCCTAAATGAGGGTCGCCATGTTCCAGGACACCTTGACACACAGCAGTCCCTAAAATGAGGGTCTACGATGTCCAGGACACCTTGACACACAGCAGTGACCCTAAATGAGGGTTTACCATGTCCAGGACACCTTGACACACAGCAGTGACCTAAATGAGGGTTTACCATGTCCAGGACACCTTGACACACAGCAGTCCCCTAAATGAGGGGTCATGATGTCCAGGACACCTTGACACACAGCAGTGACCTAAATGAGGGTTTACCATGTCCAGGACACCTTGACACACAGCAGTCCTAAATGAGGGTTTACCATGTCCAGGACACCTTGACACACAACAGTGACCTAAATGAGGGTTTACCATGTCCAGGACACCTTGACACACAGCAGTGACCTAAATGAGGGTTTACCATGTCCAGGACACCTTGACACACAGCAGTGACCCTAAATGAGGGTTTACCATGTCCAGGACACCTTGACACACAGC
>CM031604.1:94700211-94737711 GCA_018398815.1 Conus ventricosus
AATGGGTTGTGAACCGCCACCGTCACACCTCTAGTGTCGATTCCATGCTGACACATCTACAGTGGTCCACTCTAGCTGACAGAAGAAGAGCAAAGAGCACAGGCTGACCACCTTCTTCAAATACCATCGTGAAGAGGTCAGCATAAACACCCCATTCAGGCCCATGCCAAACACCCCAGCACGGTCTACAAGACAGTCTCATGGGGAGACTTATCTCCTCCCTGCTTGCAAAACCAACTACAGGAAGTTTTCCTTCTTCCCGAGGACTGTCAGGGACTGGAACAGCCTGCCTCCTGAGGTTATTTCCTCAGCCTCAGTGGAGTGTTTCAAGTCCCAAATCTGACCAACCAGCGCCCTCCCCCCACTCCCCCCCCCCACCCCCACAAGTCCTCCCCCCCCCCCTGCCAGTCCTATACGTCTATGTCAACACCCTGTGGAAACCCCCCCCCCCCCCCCCCCCCCCCCCCCCCCCCCCCCCCCAGTTTTTACACACATCAGAACCATCAAAATGATGATGGCGGATGTTTAAAGAAAGAAGAAGAAGCAAGCTTTACTTCCGTGTCTGTATATAGAAGTTGAAAATGAATGAATATAAATAAAACACAACAAACAAAAACTGCATTTGTTTTCAAAGCCGAAGCAGCTACGTTCGAAGAATGAGGCAGGATAGCAAATCCTTATTTGGACGAAATTTGGTTGTTGATGAAATGTTGGAATATAGAACGTTTTCCTAATTTCTTTGTGAAGCTGTTGCTTATCTAATTATTTAAACGCTGTATCATTAATACTTATTGAGTGAACACTGGACATTTCTGATAATTCATATGAAGATAATTAAGATACCTAAGGCTGCCATCCCTCAAAGCCAGAAGGATAAGAGGAGACCTGATCCAAACATTTAAAATTTTCAATAATCTAGATGATATTGATCATGCATGTTTTTTTTAACCTGCACTAACCAATATAAACCCGTAACAGTTGTGACAAAGTACAAATACAGCAATTAATACTAATATAAGGAAACATTCCTTCAGCAGAGGATAGCACCAATTTGGAATAAACTAACTCCGAACATCAAACGTGCACCAGATACTAACTCTTTTAAAAATCTTATCGATAAGCATAAAACAATTACTGACATCATGTTCAACTTTAATGGTCGAAAATAAGGGAGCGTGCCGGTGTTCCCCGGGTTCTATGTTCCCCAGTAGCGCTGTTCCCGTGTCTCTGTTCCCCAGTGTCGATGTTCCCCGACCGAAAAAGCGTGCCGCTGTTCCCGTACCGGTGTTCCCCAGGTTCTCTGTTCCCCAGTAGCGCTGTTCCCCAACAGATTCATGCACGTACACGTCACATCCGGCAGAACCGCTCTTCTAACGCCGCTCGCGTCCACATCCCAATACCATAACCCACCCTCTTCCCCTACGCCGCTGCCCACTTGCCGCCTTGCTGTCCAAACAACGTAACAACGTTAAGTCGGCAAAACCCACCCACACCCCAACCCAAAATAACCGCCCTAACACACCGCACTCCCACGGCTCGCTTTGCAATGCGGAACACGAGTCGCACCACAAGGGCAAAAACTGGGGAACTTAAAGACTGGAATTCAATGTTTCTGAAGGGGAACACGGGACGTGGGGAAAACGAACTGGGGAACTAAGAGAATCACTGGGGAACACGGGACTGGAATATAGAAACTGGGCAAAACTGCGCGCAGGACCTGAAAATAAAGGCGCACACAAGAAGGGAGACATATTAAGCCGCGAGGCTTGATGAAATATCATCGCCCCTAAACCTGAACCTGAAAAGTTTGAGAACAAGAATCTCTCACCAGTGTGCAAGTCGCGTAGGCTACCGGTACTGAGTCGCAAACATGAACGAGTCTGTGTAATCACCGAGTTAGTTCTTCGTTCATTAGAGAGAGAGAGAGAGAGAGAGAAGAGAGAGAGAGAGAGAGAGAGAGAGAGAGAGAGAGTGCGAGCCAACTCGTTTATTCATGCACACACACTCGTGTGTGACGACACTCCATAGTAAACTCATACATTGGCATTTTTTTCAGCAGAATGGAACTGCAGAGATGAAATGTATTCAGCTATCCTCTATATAGGGCTAATGATAATGTAACGCATGGTAAACTCTGTACATCAAGATGTAAAACATAGGGCTAATGATAATGTAACGCATGGTAAACTCTGTACATCAAGATGTAAAACATAGGGCTAATGATAATGTAACGCATGGTAAACTCTGTACATCAAGATGTAAAACATAGGGCTAATGATAATGTAACGCATGGTAAACTCTGTACATCAAGATGTAAAACATAGGGCTAATGATAATGTAACGCATGGTAAACTCTGTACATCAAGATGTAAAACATAGGGCTAATGATAATGTAACGCATGGTAAACTCTGTACATCAAGATATAAAACATAGGGCTAATGATAATGTAACGCATGGTAAACTCTGCACATCAAGATGTAAAATGTTTTCAGAAATATTTTCCATTTAACCAAATTGACATGTTCTCAGAAAATGTAATCAATTACAGTATAATCACTCATTGCTGTGGTTAAATAATATGTTCAATGATGTTTTGTGCAAATTTTTCCTGTCAGATATTGGCCTAAACAATATCATATCAAAAGGATATAACTTAATGTAATTTCAAACAGAAAAACAGACATGAAAAGATCTGTATATGTTACTGAATATAATTCTAAAACGAGTTATTTCTGAACCCTCATTTTGACAGCTTCTATATTTCACAGGACTGGAGCAATGGAGGCAATGATCTTGATAAGTATGTACTCTCAAACATGCATGTACACATGTTACAAATCTGTTAAGTAACTTCACAAGCCTGTCAAGTTTTCTGTTACATCCACAAGTACCTTACCATTGTGTAAGTGGCTTTAGGGTTGGGATGTGATGTACAATTTGTAGACAAGTATGCACCCATTCGTGGATACCAGTCTTCATTCTTGCACTGTCTATAATCACATTTTGATGCAATGAAATATTTCAATGTTGTATGCGTGCACACACGTTTATTTTCAAATAGGTTCAACAGCAAAACATTCATACATGGTGTCCTTCCTGGTGTATCTTTGTGTGTGTGTGCGCGCACGTGGTGTGTGTGTGTGTATGTGAGCAATGGCGAGTAAAATCATGACAAGAAGACTGAAATCTACTTTAAATGTGTTATGATTGCGGTTGCAGATGTTTTAAAAACATCAACCCACATCGGCATGAAGATGCATTCCAACGGTCAGATTAAAGAGAACTTCTGACTGGCTAATAATATTGACTCCAGGAAGATTGAGGCTTCTTTAGCAGGCAATGTGCAGATCTTCTGTAACAATATGTTTGTTGGATTTATCATTTCATCCTTTGTTCGGCATTTCATGGAAGGAAAAATATTTGTCACTTGATGAACTGTACAACCAAGAATGGCCCAGCAAGACACTCCAGGCGTGATGACATCAAGACTGAGCAGGTTTTTTTGTCTCACTTTTTTTAAAAACCCATGGTTTACTTAAGAACAGGAAGTAAATTTTCCAAACGCACGCCTGCTTACAGCTGTCCTGACCATATTGGATGAGCAATGGAAGCAGTGTGTCCCTCCCACCACACCAGTCCCTATACAGCCCAGTGCATTAGCAACGTGACTAAAGGACCCAATGGTGCACTTCGGGTTCTTGCACATGTGAACAACTGATCTGAAGACCAGATAAGGCCCTCAAGCCTCCATGCACAATGCGAGAGCTGTTCAGACACGAAGACTTGGACAAAGAGCCAGTGTTGTGTTGTCTCATTTGTCTTGAGCATTACACATAGAGTCAGGCAGTCTGTATGAAATTGATACCAGAACTACCTTAGCTGACAGGCACCAGTCTGACTCATGTATGTAGATCTATAGAGTAATTCTTTCCAACATGGTAAGACTTTGACACTTTTTAAGATTGTCATCTCTATTATTCGGTATAGATTTATCAGAAATATGATTATGCTGTACTTCGGCAAAATATTCAACTTGTGGGGAATGGTAGCATATAAAGACAAAACAATAATTTGTGCAAAGTATTGCGACAGATTGTAACTTCATCAAAAAAGTGATAACTCTCTTGAACAGAAGGAACACTCCACTGGGTCTCAATTTCTGCCATTTTCTGTGCTCACCAAGGATAAAATTCTAAATCACCGGCACCAGTCTACACAAGGCAAAAAAAAACTTTTGTTTGCTTTTTTCCCCCCAGGATGTGACTGTTCAGAGGTCCATAAGTGTGTTCCACCTCATGTGGAACAGCAAGGGACTGACAGCCACCATCAACTTGCTGATCATTCTGCTGCTTTGTGGGTTGTGTATACAGAAAACTCTTCAAATGGAAAGACAAAGAACAATGACAGTCTGAATTGAAATGTCTCTATGTGGGTTTTTAATCAGCATGTAACTAACTTTTTGCCCTGATGGACTAGCTGATTCAGCAGGTTCTAGCACAGAACCAAGCTCCAAAGACCTTTCACACACTCACACACACTCACACACACGGGCTGATGTTCAGTGCAGACTGGCCACCCAAGATCTTCAGCTTGGCCAGTCTTGCTTCTTTCCTTGGGTTTAGTGGAAGAGCCCTGGAATTTCCTTTTTCTTTTCATGGCTTAACTCCATCGAGTCTTGTCGGAAGTGAGTTTCCGACACTGTTCATGTCGCTTGAAGGAGTGTCGGACGCATACTTCCGACAGCGTTTGACGATTTTTAAATTTATACTGCCTTTTATTAAAGGGCAATAAATCTCGTTTCAGAGACAGCTTAGGGCCTTTTTTTTGCGTTACTTCCTTTAGATCATTCTTTGTGTATTCTGTAGTAGTTTTATATGGATTTGAATTGTCCTACTCTCAGTTCTCGCGATCACACGACTTTGGACACGATCACATTTGATTTTGAGTGGATCAAGCATTTTGTTGCCAAATTCTTGTGTTTTATGCAGTCATTATAAATATACTTTTCTCTGTAGTTCATACCAAGTGCTCAAAAGTGTAATTGAACTTGTGTGGGAGGATAGAGAGATGAACAGGTGGATTACAGTGAGCACAAAAAGTTTTTGTTTTTCTGCAAATGTGTATCATTTTGGATTACTTACATCATGTGAACTATGTGGCTTCCTCACTGAAGGTAAGCATTTTTGATAAATATAGGGTTTCTTCTATCCAATGGTATTTCATGCTCCTAGGTGAAGTGGTTGATTTTTTTTTATGATTTTTTTAAAATTGCCTAAAATCGTGTGATCTGAGGGAGAAACTGGTCCATTTTGGCTGTGACTCATTTGAGTTAAACCTTGGGGGTGTTGTGTTAATGGTTGGTTACGAATCTTGTTATTGTGTTGGACGACCTCCATTTTGCCGCCATCATGCTGGGTGTGGGGGTTCTATACTGTACAGTCATATTCAAGAACGGGCCCGACAACCATTTTCCAGGCGACCTCCCTAAGGGACTTGCGCTGTTCCTGAGGTTAAGCTGTAAAAAGCCAAAGGTATTGTTTGCTTTTGAGTCAAAGCTGAAACACATTGACAACCAGAGTTATTGCCGAGTTATTGCCCTTTGATATTCCTTTATGACAGAGCAAAAACTCAATTTGTGTTAACCCCTCTGCTGTTAGAACTAAAAAAAAAAAAAAAAAAAAAAAAAAATCAAATCAATCTATACATTTTAAAGACAGAACTGTGGTGAAAACATATGCACTTGCATTATTTTGTGCTCCAAGTAGCCAGTGCACAAATAAAATGGGGGGAGAGGATACCAAAAATGCAACACAGAAGGGAAGTATGCGCACAGTTGGGGAATTATGGCAGTCCCAGTAGTAGTCTGGGGTGATAGCGATACCAAGATGCTTGGAGGAGATAGCTGCGACTGTGTGGCCATGGGGCCTCTTATGGTGGACAGCTGCCGTTTTCTTTTTCATGACAGGGTGGGTTGTGCATGCAGTTTTTTTCCATGGTGGAAAGCCATTTCCCTGCGGTTCTTCTAGTCCCGAAGCCTTGGAAGACTTGTTGGAGCTGAATTTGGCCAACAACAATCAGCCACTGTGGCGAAGTGGTTAGCGTCGCGGGCTCCTGGCTGGGAGGTCGGGTCGTGGGTTGGATTCCCATCAGTGCCATGAGGAATTTTTCTGCCTCGACGGCTCTTACCGAGAGGCGAGTCTGCTACAGGATCAATTGGGAACACTGGGACCACACAAAACCAAATTTCAGTCTGGATAAATGAGAACGAACACAATTTGAAATGCATTTCTTTACATAATACATTTTATTCTTAACACTCAGACAACTTGATGACAAATGATCATTTAGAAGTTTTGACCCATGTACAGGGTTCGTACATATTTCCTGACAAGAAATTCAAGGACTTTTGAGGACTGTACGAACCCTGCATGTATATCTTCATAATCAGGTAACCACACACAATTACACTCCATTCAGCCAGGAGCACAGCTACAGAGGGACAACCTGGAGAAACCCAGAGACAGCAGATCTTCATCAAGGTCCAGTGGATCATGAATCTCCTTTTGATTGGGATCCACACCAAAGGAGGAGGGGGGGGGGGGGGGGGAGGGGCTATTTATAGTTACATGGGAAAAAGTGTTTCAGTTTCTCAGCACTTTCATGCCTGAAAAATATTTCGAATCTGGGAAAGTAAAACCACTCACAGATTAAAAGAGTTATATTTCTTACGCACTTTTTTTTTTTTTTGAAGTAAGATATGAGAAGAAAAAAAACATATCATATTTTCCTTGAACATGTATTACTTCAAACACAACAATCGCTTTGAAAACAAAAGGCTCATGGTTTTCATTTTCGGTGGAAAATGGGCGAATAATTTTGCTGAATGAATTTAGTCATGCCGTTTGTTCAGGGTCCACAACCAACATTTAATGGGTGTCTTTGGGCCGCATCCCACCTAGTATGGTTAAAAACTGGGCAGTATCTTTTGCGCCAACTTGCTGACAGACAGGAAAACCGACATGGCTGGTAAGCACGGATTACCTCCCTTGTGCAGGGTGATCAGACCCACTTTCCCTGTGTTACTGCCCACATCATAGATTTTCATTCTCAGTACTCTGAGCAAATGTCATTAATACTGGTACCTGGATTTGCTTGGTACTTGTCATGTGACATATTATTCTGTGTGCAAAGTGAGGAGCCTGCAAATTTTGTTTCACAAAGTGCCAAGATTTTTCTGGACCGAGTTATTTTTCCATGTTTACGCAACATACTATATACAAAATGATAAGAAATCGTATTTCAACTTTCAAATATATCACTCACTCATGTACGTGCACTCACTCACTGACATAAGCCATTCAAATGTCGCACACTCAATACACCTCACACATTACGTCACCACCACACTACCAGACACACACACACACACTTTTCCTCAAGGAGATATGCATGCACATACAAACATAATTCCCACGTTCAGATTTTCCAATCATCCACTGCATAAACCAGTTCAATGAAATCACCCCAAATGTTCATCCCCAGGCAACCCCCCCCCCCCCCCCCCCCCCCCCCCCCCCCCCCCCCCCCCCCCCATGGAAGCCTATGCACAAACACTATGTATCTGGGCTCCGAGTCATTCTTGGCATCCTGGTACTGTGTTGTCCACTGCTCTGGCTCTTTGCCATACATCTGAAAACAGACATTCACATTTCCTTCATAAACTGTCAGGCTGTTTCAATCTTGATGGTTTGAGCACACTGTTTATGAAGAACTCTGATGAGCTGGAGTAAACCTCATCATGCTGACGGAAAAGAGAACAGCAACAACGAAAAACAGCTGCTAACCTTTCCTGTTTCAAGCATACTGTCTTCTGCAGTTTGCAGAGTGATTAACCCACATACATGTACCCTCTTTATCCTCCTTCCAAAAAAATACTGAAAATAGGTCAAGGTGATGCTGCACATACGCCCAGCCAGCCATGACTGGCCATATCAGGGATGTTACCACCATGAAGTCAACTCACAAGTCTAACAAGAAAAAAAAGAAAAAAAAAAAGAAAGAAAGGAAACATTCATTCACACGACCCTTTAAAACACACCTGCTAAAAACACAACGAAATTTTGTTAAAAATCTACTGAAAATAAAACCAAATGTACATCTTTGATCAAAGAAAAAATAAAGAAAGTAAACTACTCTTTGCTTAAAAAGAAGTGAATTTTCTTTTTTTTTTTTTTTTTTTTTTTTTTTTTGCTGTCCCAACTTTTGTGCCACCTCAGTGGCAGTGCACCCATCTGCTCATTCCGACACCCCGTCCACAGCCACAGCCCGGTCAGCCCTGCCGCAGCTCCAGCACCAGCAATCCATAGGGAGCAGTCAGTGTTAAGCCATCAAGAGGCAACCCACCGGAGGAGACTGCACTGCTGCCGGTAGTGTTCAGTGGCGCCTGTTCTGATCCAACATACGCAGGACACCACCTACTAAGCCCCCTACTGACGACAATAATTTCTAAGTTCTGGAGCCAGCGTGAGTGAGCTCTCCCTCCAGAGGGCGCCACCACATCCCTCCAACGACAGCCCCCATGGACTCACCAATCCTGGTGACCCCGACAGAACCAAACCAAGGCCACAGATGTGGAGAGGACATCGAAACTGAGGTCACCATGAGAGCAGGGCATGAAGGCCCCAGAATTTGACTTTTTTTTATGCTGATCGATGAGAATGAGGATGATAAAGATGATACTATGGATTTCCATTTCGGTCTGAGACTACATGACAGGGCTGTACTCTACGCTTCCTTTCATAATATATCCTGGCGTCAACCAGGCCAGAGAGATACAGACACCTGCAGTATTGGTCAGGACATTTGAGCAACACTCTCAGAGACGCATCCATTAAGTGGATGAAACCCGACTGTGTGGTCCCAGTCTTCCCAACTGAGTCCGCAGCAAACTCAACTCTGGGTAGGAGCCGGTCGGGGCAGAAAAACACACATGACTCTGATGGGAACTGAACCCCCAACCTCCCAGCCGGGAGTCCGCGACACTAATCACTTGGCCACGGTGGCTGGTAAGAAGTGAATTTATGACTGGTTGAAAAACACATTTCTCTGTTGAAGAACTTAAGATTTCTGTCTTTGATCTTTTTGAAGGAAAAAAAAACCACATTAATAACTTTGATCAAAAAAGAAAAGAAAACTAATGTTACTGCATGAAATAAAAAAGCAAATTTATGTCTGTGCTTAAAAAAAAAAAACAGCAAACCAACGTCTCAGCTTTAAAAGTAAAAGAGACAATGAATGGCTTTGTTGGAAAAAAAATGAAAGCAAAAATTAACTGGAGAGTGGAAAGCAAGCCATGTGTGCTCTATCCCATTCGCTGCACAAAGACCTAACACAGCACCAACTCCGTTTCTTACACAACTTTGTCCATTTCACATCCAAGGACCTGAAAATGCCGTCATCTTCACAGGATATCAAACCTTCAAATCCTACATGATCTTTCATGACAGCGTAACACAATACCCTTTTTTCTTTCCATGTTGTCTTGCAGACAGACAAAAATGAAACGGCAATTAAAAAGGATTGAAAATATCAAACTGTTTAGCAGGCTAGGCCTAATAAAGAGTTACTCAAAAATGGTAGAAACCCACCATCTATCTAACACTCACCAGGAGACGAACTTCAGAATTTGCATCTTGGACGTCTCGAGCTTTGCCCTCTGACCCCAGCGCACCTCATAGACAGGCTGCTCGGAGTTGGGCACTTTGGTGGACTCCAGGTACCCTTGTTTGACAAACTCCTGCATCACCAGCTTCTTCACGTCCCCAAAGGTATCATGGGTAATGCTGGGAGCGTGCAGACAGACGATGCATTAATGACACGAGATTTTCACATACTACATAGGCCCATGCCCACATACCCATAAACACATGTGTACACTCACCACACTCACATACAATGATAATAATGGCACAACCAATGTTAGGTAGACACTCCAGGTCTGACCAGTGCATAGGGCTAACTCGTAGGTCAGACATCTGCTCAGTCGTAGCCATGAGACCCTCTTCTTAAAATCTCTGATCTTAAGTCATTAATTCATTTATCCATCAGCTTTAAATCATGTACAGTGTGGTCTCAAAACTTAGCGGATGTGGTGTAGCGTATCTGGACTAGTCCGCACACAGTGACACCTCCTTGATGAAACTGAGATTGAAACATCTGCTGGGAACGTGGAGACAGACGATGCATTAATGACAGAGATGTTCACATCTCAGATTCAGATTCTTTTTAAAAACCATAAATAGACACATGTACCATATTAAGCACAACAATGTGCGAGATCGAAATCATCACAGATAAAATATTTACATTTCTGTACAAATATATGTCACACCAGAATGTGTAACCAGTTGTTAAAATCACATGTATACAAATGTGTAGCCTTTCAAACATAAAGCCTGTTTTTTTCTGGAGTAGCGGTCTTTGTCTATACTCTGTTGACTTCCAGATTAAAACTCCCTACAATTTCTGACATACTATCTAAGAATATCTGAAGAGACTGAAAGATTCAAGGTTTAAAAAAACAAAACAAACAAACAAAATCCTGCAAATATGCTAGCAAAGATGAAAGCTCTCTCTCCCTTCTATTCTTGGGGCTAGTGTGTTTACTGTGTATGTTTCCCTTCTATCAACTTCCAAAAATGAAAGTAGCGCAAGCTAGCATCCATTTTTCACCTGTGGGTGACAGCAGCTGTGTGTCTTTGTCTTAACCTTTTCCCTACCTGCCACCTAGGTACGCTTCAATCACAATGTCAACCACAGCGCTGGGCACAGTGTCTGAGTGCACAATCTGTCTATTTAAACATGCTGACAAACCCAACTAGATTGAAAATCTAACACATAAAATAACAGAAAACAAAAAACAACCCGAACTAATGCCACACTATAGCAAGCAATGAAACCATGTGCAACCCATAAAACACTGCATATACTCAGAGAAAGAAGTAGCTCCACTAGTATAATGTAGGGAAAGGTTAAGGGCCTTTACCATCATCTCTCGTCAGTTTTGACAATGAAGGAAAAAAAAAAAATCAAAAGAAGCTTTGTTTCTGATAATATGCCAATTCAAATAAAAATATGGTCTGCAGAGCAGATTCTTTTTCTCTTTTTCTTTGGTTTTGTTTGCTTGTTTGTGGAATAAAGGTTGTTTCCCCTTTAAGCAAGCCTTGCTGCAGGCGACTTGCACTTTTCACTGGCCATTTTGATTCTAGGCCAAAGCTTCCTCACTTTTCACTGTCATTTTGATTCTAGCCAAAGCTTTCTCATGAGAGAACCTAAGTACTTGGAGCACCTTGTCACACATGTCCGTCCTCCACAACAACTCTTTGTACATACTGTTTTGTTAGCAAGTTTTGTTTGTTTGTTTGTAGTCCCCCTGAAGTGAACAAATCTTCAGGGTCTGAGCCAAACTGAAAGTAGGTCAAGTGACCAACTGAAAGCGAACACTGGCTGTGAGGGGTGGAAAGGAAGGGGTGGGAGGGGTGGGGGGCTGGGGCTGGGAAGTGGGGGTCAGTAAGGTGGCTATGAGCTGGATCCTGGCCGTGGCCTCCGTTAACTGTTTGTGTTTGTGATATGTAATGCAACATTAGAGCGAGACTGCTTTCAGACTTGGTAAACCCCTAATGTATCCATCTTGTTCTCTTGGAAAGAGAGTCAAACTGTCAAGACATGAATGAAGAGATATAAAAACGGCCACACATGCCATCTTCTCACTGTGTGAAGTGCACTTCCTAACATGAGATTCTGCGTGCAAGGGGAGTATTTCTGGTGAAGAATTCAGCTAGACGTTGCCAAAAAATAGCAACAAGAAGAAAACATCAGGCTGGAAAACAAAACAAAAATACAAATAAAAAATCAGCGATAGTTTAACTCATTTTTATATTTTCAAACCAGTGTGATCTGAATTCTGCATCCTGTTTCCAATTCAGCGCTGACCATCATTTCCAGTATTTTCCATCATCAACTGTCTAAAAAAGATGGAACCACTTCCTTCAACAGATGGGGCCAACTTCTTGGTATGGTCACAAATGTGCTTTGTTTCAGATTGTCTTTTCAATAATGACTTAACCTGTTTGTCTGAATTTACTGTGGCATTTTTACTTTGCACATACCAGCCCCTCTTCACAAAAAAAAAAAAGACGGAGGTACAACTTAGAATTCTTTGATCCTCACCAAAAAGGTAGCACAGAGTTTAGTGTCAGAACCACAGAGTTTAGTGTCTGAACCACAGAGTTTAGTGTCAGTACCCTACAAACCTGGAAACTGGAGCAAAGATTCAGATGCTTTTTCAAAACTATAAATAGACACGTCTACCATAAACCAAGCACAAAAACATGTGTGATCGAAATAACAGATAAGTGCCTACATTTCTGTACAAATATACATCACACCAGAATGTGTATCCAGCTGTTCGCTCCACATGCATACCAATGTGTAGCCTATCAAATATAAGGCTTGTTTTTTTTTCTGCAAATAGTGGTCTTCGTCTACACTGGGTTTACATCCAGATCAAAACTCCTCACACATTCTGGACACAATTTCTGCGAATATCTGGAGTGACTGAAAGCTGTGTGACCAAGGTCAAAAAGCACCTGTGGTATGCACCGATGAGAGTTCCCTTCCTTCTATTCTTGGGGCTAGTGCTAGCAGGCATACATGTTTCACCTGCAAGAGACAGCAAAAGTTTAGTCTCTGACTCTGAGCTACGCCCATGATCAGAAATCAGTTTGTGTTGATGAACACAGAAAAAGTGTATGTTAGTTCTCTATTTGCAGTAGCCTTTCTATCCATGGTGTGCGAACTACAGACTTGTGGGACGACATATGAATAGGGTCTGACAACACTTAAGAGGTCAGCATCAATGTGGAATAACCATAATTATAATCATGTATTATTCTGCATAGAATAATGTTCAGCTAATATTTATTTTACGAATGAAAAGATGCCATGATCTACATAACATGTACAAACAATATTGGCAAGATTGAAAAAAAAAAGTCAGTGATTAATCCATAAATCTTACAACACATTTATGTGGACACACACACAAGTGTACGATATAGAGGCAGCCAACACACAATGACAACAAATAAACACAGCAAAATCAGCCCCAAAAGGCAGTCAACTCACTCTGGATCGATGCCCAAGCCCTTCAGACCATGCCACAGCTCACCTGTACATATACAACAGAAAAAACTGACAAAGGTCAAACTAACATTTAGGTAAGTTCTCAAAAACTGGAAAAAAGGTTCAGATAATAATTTTGTCTGAGTTTTTATATGTGTGTTAAGCATCTTTTTCATGTACTTAAACAAAATACAATTACAAGAACGGTGCAAGTATTGAGATCAGTATTTTCTTACAATTGAAGAGTCTCATCTGCCCCCAGTGTACTTAATTAAGCAACAACAGAAAGCCATGCGCTTACACATAACTTCTTTTACAAAACAAGAGCTGTTGCAATTACTTGTGTTGAAGTAAAGTCGAAACAAACAAATCATGAATACAAACAAATTTGCCTGAAGATGTCAATAATACAAGCTTGGAAACACTCCATTCAGTTTACATTCTTTCCAAACAGACAAGCACACAAACATACAAAACACAGACATAGATACACATGCTATCTGTTTCATACTGTTGTGACAACAGTACCAAAGCACTGAACAAGAAGGAAAAGGACAGACCCACCTCAATAATACAAGCTTAGTAACACTCCACTCAGTTTACACTGTTTCCAGACAAGCAAAACAAACATACAAAACACGGACCAGACATAACACATGCAATCTGTTTAATATTGCTGTAACGACAGTCTCAAAGCAATGAAGAAGAACAAGAAGGGCAGACCCACCGTCTTTGACGACATTGCCACTCATGTAGATGATGCTAAGAACCACGGTCAGCAGTGCCGTTTTGACGTTGTCGGCCTCGGGCCTGCACAAACATATTGTGCATGTGCTCTTCAGTCAGTCATCCTACACCTCTGGCGACACTGATGCGGAACCTAGCTGGATGAAACTGGGAGCAGCTCAGTGTCTGCATAATCTTGTGACTCGTGAATTCATGAGTAAAAAAAGATGTATCATTTAATGCAAACAGCATCCCAGGGAAGTGGCCAGGTCAACTCCCTCCACAAACACACAAAAGTCACTACCCAACAGATATTCTGACTGCCAAACAACTAACATGTATAGTATTTTACAGTGTTATGTTCTTCACAAGAGTCCTCTCCCTTCCCTTGTTTTACCAAAGAGTGCAACTTGGAAAGTCCATAGCCCTGAAACCGAACTGGGGCCGCCATCCTGACAATCCTGAAAAGGAACTGAGGCAATGCTGAATAGGAATCCTGGCCAATCTGGCCATCCTGAAAAGGAATTTTGACCATCCTGGGACACCTGTACAGGATCACAAAATTACCTGATCCTGAAACCGATTTCTTGCACCTGATTGCAATTCAGCACCATTTGATTTAAATATGCTGTTGATACCATAAATCAGAGAGTCCAGTGTAGCTACAATAACTATGAACAAAGCATTCCCATTTACCCACCCACCCCCCTTGCCTATCTTGCCATACACACACACACACACACAAATTGTGTTGAAAGAGTCTTAAAAACTACAGTACCTTCAAAACCAAAATGTTACATTCAAACTATGACAATGTGACAGATCAAATAAATTAACCTCTGCCAAGAGAGTGAGGCAAAAGTCTTAAACTATGACAATGTGACAGATCAAATAAATTAACCTCTGCTAAGACAATGATGCAGAAGTCGTAAGCCAAGACAACACATCATTCTTCACACACCGCTTGCTCTTTATTTTGTACTGGTGCCAACTGTGACGGTGATTCCCTCAAGCTTCAGGCTGCTGGATGACCGCAGCACCTGCTTTCATGTGAACTAAATAATCTGCATGAGAAGTCAACTATTTGTCTGCTGCTGGAACGTCAATGTTCACCTGCAATGCTGATCTTATAAGGTCCAAAGTTTCCGCTCCAGCCCATCATTGCAGATTTTGTCCAGCCATTCCCATTCCAAGTGATTTTTGCACATGGCTTGCACCACTTTGTTTGAAGATATTGTTCATTTTATGGTTAGGTACTTGATCAATTTCTTTCTTTTTTTTTCTTTTTTGAATTTTCTCTCTTGCTTATGTATTCACTCAATTAGGGTCGTGTACAAGCTGCCAGCTTCACAGGATGTCTCTTTTCAAAACTTTTTGCAACTCCTGACCAAAAGCTTCTAGTCATCACCAAAGTGCTTTCTAGATTTTGCACCCAAAATGACCGGAAAAAAAAAGACCAAAATTTCTTTCCAGGATAATTACTTCATCTATTATTAGGCAATATCACATACGTTAAAAATTAACATAGAGAGCAAACAGATTATCACTTTCGCTGAAATGCCAAGGGATCAAAATGGACCCCAACTAAATCTTGTCAATCCGGAATCGACATTGCTCATACACAATCTCCCCAAACCACGCACTGTCAAGACACAATTTCCCTGTTCAGGATTTCCAGTTCATTTCCCCAAACCACGCACTATCAAGTCACAATTTCCCTGTTCAGGATTTCCAGTTCATTTTCCCAAACCATGCACTATCAAGACACAAATTCCCTGTTCAGGATTTCCAGTTCATTTCAAAATATTTGCATTTCAAAATATTTGCAGTTCATTTCAAAATATTTGCAGTTCATTTCAAAATATTTGCAGTTGCATCCTGAACACAGGTGTAGCTGTGTGCCAAATTTAATTATAGAATTTTCAAAAAACGTTCCTGAACCGTTCAACAACAACAACAAAAAAGAAAAAAAAAAAGGGCTTACCCCTGAACACCAATATCAAGACTGTTACAAATGTCAACCCTCTCCCCGTCTCTTTCTCACCTTCCCATAGGATCTTCTTTAAATTTTTGCCCCCCCCCCCCCCCCCCACCCCATCCCCACCCCCCCATCTCTTCCACACCCCATCCCCATTCCCCTCCCGCTGTTTCGCTCATTCCCACCTTCTCCATTCCACTCCTCTCTTCTTTCATTCTTCAAATAAAAAACATGAGAATGAGGGATACCCAGTAACCCACCGAACACCACCCAAAAAATAATCTGGGAAAAACCACCCTTCAAAACACACCTCTTCAGTCGCTCCGTGTTCACTTGCAGTCGGCCCATCACACGTTGGATTCCCCACAACTCACCACATGATCATGTCGTGATTCCCCACACTCACCACATGATCATGTCGTGATTCCCCACACTCACCACATGATCATGTCGTGATTCCCCCACACTCACCACATGATCATGTCGTGATTCCCCACACTCACCACATGATCATGTCGTGATTCCCCCACACTCACCACATGATCATGTCGTGATTCCCCACTCACCACATGATCATGTCGTGATTCCATCCCCACACTACCACACTCACATGATCATGTCGTGATTCCCCACACTCACCACATGATCATGTCGTGATTCCCCACACTCACCACATGATCATGTCGTGATTCCCCACACTCACCACATGATCACGTCGTGATTCCCCACACTCACCACATGATCATGTCGTGATTCCCCACACTCACCACATGATCATGTCGTGATTCCCCACACTCACCACATGATCATGTCGTGATTCCCCACACTCACCACATGATCATGTTCTGCTGCTTCTCCAGACCGTTGATCAGGATGTAGGAGCCTTTCTGCTTGTCCTGAAGTTCCACCACTTCAATGCCAAACACCTGCACATATAACACACAGCAATGTCTTCACACTGCATTGCTTTCATGGACACTTTGTATCAAACAGCATTTTCTGTCTTGTCTAAATGTTTCATTGTACCTAAACAATGGAATAAATCTCTGCAATCAATAAAGTAAAAAAAAAAAAAAAAAAAGCACTGATTCTGCTCTGAACTAATTTCAATACAGAGATCAAAATAATAAAAAGATGAAATGTCCAAACACAAATGATAAACTATTAAAAACCAAAAAGTGTCTTAAAACTTTTTTTTTTTTTTTTCTTAAGAAAGCTTGCAAAAACTTCTACCAAAAAGCTGAAAAAAAGGGATTTCCCTGCAGCTTCGGGCAGATTTTAAAATTTGTTTTTCAGCTTACATTTTTTTAGTACAAAATGCATGCCGTGTGGTGTGTGTGTGTGTGTGGGTGTGTGTGTGTGTGTTGGGGGGTGTGTGTGTGTGGTGTTTCAGAACTGAATCGAAAGTTCAATCACGGGTCTCATCATTCACCAAGGCCATGAGGGTTTCCAAGATGAAGACCGTGCCAATTTAAATACGGGTTTGTCTCTTAAAAGCAGCTTTTCCTAACAAAATTTTGGTGGAAAAAAGCAGCGACGCAACACTTCCTCAAAAAAGGGGTCGAAGCTTTCTTCAGATGACTTTGAAGGCCCGACTGGCATTTTTCAGGACCATTTTTTTTGACCTGCACAAGACAGTCAAAATTTTTCAACAGGGGGCATCAACCTTCGCCACACTCTGGGTACTCAGTACCCAAACATTAAAAAAAGCTTCATTTCTCGGGAACCTTACAAATTATTCTAAAATTTTTAGGTATCCTTCAAAAAGTGTTTTACCTTTGTCAAAAAATTTTTGGTGTCCATCCCTCTAAAGGGCAAGAAATAATTGTTGCATCTTTTGAAGGGTACATCCCAATTAAACCTGTCCTAAATTTCAAAGAGCATGTTGGTAATCACCGTATTAACCCACCAGACAGTTTGGGTCAGTTGTAAGTAAAAACTCTTCGGGATTCTTTGACAGTAAGGTCGTACAAACCCAATCTAAATTGGGAAACACCAGAAAAAAAGACACAGCGAGCCCCTGCAAGATACAAGTAGGGGGACCCACACTCAGGGCAAGTATTTTGGGACAACGCCCGGGTGAAAGTTAAAACACCGAATCATTTTCCAACAATAAATTTATCTTTTTCTTTTTCTTTTTCCTGTTTACACACAACACAGACAAAGACACTTGAATTAAAGCCCTTTTCAAATGTAAAAAAATGGGGGCCCAGTGAACAGGAAGAGAACAGCTTTGGGTCTCACAAACCAGACAACTGTTTCAATTCACACGGGACACCGGGACAGGATGGCGCCGCCACTGAAAGGTCAGGACCAGGCCTTATTTTTTCTGCCCGAGAAAGGGCCACAACACCTAACGACCACATCGGTCGGAAAACTTCCCCCTTTGCGGCTTCGCACAGGTCCAACCCATGGGCACTCCCTAGGCACGGGGCCCCAGGGAAGGGAAGCTCACATGACCATGAGGCACACCTCTAGGCGCATGGACCCGCGGGGACGTGGAAGCTGCACAGTACCATGGGGCACCCTCGGGGAAACGTGGACCCTCAGGGACGGGGAAAGCTGCACTTTTGGGTAGGCTCCCAGGGAGGGACACCCATTCATCCTGATGAATGGTCTCCCATTTACGGCCTTTAGAAAAGAAAGTTATCCTTAACTGTTTTCTTTTTAAAACTCTTTTCCTTTTTTTGGACTGTTTCTTTTTTTTTTCGACCTAATTTTCTTCTCAGTGGGTCCGTTTCAAATTTTTTTTTTCCCACCAAATTTTTAAAACCTGACTGACAGGTTCTGTTTCCTGCAGAAATTTGTAGACAATCTTTGACTTTAAATGGGGGTTTTTGTTTTTCAATGCCCCTTCACATCTCATCTGAACAGGCATTTGCTGCGGCGGCCGGAATTTTTTTGTGTGTGTGTGGTGTGGGGTGTGGTGTGTGTGGGTGTTTGTGAGAGTGAGTGAGTGAGTGAGTGAGTGAGTGTGTGTGTGTGTGTGTGTGTTTGTGGTGTGTGTGTGTGGGGGTGTTGTGTGTGTGTGTGCGCCGCAAGACCTCGCACGCATTTGGACATGGCGTGTCGCCCTTGGATACTACTGTGTGCACAAAACTGCATTCATTAAATTTTAAAAAAAAAATCATTTTGATTCGCCCCGGGCAAAAGGGAAAAGAATTTTCCAACAAAGCCGACAGTTTCGCCTCTTTGGGCTTCTTCAGCAAGAAAACAAAATCACGACAATGAAAACAAAAAAACAAAAAATCCTCACTTTTCCAATTGGGGACAAAATGGTGTCACAAAGATAAAAATGGCCTATAAAATGAAGTCACCAAAATTGACCAAAAAAACTGGAAAATTGCAAAACATTGAAAAAATAAATAAAAATACAGAAAAATAAAACCCTACAAAGATAAATTTTAAAAAAAAAGGGGGACAAACAATGGGGAAAAAAGCAGTCAAATAATATTCAAGAATTTTAAAAAAAGATTTTAAAAGGGTAAAAGGGGGGGATATTTTGTATGTAGGGAAAAAAGGAAAAAAGGGGGGGTTTTTTAAAAAAAAAAAAGTGAAAAAAATTTAAAAAAAAGGGGGGGTTTTTTTGGGGGGTAGTAAAGGGAAGGAAAGAAAATAGAAAAAAGAAAGTGTTTTTGCGCTATGTTTGTCTTGCCTTTGGGGGTAACAACCCCCCTCTTTTAAAATTTTTTTCTTTTCCGCCCCCAGTACCCTTTCTGAAAAAAAAAAAAAGGGGATGAACAACCAAAACGTCAGATAAAAAAGTGATTTACAGGACAGAAATGGGCTCTCAAAAACTAAAAAACAAAACTAACCAAAAAAACCCTTTTCTAGACTCCCGTTTCTGCTTCCCTGGTATTCAAGCAAAACTCATACCTTGCTTTTGGGAGGACTTTTCTGGTCCTGATCAGCAGACTGGCCCTTCATCGCCGGAAAAGCAGCAACAGAAAAATCGAAAAACATTCACAGGTTACCTAATAAACCCTTTCTCTTTTTAGTGTTGATTACAGAGAACAAAACGGTGTGCACAGCCTGTGAAAAACAAACAACCCAACAAAAAACATTTCAAGTGCGAAAAAGGGAAAAGAAAAAGACGTCTTTTGCTTAGTAATTCTTTCAAAATGCTATAAAAAAAAATTTAAAAAAAGAAAAAAAAAGATGTTATCCACATTGAATGAAGAACCTATGTAGCAAATTCACAAAGTTAAAAAAAAAAAGAGAGAACATAAAACCGAATTTAAAAGCCATGCGAAGTTTAAAAGCCATGGTGCATGCAGGAAATCTTAAATCCACCATTCCAAAAGGCTAGCAAACAAAACGTGCACACACAAAAAAGAGAAAAAAAAGGAAAACACACAAACAAGAAGGACAACTCTTGCTCCAATAATCACTTGTCCACAACTCCAAAAGGAATCTGGCATGAAGTTGTCTAACACATGTGCACAAAGCATACAGATCAAACAAGTGTGTGTGTGTTTGCGTGTGTGCGTGTGTGGTGTGTGGTGTGTGTGTGTGTGTGTGTGTGTGTGCATGTGTGTGTGTGTATGTGTGTGTGTGTGTGTGTGTGTGTGTGTGTGTGTGTGTGTGTGTACGCGTGCATGTGCGCGCGCGCGCGAGGCATGACTGGATATCTGATAACTTTTGTAGGTGTTGTGTGCATAATTTTGGGAGTTTACTGTTTGTTTGTCTCAAAAATTAAAACTACCAGCCGCCGTGGCGAAGTGGTTAGCGTCCGCGGACTCCCGGCTGGGAGGTCGTGGGTTCGAATCCCATCAGAGTCATGTGGGTTTTTCTGCCCCGACCGGCTCCTACCCAGAGTTGAGTTTGCTGCGGACTCAGTTGGGAAGACTGGGATCACACAGTCGAGTTTCATCCACTTAATGGATGCATTTCTGAGAGTGTTGCTCAATTTCCTGACCAACACTGCAGGTGCCTGTATCTCTCGGGCCTGGTTGACGCCGGGATATATTATGAAAGGAAGCGTAGAGTACAGCCCTGTCATGCAGTCTCAGACCGAAATGGAAATCCGTAGCATCATCTTAATCATCCTCATTCTCATCAATCAGCATTAAAAAAAAAAAAAAAAAAAAGTCTCAAATTCTGTGGCCCTTCATGCCCTGCTCTCATGGTGACCTCAGTTTCGGTGTCCTCTCCACGTCTGTGGCCTTGGTTTGGTTCCGTCGGGTCACCGGTATCGGCGAGTCCCATGGGGTCTGTCGTTGGGCGGACGTGGTGGCGCCCTCCGAGGAGAGCTCACTCACGCCGGCTCCGCGACTAAGCAATTATAGTCGTCAGTAGGGGGCTTAGTAGGTGGTGTCCTGCGTATGTTAGATCAGAACAGGCGCCACTGAACACCACCGAAGTGACTCGGCAGCAGTGCAGTGTCTCCTCCGGTGGGTTGCCTCTTGACGACTTGACACTGACTGCTCCCTGTGGATTGCCGTGCCGGGGCTGCGGCAGGGCCGGCCGGGCTGTGGATGTGGACGGGTGTCGGAATGAGCGGCGTGTGTGCACAGCCTCTGAGGTGGCGCAGAGGTTGGGACAGCAAAAAAAAAAAAAAAAAAATTAAAACTGTATCATTTCTCGTCTCGCTCACTGCTCCACATACATCTTTCTTTTCCAATAGCTCCGTTGCAAACTACTCTCATTTCTCTCCCTTGTGTTAGAGTGCACTGCCTCTCAATCAGATCATAGCTACTGTATATAATCTAATTTTGCTTTGCAAGTTATTTCTTTTGAAGCACTGCTATCACACACACACACACACACATACTGAAAAGAAAACACAATAGTGTCTTTACTTACATGCACGATGGCATACACACACTCATATTGTACATGCCCACACTTGAATGCCCACAAACATGCATAATACACACATAGGTGCAATCATTCAGATGATGAACTCTCAGCGGAACAAATTATGATACATGTATGTCTCAGACACATGTTTATTTCATTATGTTTAAATCTTTCTCAATAAAGTTGATACTGTACTACACTTCCTTAGACAGGGCACTTGTTCAAGAATATAACCATTTCATTCAGAGACCAAGCTGAAACTGCAGCAAGCAAGCATGACGAAAGTTTTTGATTGGCTGTGTATAACTTTGTTAAAACATTACTAAAAAAAAACCCACCATTATACGATCAACATTTCTCTTTAAGTAAATTTAACTCACTCTATACTAGCTATTATCTCCCCTTACTTCCCCTAGAAACAGACCATTTCTAGATATTTTAAATCATTAAAAAAAAAAAAAAAGAAAAACCACAGACTAGTGATTTTTTCAAGTTAAGATAAAATAATGTTGCTTATAGCCCAGCCGACCGCAAGGGCCACATCAGGGCTGTCACCACGTTAAAATCAACTCACCAGTCATTAAAAAAAAAAAAAAAAAACAACTTCACACATCTCATTAAATGACATCGTCTAGAAACGCACCCAGAAATTGCATTAAAAATCTTTCTTCCGTAAAATCTTAAATCAGATGAAAAATGTTAATCTCTCTCAAAAACTCAAGGATCACATCAGGTGGGACATCCCTGAACAGGATCTTCATGGACTCCGCTGTAAAATGTTTGTGTCTCACATCGTTGCAAGTCCCAACACTCTAAAAGAACATGTTTCATTGTGAGTGGCGCATGACATGGAATACACCACGGAGCTTCTTCACTCTTTAAAAGGTAAGAATGGGTAAAATACGAATGGCCGGTGTGCAGCCGCACAGAACCGTTTCTTCTTTACGACCTCCCGACGTAGATGGGAGGAAGTCCTTAGGTTTGGACGGATCTGAAAGAGTTTGTTATTCGTCTGTGTGTTCCAATCCTCCTGCCAGAGGTCTCTCACATTTAATCGTTAATTTTGGGTTTCACATCTGAGCAGGGGATATAAGTGTTGGACAGTTTCTCTCTTGTGGCGTTCTTCTTGGCTAAACGATCACCATTTCGTTCCCGCCGATGCCAACATGACCAGGAACCCAAGCAAGAGTAATTGATAACCGTCCGCCTTCACTTACTAAAAAGTTCAAAAAAAAGTAAAAGTCTGGATGCTGAAGGTTGCGGCCAGCTATGGCCTCCAAAGCTGACAGCGAATCCGACAGAACCAGAAAGTCCCTCTTTGAAGAATGTGAGATATCTTCAAAGCCAAAACCAGAGCAGTAAGTTCAGCAGAATAGACAGAAGCATCTGAATGAATATGTTCCAACAGTATCTGAGAAGGAGCCCCAGGGCAATAGGCGCACAGGCCACTCCATCTTCAGACTTGGAACCGTCAGTAAAAACTTTTTGACAGATGGAATTTCAAACAGACTCAGCATACAATGCCTTGTACGCCAGAGAGCTGGTAGACTCTTTGCGAAAAGCTGCAAGATCAAAACGAATCTCTGGTGTGAAGAAGGTCCACGGTGGTTGATCCGGTAAACTTGGAAAAATCAATACTACACCTAGGTCTAGACCTGCATTCCGCACGTGAGGCTGCATACGAAGACCAAACGGCGGAATACATTTAGGGTTGTTTTCAAACTTACTTTGGAACGGAGGTCAAAGACACAGTCATAGGCAGGGTTTTTCTGGTTCCGAGAACAGTCTGATGTAATAATTCAAAAACAGTTTCAGCCTGCGGTTGGACAGTGAAGGTTCACCCGCCTCTGCGTACAGCTGTAGACAGGGGTGGTGCGGAACGCTCCAAGACAGAGACGAAGCCCTTGATGGTGGATAGGGTCCAAGAGTTTGAGGTAAGAAGATCGTGCGGAGCCGTACACAGCACAACCGTAGTCCAGTTTGGAACGGACCAGGGCTCTGTAGAGGTGCAACAAAGTTTTCTTATCAGCGCCCCAGTCGTGTGCGCTACGACCCGCAGAATATTCAGGCTTCTGGCAAGCAGTTTTGAGGTTTTTAATATGGCTGAGAAAGTAAGTTTTTGGTCAAAATGACTCCACGAAATTTGGCCTCTTTAACAGCTGGAATGGGAGATTTCCCTACTTGAAGTTCAGGATCTGGAAAAAACTGACGGAAATTATGGAAGTGAATACACTGCGTCTTGTTGGAGAAAAGGTGAAACCGTTTTCATCTGCCCACCGATGGATTTATCTACGCAAAGCTGGAGCCTGCGCTGGACACTCGGGTACAGGCTTCCAGTTGCGTAGACAGCAAAATCATCCACAAACAATGAGCATCTGAACCCTGCTGAACTGATTTCACAATGTTGTTGATTTAAAATACTAAAGAGGGCAGGAGACAGTAATGCTCCCCTGTGGAACACCCAACTCCTGCTCGTGGACATCAGAGAGAGTGGTGCCAACCCGGACCTGAAACTGTCCGTTCTGCCAAAAAATTTTGAATAAAAAGCGAAGATGACCTCGAAAACCAGATCGTGGAGATCATGAAGTATCCCCGACTTCCAGGTGGTATCGTAGGCTTCTCCAAGTCGAAGAAAATTGCCACTGCATGCTGTTTGTTCAGAAAGGCGTTCCGAAGTGTAGATTCCAGACGACATCAAATGGTCAACTGTATCCTATTTTGCGGAAACCACACTGTTCTTTCGCCAAAAGGCCATCGGTTTCGAGTTTCCACATGAAGCCTAGCGTTGACCATTTTCTCCATCAATTTGCAGACACAGCTGGTCAAAGCTATGGGACGGTAGTTTGATGGATTAGAAAGATCTTTTCCAGGTTTGGGGATGGGAATAATAAGGGCTTTCCGCCAAGAGGGTGGAAAGAAACCTGTATCCACACATGGTTGTATACCTGTAGCAGTATTTCAGACCTTCTTGCGGAAGATGTTTCAACAGTTGATTAATGAATTTCATCCATACCTGGAGAAGAATCGCTGCAAGAAAGTAAGGCAGATTTCAGCTCGTTTAACGTGAAAGGAAGATTGTAGTCTTCCATGTTGTCGGACGAAAAGTTGCAGGTGATTTTTCTTTTAGGCTTTGTTTTGACAAAAGTGGCTGACTTGTTAGAAGAGGAGGAATTCTTTTCAATGGTTTGAAGCCAGCAGATTAGCAACTGCTTTTTTGTCTGTTATTAAAGAGTCAGAAAACTTGAGATGGTTCACAGTGGGACAGGTGTTCTTCCCTTTGATTTTCTTAATGATTTCCACACTTTTTTCTTGAAGTTTTCGATGTCAGCCTGGAGCAGAAGCTTCTCCAGGACCGACGTTTACTGATTTTAAAAGTGTGTCTCGATTTGGCACGGAGCTTTTGATGGGCTCGAGCGTTGGGACCCGAAGGTCGTTGGTATACCTGACGCTGAGCCGTTTTCGAACTTTGGAAATTTGTTGGCAGTCTGAATCAAACCAGGTGTTTTTTGGCATTGAATTTATCGAAGACACTGGAATACAAACTTTAGCACACTTGATCATAGTGTTTGTCATGATTCTGCTGGGTCCGGACTCTGAAGAAAGTCAGTGTCCTGGAATTCTTTAGAAATAGTGGCTGCAAATAGATCCCAGTTTGCTTTCTTATAATTTAGATGTAGAGACAGAGACGTGTTCAGTTATTACAGGTTGTAGAAGGACAGGGAAATGGTCACTTCCGTGCAGATCGTCATGGACAGACCACTCATAGTCCAGGACCAGCGAGGGGTCACAAACCGACAAATCTAAACACGAAAGTGAACCTGTGAAGAGTGGAGGTAAGTTGCAGATCCGTCGTTCAGACAACACAAATCCAAATCCGAAAGGACATCCTCAATTAGCAGACCTCTGGATGACGTACGGACATACCCCAAAGAGGATTGTGACCGTTAAAGTCACCCAACAGCAAAAAAGGTCGAGGAAGTTCTTCTATCAGACTGACAAGGTCCTGACGACAAACCGGGACTGAAGGAGGTAGATAAATAGAACAAATGTTACAGTCTTGTGGAGAGTGACTCTCGCAGCAACAGCTTGAAGGAGTAGACAGAGCGACAGGACTATACAGCAGAGTTTTGTGTATGAGAAGGACAACACCGCCCGACCGACCCAACGTGGATGGTTGTGCAGGATTTGAAAGAATATTAAAGCCAGAAAGAGTAAAGGTCTTCTGGCTTTGAATTTGAGTTTCCTGAAGAGCCACGACGGAAGGTTTTATAGACTGACACAGAAGCTGCAGCTCCTCAAAGTGGAATTTAATCCACGGATATTCCAATGGAATATTGTACTATCCATGGTGCAGAGGCGAAAAGGAGAGAAATCAGGTCATCTCCTCTTCAACGTCCGCTTCTAAATGGAGCGAATTTATTAGTTAGTTTCACTGGACTGTGTTGGTCTTTGGACCTGCTGGCAGACTTGCCCGCAGGTGACAAAGGCCTGGAGTTTGGAGATGGTGGAGGTCTGGATTTGGGAGATGGTGGAGGTTTTTTCCTCATCTCCACCATCTCCACACTGGGTGGAACTCCCTTGCCCGCACGGCACTGGATAGGAGAGTTCGAGGCGGAATTGCTGGTTTTTTAATCTGCCCAGCAGCAGATGTTGTAGACTGCTGGGCATCTGAGGGGTGGCGGATTTTTTGCCTCCACCAGGGGCAGTCACTTTGGGTTGGAAGGTGGAGGACCTGCTTCCACCAGAGTTGACAATTCTACCTTGCAATGTTTTGGAAAATGTAAAGTCATCAGTCTGACAGCAGACTGACCGATGGGAACTGTGGGAACCGTCTTTACGGCCGAAGCATATGAACTGTTGGAGACTGACTGCCCACAACCTGCTGCGGGCTTCAAAAAAGGAGATCTTCTTTTCCGTTTTAATGCGTTGTATTGTGGATTCTTGAATCCAAAGAGGACAGTTTCTGGAAGAGGAGGATGGTCGCCACCGCAGTTAGCACAATGTGCCGGATCTTTGCATGGCCCATCGTGGTCGCCTTGCAGCAAACACCGCACACCTCCTGCCCAGAACAGCGGTCTCTGACATGGCCAAACCTCTGGCATCTGAAACACCTCAACGGGGACGGCACATATATCGAACACGAACATTCAAGTAACCGACCTTGATGACCGAGGCAACACAGGGTTGCAGAATGTCAGAAGAGGGTGTTGGTGGCCACTCTCTCTGAACCTTTCTTTACCGACACCCTGCGCAACCTCCGTCACACCCTGGGATGCCAGTTCTGTTTTTGATCTCTGCTTCCGAGACACCTGCTAACTCTCGACAGCGAATCACACCTTTCGACGAATTCAACTGTTTATGGGAGTCACCCTGATCTCCCTATCCACTAGTTTCGCTGCTTTCAACAGCTGTTCAGATGTTTTCTGTGATCGACATTGAATAAGAAACGAACCATTCCTCAACCTTTTTATGGACCTAGGTTCACCTGCTATACCATGAAAGCCCTTTTGGATAGCAAAAGGGCTCAGAGCTGAAAGGGGTCTTTCCTGCTCTGTCCCTTCCACCACGAGCCAGAAGCCCAGAAACCTGTCCTCTGTCTTACCTCACTGTCAGAATCACTATCTGTTTTGAGAAAGCCCTGAAATAGGGATACTGCCTTCCTCTTCCGTTTGGGGGGAAAGTTTTTAGAAAAAGCCATATTGTGTTTATTATGCTTCATCTCTCCCTTACCCACCCACCTTGGAGTCCAACTAAGGGGCCAGGCCAAGAATCACTGTCTTGACCCCTTCCAGGCTTCAGGAGAGACATACAACAGACAAAAACCTACCAACCCTATCCCCCCTGATCATGCCCAACTCCCGGGAACAGAGAGCTGAGCACTGCAGGGGTTACCTTGGCCAGCCGGAGAAATGCCTGTTTTGACCCAGCCCCAAGAAGGGGAGCCGATATAGTACAACCGGCCAAAGTGTAACTCCCTGTCTAGGAGAGGTCCGAGCCAAAGTGATGTGTTGAGAGCGCTGGCCCTCTCAATCACCAGGATCTCATCCCCCTCCGACACAGGTCGCACCGCACGGCAAACGCGGCGGATCTTAAGGAGACCACAGAGAGTAAAGGAGTGTGGAAAAGAAGACTTGAAGGGGAGAACGAAGATAGAAAAGGGCCAAATAAGGAAGGCAGAAAACAAGAAAAGGAGAAAGGCGGGTTACTCTTAGTCAGGATCCTCACCCATTAGCCTATCTGACATGGGAAGCCCTACCAGGGGCATCAACTCCTTACCACGTATGCTTAGGCCAACAGCATCTTGGCTTTCGGACCTAGAAGCAGTTTTTTTAAAAAAAAACAGCCTATCTTAAGTATTGATGCCCCCGCCACAAAGCCTAAGGGATCACTGGACCACACAAGCCCTCCGACCACGACAAGGTCGCAACCCCCGGAGGTTTTTTTTCGAGTTATGTTTTATAAATGATTGAAAAACCACAAACAATATAGCAAAGTTATTTTCCTATTTATTTGGTAAGACAGTATGCATGACAATGAAAGTGAGATCTTGGGTGTCATGTAAAAAAAAAATAGGGTGGTACACACCCTATGAACAAAAAAATTACATTAACTGGTTTTATGCCCTGAAATTGTTCAAATGTTTTCAACAATTCAAGGGCTTCAGTCACATTGTAACAGTTATTTGTGGTGTTTCTTTTACCACGCAAGATTGACGGTGTAGCAGACGATGCCACGTTCCCACATCAAGCCAAACTGAGGGGTGACATGGTGTGAAAAGTGTCTGCTCGCGAGCATTCAGCCTGCAAAGCCAAAGTACCAGTACGCCTGCACTCTAATTATATGCAGGAGCTATCTGTAACAAGTAGTTTCTACAAAACGTTTGCCCACTTCGAGAAAAATTCCAAAGCTTAGTATACAAAGGTTGTAACATAAGGATCGGATATGAATTGCGGTCCTCAATATAGAAAGAGTTAAAAACCATACTATCATTCTAATGGGAAAAAAAGCTCATATTCCTTATAAAAATTGTGTCTTTTAAAAAATCAACAAGGAGTCACAGTACACTCTGACTGTACCTTTTTATTTATCTCCCCATTGCCCAAACTGGCGGCTGCTTTTTCAGCCTGGTCTGTTGGGTCTGACTTGCCGATGGCGCCACCTGGCTGCTGCTGGAGGAGGGACCTGCCTGGCTGCTGCTGGACGTCTGCACACATCAAAGACACTTCTTTAAAAAATAAAGATAAAAACATACATATACAAAAATAACAGCTGCATCAGGGTCCTTGGTGCACTTGTGGAACAGCATCATAATACTAATAATGTGATGCTCAAGTGCATTAAAATTAAACACACACACACACACACACACACACACACACACACACACACACACAAAGCTGAAGAGGCAACAACGGATGATCACGTTGTAGATTTTTGTCGGCTACTTCTGCCCAAGCATCACCAAGAGTTGAGGAGACAACTGGGCATCAATACATTTCTTTGTATAGTATCTGCCCCATGAACAGCCACAACCCTCTCACAACAGGAAGAAACTGATCTCAGAATGTGCGACAGCTTTTCAAAGCAGATCTATGATGACACAAAAACAGCTGTGAACAGTGTCCAGCGTATTTTCGCCATTCCTTTTAATAAGTTGCTTTATTAAAAAACATAAAACTACACCACTGAAGCCTCAAACCTCTCTCTAAATAAAAGTGGTCCTATATTCATTATTTTCTTGTTTCAACTCCAGCGTGCAATTTCCTTTTGTTTTGTTTTTTAGTGGGCCATTGGTTTTTTATGCTTGACAAAGGTTTTACGAATAAAACCGAAAATTTGCAATATGCTTATTGGGTGTTGGTGGTTTTTACTGTTCAAATCACTTTCCATTCTAACTTAGCTTGGACTCAAAAGACTCCTGCAGGCAAGTCATTCCTGTCAAAATCCAGAGGTACGGATACAGGCAGCTTGGTTTCTTTCTATAATAAATTTTTTTTTAATGCTATTTTACCACCTCTCAAAAATCATATTTACTGAGCAAACATACCTTTTCTGACAAAATGATGATACCAACATCTCTTTTGTGTTAACTGTAATACACAAAACTTTATGTTTACTGAGCAAACATACCTTTCCAAGACAAATTGATGATACCAACATCTCTTTTGTGTTAACTGTAATACACAAAACTTTGTTTACTGAGCAAACATACCTTTCAAGACAAAATGATGATACCAACATCTCTTTGTTTTAACTGTATCACAAAATATTTTCTGTGCATGACACACAAGCCCATTGTGTTTAACAATGATATGCAAAGTCTGTCGCACGTGGTCTTCATATGCTATTGCGGACAAGTATCGCAGTTTTCTCACTTCACACTTCTGTCACCTCACCTCTCTCTGACTCCTTTAACAGTTCAGCAAGTCAAAATTTACGATTTGAATCTAAAGGTAATTCATATTTTGTACAGCTGCTCCATCGTAAATCAGGAATTTAGACCTGTAGACATTAACTAAACAAAATATTAAAACACTATCATCTTTTGCATATGTAAAAATAAATAAATAAAAAATAAACTGCATGCATGCTGTTATTTATAAAATCAGCAAAATTTTCAGAATGTCAATCATTTTCTTTGTCAGTTTTCATGTCCTAACCTTTACCAAACATTTCGTCTTCAGCTGTTTTCGATTCCCCTTCCCTCAGATTCCAGACAAACTTCCATAGGCCTACCTGTCGACAGTGGGCCTGTGTGTAACCATCATAACTGTCTAGACTATAAGTATCTAAATCCTAAAACATGGTGCGATCATCCATGATAGAAGTTAAGACTAAGATAACTCTACTGACAGAAACAAGTGAAGTTTCAATGGGCTTCTTTCCACGGTGGAGGTTTACTTCACTACCCTGCAATATAACCAAAGAGTTTCTTAGCATGAAGTCCATATTTTTTTTAAAGTGCAAAACCCCCTTATCTCTCCCCTCTTTCACTACAACTTCCACAAGAGTCATTAGTTTAGTTATCACAAACAGAATCACTTGTACTGAAAATTAAAAAAAAAAAAGCGGCCAGGGTATGGGCAGGCCAGACAAAAAGGTGTAAAACAACTCTTAACCAACCAGACGTCACTTGATTTTACAAAAGTCAAATGTAATTTGTTTATCCAAGAGTAGTTACATATCTGAACCATAATACTAGTGCTATGAATGAGTGAAAATGCTCAACACTTCTTGTCTTCTAGATGTTGAGCAGCCAACTTCATCATCTTTAGGAAACTGCTGCACTGATGTGATTATTTAGTGTCAATATGCATGTGTATTGTCTCCCTTTGAAGGAGTCGAACAGAGGTGCTGTGACATGCTACTCAGGAGATAGTTCCAGTGAAATATTGTATGCAGGAAGATGATCTCCCTGTGGTGGCAGGGATAGTATAAGCAAAGGAGGTACACTGGCGGTGACACTTCTGACGACAGATGGTTAGGGTATGGTTGGAGTAGTTTGTTAGCAGCTCCTGATCATATCAATTATTCTTACATGGTGGCAAGGCCGACCTCCATGCATCAGGTCTGTAACTGGGGCTATCTGGCCAGGAACAGCGAGTCCTCAGATTGTGTGGTCTGATGGCAGTTCAGCTGTTTGTTTCAAAGAGGAGAGGTAGCATGTGTCAGCATTTCATACCACACCGCAGCCGTATGTGGGGATAAGAAAAAACGAGAGTTGACTAGACTGTCTTGGGCTTTCTCAGCTGCGAGGAAAACTGGACTACAGTGGTGAAGTCCTGTAACTGGTAAATTGGTCATGTTGTCTGACTGTACATAAAATGAACTAAACTCTGACTCTTCAACAGCAAGAAGAGCTTAAAGAAACAGTGCTGATGAGACTTTTGGGTTTTTGTTTTGCGGTGGCTGTTTGTTGTTTTCTTTTGTTTACTGAATATTCTCATCGCCTCTCACACCCTTGGCCGCAAAGGTAAGGTGGCAGGCACCTCACGAGTACTGACGTCTGTGAAACTGCCCCTATATATAATATAGCAATCCGTCTCACAGCACGCCTGCGTATTTCTTCAATGGAATCAGTGAAGGAACTGGTGTATGAATCTCAGACTGGGTTGCGTATTCCAACAATGGCCGAATTGGGCATACACAAGTCAAGTCTGGGATCCCCACACAAACACAAGCACGGTCATCATGAACAGTCTTGTCGCATGCTGTCATACCAGGACATGAACTTGCGGCTTGCGAGTACAGAACAGAAGTCAGACTACAAGACTTGACTAGAAAGTTATGCCGATCAGTACTTTAGAGCCACTCAAATGGATGGGGCAGGAAGTGCGGAAATCTTCGCTTCAAAAATCTAACCTGTCGACCAAACTGGAACATGTTTAAACCCATGCCAGCATAAACATTCATCTAGACTTACAGACTGTTTTGCTCTGGGCATCTTGAGCTTCATGCGGGAAACCCAACGAACGTAGAATCACCGAAATTTGAACAAACAGATGATAATCAGTCCAAATATATAAACAATAAATACACGCATACATAAAGGAATGCATGAATAAATGAAATAGATAATGAATGAATAAATAAATAAATAAATACATGAATAGATAAATAAAATAATAAATAGATAGATACTCAGAGCCAGGGACTGTTGATACTGCGGGAATGCCGGGTGGAGCGTTAAGGTTGGTTTTCCAGATTATGAATCTGGATGAATCATTGATGAGTGGATGCAGGGTGAGAAGCAGTCAGGGTATGTATGAAAAGGCGTTGTGATTTGCCTGTAATCGTCTGTCCTTGGTTTTACTGAAGAAGGTTTAATAAACCGAAAATCTTAACTGCCACTACCTGGGTGTTGGCTGCTTTTTTCATCCTACTGTTTCCAGATTTTGACAGGGAGGGAGGGGAATGGGGAGGCAGAGCAGAGGGAAGAGGAAGAGAGGCAAGCGAATGAAGGGCACAATGCAATACAATGCTACCAATACTGAACAAAATATATACTATACTATTCTATACCTTTCTCAAGACTGTGCGAATTGAGGAAGTGGATAATCATTGTCTTCTAGACATGACAACAATCTTTCATGGGCTACTGACATCAAAACATAATGCAAAATAGTAACCAGACAAATATATCTGCTTTGCATGATTAATAACTCAGCGCAAATTCATTGACACCTTTAATCAGCATTTAATTATCGGGTCCTTAAAGCAGTTCTCCTGAAATTCCCGAGCCTCACAGAATCGGATTATTTTCATGCAGTTTGGAGTTCTTCCATGAAGAGATATGTTTGGTATTAATAAATTAATGTTCGTGCTAAAACTGTGTATATGGAGTTTGTCTACAGACACAAATTCATGATTATTTGTCACGTGTCATTTTTAGGTGTCTTTAATTTCTATTTTGGTGACAATTCTGATGGCCAAATCAAGCGATTATAGACAATCCTCAGCAACCATAAATTGTTTCGACTTGTCAATCCCCCCCCCCCCCCCCCCCCCCTCCCCACCACGACGCACAAACACATGTGAGCATATACACGCACATGCACACATACAAAGACGCGCGCGCGCGCACATTACTAAACACACACACACACACACACACACACACACACACACACACACACACACACACACACACACACACACACACACACACACACACACACACACACCACACGCACAAGACGGGCGCGCGCGTCCGCCAGCACGCAAAAACACCACCCCCCCACCTCCACCCACACACCAATACACACACACGCACACGCAAACGCGCAGCGCGCATCGCACCACCACACACACACACCACACACCACACACACACACACACACACACACACACACAACACACACCATGCACACACACACACACACACCACACACACACACACACACACACAACACACACACACACACACACACACACACACACACACACACACACACACACACACACACACCACACACACACACACACACACACACACTCATGCACGCGCGAGCGCGACCCACACACACACACACACACACACACACACACACACACACACACACACACACACACCACACACGCACGCACGCACGCACGCACGCACGCACGCACGCACGCACACACACACACACACACACACACACACACACACACATGCGTGTACGCCCATATAATTATTCAGTCACAAACGCGTGTTAACATATATGTAGCCTAAAATATGCGTGCGCACATGCGTGCATGCAGGAACATGCTCACACAAGCCCGAAGATCACACACACGCGCGCGCACGCACGCACGCACCACCACACGCACCACACGCACAGCACCACCACGCCACCACCACACACACACACACACACACACACACACACACACACACACACACACACACGTAGATCCATCGTTAAAAATCTACTTCATTTGAGAACTACATTTATATCCAACAACTTTGTATTTGGCTTTGCAGTCTTTATATGTAGAACAAAGTAATATATACCTCAATTCAAGGATTCTACACCCTCCTCTATATAACTGTAGTACATCAACAAAAGAGTTCAGACTGCAAAATGTTAGATCAGACCTTAATTATAGATCTTTGAAGTTAGACCTCAATTCAACAGCTAAAGATAAAGAAGAATTTTTTTATTACCGGGTTATCATTAAAAATGAGCAATGATTCTAGTATAAATATACTTTCTGTATATTATCCAAAAGGCCCAAACACAGATAATTCAGACTGGATAAGAACACCTTCCTTCTTCAGAAAAAAATTGGATCATATTGGGAGATTTTAATGCACATTCTCCGTTTTGGGAACCAGATTGCCTATCACAACATGCAATCGCTTTGTTGAAAATATTGTGGATTCCAAATTAGTTTTATTGAATGATGGAAGTATAACAAGAGTTCCTGATGTTTCAAATCACAGGCCAACCACTATTGACTTAACGTTAGTATCTCCTGATATATCATTGAATGCTAATTGGATAACAGAGGAAGAGACATTAGAAAGTGATCATTTCCCTATTGTTCTTACACTAAATGAAAAGATTCAAGATGAAGAAGAAGTTGAAGATATGATTCCTAAGTTTTTATACAATAGTGCTGACTGGAACCTCTATGAGTCAACTCTATTGTCAATAGATCATAATTCCATGGAACATGAAGACACTGATATATTTTATGAGAACTTCAGAAAAGCTATTTTATACGCTGCTGAAAAATCAATGCCAAGCGTAAATGCTATAATGATAAGAAGTACAGAGGAAATGGATGGTGGAATGAAGAATGCGCAGAAGCAGTGAGCAGTAAAAAGAAAAACTTATAAAACATGGCTAAAGGACAGAATTGAAGAAAAATTTTATTGCAATGAAACGTGCAAAAAGTCACAGTAGCAGAGTTGTGGCCAAAGCAAAACGTATCTATTTCACTACGTTTTGCCATTCAAAAATATCTACATCAAAGGACATGCACAAAGTATGGAAGAAGGTTAAAGAATTAAAGAACAGATGCCATTTACCATCATATCCCATTAAATTAGATAACAACGCTATCCCACATCAGCAGAAAAAGCAGAGTTATTTGTTGAAGTGTTTTCAAAGAATAATTCATCATCAAGTCTTACATCAAATATAAGAAGCTACCGAGAAGAGGAAGAGAAAAAACATATTTATTGTGATCCTCCTCCAGATGAAAATCATTACTTAAACTCTTTTATAACCTTTGAGGAATTTAATGATTCATTGGAGTGTTTTACTTGCAATACCACTGCTGTTGGCATCGACGGTATTTCATATCAATTGCTCTGCCATTTGCCTTTATCTTGGAAGCAATTACTTCTCTCATTTTTAAACTCTCCCTACTATCTGGAAGAGGACGGTTGTAATACCAGTTCCAAAGCAAGGTAAACGTAGATCCGAAATTGGCAGTTATCGTCCAATAGCTTTAACATCGCAAGTTGGTAAGATATTGGAAAAAAATTGTTGAACGTCGTATTTTACATTTCTGCGAAAAGAACAATATTATTCCAAACAACCAAGCAGGTTTCAGGAAAGGAAGATGTACAACTGATCATCTGGTCAAAATTACGAATCAAGTTAAGAAACAGTTTTCCAGAAGAAAAAGTACACTTGCTACTTTTTTTATATTAGAAAAGCTTATGATAAGCGTTTATAAGCAAAACATATTGGAATTAGTGGAGCAATGTATCAATTTGTAAAATGTTTCTTGTCTGGGAGATCTATTTGTACAAGAATTGGCACATGCTATTCGTCATTCAAGGATATTGATATTGGAATTCCTCAAGGATCTATCATTGCTCCAGTTCTTTTTTTCTATTCTTATTCATGATCTCCCAAACGTTCCATCTAAACAATATCCATCTCGTTCAATATGCTGATGACATTGCTATGGATGAATACAAACGTCAGAAAACAAACAAATAAGAGAGTTATTACACATGTTCAAAAACTATACCAAGTTGAGCTAGATAAGTTAGATTTATACATGAAAGAAAATGGTTTAGAACTTTCGGGGAAAAGACACAATTAATGCTTTTTATTAATGGTGATGCTCCAAAGCATCCTCCTCAGCTTGTTATAAAAGGCAACACTCTTAAATATTCAAAAGCTGTAAAATTTTTAGGAGTCTATTAACCCCAAAGTTAAAGTGGCGATATCATATTGAACACATAATAAGTAAAGCTAGACAAAGATTAAATTTTCTCAAAATAATTAATGCTCAGTCATGGGACAAGATACTCAAACACTTTTACACCTTGCTACCAGTTTAGTTCGATCGAAATTAACTTATGGTCAAGAGGTTTATTTCTCAGCTCCACAGACGCTGCTAAAAAAATTACAAAGCATAGATAGTAAGGCTGTTAAGTTTTGGGACTTGGTGTGCCAGTACACACAAATACGCTCAAAACATACAGAGCAGCTAATCTGTTAACTCTTGAGGACCAACGGAAGTTGGCCACCGCAAAGTATGTGACTAGATGTCTTTCAGTTTCTAATTCAGTGACAAATGACATTTTTCTTGACTCAAGACAGGATTTCCCGAAAAGAGCGCAAAACATTTCATATCTTCAACCTATTAGAAACTATACAGATATCTTTTTAAGAGTTGTGATATTGATATTACATCAATCTCAAGTAGTCCCATAATACCCATTATTCCTCAATGGAGCATATTCTGCTAGATTCGATACAGATTATACAACTCTAAAAAAAGAGGATAACATCAATCTTATATCCGTTGAAGCAAAAGAACATCTAGAAAATAAGTATCCAAATCATTTAAAGATTTTTACAGACGGTTCAGTTTTGGAATCATACACAGGGCTGGATTTGCTATTCCTGCTTTCAAGATAAGAAAGTCATTTTGTCTAGAAAGGTTTTTCTGTATTTACTGCAGAACTATATGCAATTCTTATGGCCTAATCCTTCATAGTTGATATTGATACTGCGATTATAGCATTTTACTTTGTGTTGACTCAAAATCTGTTCTTTACAGTCTGCAAAACTGGAATGCAAAAGTTCGAAAAGACTTGATATTTGACGTAAAATACTTAATACATTCATTATATGTAAAGGTATTAATGTAGAATTTTGTTGGATTCCATCTCACTGTGGTATTTGGGGAATGAAATGGCTGATAGATCAGCGAAAGAAGGAGCTATTAGAAAACATCCTGACAGTACACTAAAATTAGAAAAACATGAAATAAATTCGATGTTAGAAAGTCGTAAATGACAGAAAAGCTTCCTCAAAGTCAAAAATATTACCGTGTTCGAGATCCTGTCTAGTC
>CM031604.1:94740211-94758467 GCA_018398815.1 Conus ventricosus
GTCAATTTTAACCAAAACTTTACACATTTTGCAGCTGAATTAATATATATAGGGTATCTGTTGTCTCTCCGTAAACAAAGTCATTAGGAGTTCGCATCTCTAACGCCTAAAAATCTTTTGAGAGCAAATAAGTGAAACCTTTTCACATTCAGATGCCGCATTATCAAGTCCCCATAGCTCTGCGCCGTACTGAACAATCGGCTGAATTTGTGAATCGAAAATCTTCAAAAGGACAGTCAAAGAGTTATTTTTAAACTTATATAACTTTGTGAAATGCACAGTAAAGCATTTTTAGCTCTACTACTTAAATTACGACATGCCATAACAAAACTCAATCTTGTTGAAAAACAAATTCCTAGGTATTTGTATACATTAACAACAGGCATCACAGCTCCTGCATACATCCATCTTTCTCTAGCTCCTAAATGCCCCCCTTTTCTGAACACAATAATATTGCTTTTTCCATATTTACCCCTAGCTGGAGAGCTGAAGCTGCTTTATACAGATTATTCAATTGTGTTTGAAGACCAATAACAGTTTCAGACAGCAACACAACATCATCAGCCAAAAGCAATATGAACAGTTCAAAATAGTCTGACGAAAAAACAGCCCCGTGTTTCCCTTCCCTAATAACTTCTAATGCTAATTCGTTTATAAACAAGGAAAACAAAACGGGACTGCACACATCCCCTTGTTTCACTCCACGTGTGGGAGTTAATGTAATCTGTAAGCATGGAACCACATCTAATTCTGGTTTTAACATTAGTATACATCTATGAATACAACGAAACATTTTGCCTTTTATGCCATTTCTCAAGAGTATAGGCCATAATAGGTGTCTGTTAATGGAATCAAAAGCTTTCTCAAAATCGATGAAGGCTACAAACAATTTGCGGTTTAAACAAAATTGCTTCTGGACCAATGACAACAACGTAAACATATGGTCAACAGTAGAATAGCCCTTTTAAACCCTGCCTGATATTCACCTGTCAAATTATATTCTGTAACCCATTCTTGAAGTCTGCTATTTATGATTGTACTATAGATTTGACTGCTCGTATCACATAAATATATACCCCTAAAAATTACCTGGATTATCTGCGTGAGAGAGAGAGAGAGAGAGAGAGAGAGAGAGAGAGAGAGAGAGAGAGAGAGAGAGAGAGAGAAGAGAGAGAGAGAGAGAGAGAGAGAGAGAGAGAGATCTTAATGTTTAAGTTCACCGCCTTATGCACTAACCCAAAACCCGGTCGAGAGAGAGAGAGAGAGAGAAGAGAGAGAGAGAGAGAGAGAGAGAGATAGAGAGAGAGAGAGAGAGAGAGAGAGAGATCATTATATATTTAAGTTCACCGCCTTATGCACTAAACACACACCAGAGAGAGAGAGAGAGAGAGAGAGAGAGAGAGAGAGAGAGAGAGAGAGAGAGAGAGAGAGAGAGAGAGAGAGAGAGAGAGAGAAGAGAGATCTTATAGGTTTAAGTTCACCGCCTTATGCACTTACCCAAACCAGGTCGAGAGAGAGAGAGAGAGAGAATGAGAGAGAGAGAGAGAGAGAGAGAGAGGAGAGAGAGGAGGAGAGAGAGAGAGAGAGAGAGAGAGAGAGAGACGGACACACACAAACACACAACACACCACACACACACACACACCCCACACACTACGGGGCGCCCAAGAAAGGGGTAAACCAAGAAAAGTGGAACAAAAAAAAACCAGGGTTAAAAGGGCCACAGGACAACGGGGGAAAACCCCAGAGGAGAGGGGAACAATACAGGTATCCACACAGACAACGGGGGAAAACCGGGAGAGGGGAAAACCAATCCCTGAAACCCCCAACAAAAAAACAGGGGTTAAACCAAGAAAATTAAACCCAATACAGTGTAGCCCCCAAAGACAAAAAGGGAAAACCCCAGAGAGAGTGAGCAATACAGTGTACCCACACAGACAACAGAGGTAAACCAAGAGAGTGACCTTACAGTTTTAGCCCCAAAGACAAAAAGGTAAACCAAAGTGAACAAAACATTGAAAGCCCCACAGACAACAGGGGTAAACCAAGATGAACAAAAACAGTGTAGCCACAAAGACAACAGGGGTAAACCAAAGGGATTTGAAAAATACAGTGAAAACCCACCAGAAAACCCAGGGGGTAAACCAAAGAGTGAACAAACAGTGAACCACCAGACAACAGGGGTTAAACCACAGAGAGTGAACAAAAACGTGTACACACAGAAAACCCGTGGAAAACCAGAGAGAGTGAACAAAAAACAGTGTAGCCACACAGACAACAGAGGTAAAGCAGAGAGAGTAAACAAACAGTTTTAGCCAACAAAAACCCGGGGTAAAAAAGAAGGGGGAAACAATACAGTGTAGCCCCACAGACAACGGGGAAAAAACCCAAGACAGTGAACAATACAGTGTACCCCCACAGACAACAGGGGTTAAACCAGAAAAGAGTAAAACAATACAGTGTAGCCCCACAAA
Organism: Conus ventricosus; assembly: GCA_018398815.1. NCBI lineage: Eukaryota > Metazoa > Mollusca > Gastropoda > Neogastropoda > Conidae > Conus > Conus ventricosus. The sequence continues at coordinate 94,742,686 of CM031604.1, forward strand.
AACAGGGGAAACCAAGACATAAACAATACAGTGTACCCCCAAAAACAAAAACAGGGGAAAACCAGAGAAAGTGAACAATACATTTTTACCACACAGACAGCGGAGGAAAAACCAGAGACATGAACAATACAGTGAAAGCCCCATACAAAAAACGGGGGAAAACCAGAAAAGGGAACAATACAGGGGTAGCCACACAACAACAGGGAAAACCCAAAGGAAAAGTGAAAAATCCATTTTAAGCCACCAGACAACGGGAGAAAACCAGAGCAGGAACAAAACAGGGGTACCACACAGACAACAGGGGGTAAACCAAGAGAGTGAACAAGACAGTGAACCCCCAAAACAACGGGGAAAACCAAAGAAAAGTTAAACAAGACAGTTACCCCCAAAGACAACAGGGGTTAAACCAAGAGAGTGAACAATCAGTGTACCCCCAAGAAAACCAGAGGAAACCCAAGACAGTGAAAAGGCAGAAAAACCCCCAAAGACAACGGGGTTTTAAACTAGAGACATTGAACAATCAGGTACCCCCAAAAGACAACAGAGCTAAACCAAGACGGGGAACAATAAAAGTGTACCACACGGGAAAACAGAGGTTTTAAACCAGAGACAGTGAACAATGAAAGTGTACCCCAAAAAAAACAGGGTAAACCAAAAGAGAGTGAGCAATACAGTGTAGCCACACGACAACAGGGTAAACCAAGAGAAGTAGAAAATAAAGTGTAGCCCCAAAGACAACAGAGGAAAACCAGAGAGAGGAAACAAAAAAATGAAGCCACACAACAACAAGGAAAACCCAGAGAGAGTGAGAAATTACGTGTACCCCCAAAAGGGACAACAGAGGTAAACCAGAGAGATTTAGAAATTTCAGTTTAGCCACACAGACAAAAAGGGGTTTAAACCAAGAGAGTGAACAATACGGGTACCCCACACAACAACAAGGAAAACCCAGAAAAAAATGAACAATAAAAGGTACCCCCCACAGAAAAACAGGGGCAAACCTGAGAGAGGGGGAACAATACAGTGTAGCCCCAAAAACAAAACCGGGTGAACCAGAGAAGTGAACAATACAGTTGGGCCACAAAGACAAAAAGGGGTTTAAAACCAGAGAAGTGAACAATACAGTGGGGCCACACAAACAACAAGGAAAACCAGAGAGATGAACACACGTGTACCACACAGACAACAGAGGTAAAACCAGAGAGAAGAGCAAAACAGTGTACCAAACCCCGAAAAACCAGGGGTAAACCAAAAAGTGAAAAAAATACAGTGAAAGCCCCAAAGACAACAAGGTAAACCAAAAACAGTGAAAAATGCAGTGTACCCCCCAAAGGGACAACAGCGGTAAACCAAGAGAGTGAACAATACATTGTACCCCACACGGGACAACGGGGGAAAAACCCAAACGAGAGGAAAAATGCATGTACCACACAACAACAGAGGAAACCCCGAGAAGTGAACAATCAGTGTAGCCACACAGACAACAGAGGTAAACCAGAGGAGTGAACACTACAGTGTACCCCAAAACAACAGAGAAAACCCAAGAGATTGGAACAATACAGTGAAGCCACACAGACAAGGGGGTTTAACCACAGAGAGAGAACAATGCATGTACCACACAGAAAACCCGGGGAAAACCAAAAAGTGAAAAAATTTGCATTTAAAGCCCAAAAGACAACAGAGGAAACCAAGAGTAAAAACAATCAGTGTAGCCACACAGACAAAAAGGGGAAAACCAGAGAATGAACACTACGGGGTAGCCCCAAAGACAACGAGTAAACCGGGGAGAGGAGAAAAACAGTTTAGCCACACAAAAAACAGGGGTAAACCAGGAGAGTGAACAATACAGTGGACCCCCAAAAAATAAACAACAGAGGTAAACCAAATTTGAACAATACAGGTACCCCCAAAAAGAAAACAGGGTAATCCAGAGAGAAGGGAACAATACAGTGAAAAAAACCCCCCAGCCCAACCGGGGGTAAACCAAGAGAGTGAACAAAACAGTCTACCCCACAGACAACAGGGGTAAACCAAAAGACTTTGAAAAATACAGTGTACCCCCACAGACAACAGAAAAAACCCAGAACAATAAAACAATACAGTGTAGCCCCAAAGACAAAAAGGAAAACCCAAAGAGGTAAAACAATACAGTGTACCACACAGAAAAACTGAGGAAAAACCAAAAGACATAAAACAATACAAGTAGCCCCAAAAGACAACGGGGGTTAAAACCAAGAGAAAAGGAAAAACAATACATGTGGGCCAAGAAAACAACGGGGGTAAACCAGAGGGGGGAGAGGGAAAAATACAGGGGAAGCCACACAACAACAGAGGTAAACGAAAGAGATAAAACAATACAGTGAACCCACACAGACAAAAAGGGGTTAAAACCAGAGAGAGTGAAAAAATACATGTACCCCCCCAAGAAAACAAGGAAAACCAAGACGGAACAAAAACAGGTACCCCCATAGAAAACCGGGGAAAACAGGGGACGGGAAAACCCAATTACTTTGTACCCCCCATAGACAACAAGGAAAACCCCGAGAGAGTGAAAAAAGCAGTGTACCCCCAAAGACAACGGGGAAAACCGAGGGGTGAACAATGCAGTGAAACCCCCCAAAACAACAAGGAAAACCAAGAGAGTGAAAAAAACCCGGGTGGCCCCACAGAAAAACAGAGGTAAACCAGAGAAGTGAACATACAGGGGAGCCAAAAACCCGGGAACAACAGGGGGTAAACCAGAGACAGTGAACAAAAAAAGTGTAGCCCCAAAGAAAACAAAAGGGAAACCACAGAGAGTGAACAAACATTGAACCCCCCACAACAACAAAAGGAAAAACCCAAAAGAGTGAACAATACAGTGTACCCCAAAGAAAACAAGGGTAAACCAAAGAGAAAAAACAAAAACAGGGGTAACCCCAAAGACCCCCAAGGGGAAAAACCAAGAGAGTAACAAAAATTTTAAAGCCACAAAGAAAACGGGGAAAAACCAGAGAGTGAACAATACAGTTGGGCCAAAAAAGACAAAAGACAAAACCCCCGGGAAAAAAAAAATGAACAATAAAAAGTACCCCCAAAACCCAACCCAAAAGGAAAACCAAGACAGGGAAAAATACAGGGGTAGCCCCAAAAGGGCAAAAAGGGGAAAAACCAGAGACAGGGGAACAATACGTGTAGCCCATGAAAACCAAGGAAAAACCAAGACATTTGGAACCCAATACATGTACCCCCAAAGACAACAAGGGAAAAAACCAGGGGACATAAACCCAATACAGTGTAGCCCCAAAAAAAACAGAGGTAAACCAGAGAGGGGTTTAGCAATAAAAGGTAACCCCACACAGACAAAAAGGAAACCAGAGAAAAGTGAAAAAAACCCGGAGGTCCACAGACAAAAAGGGGAAAAACCAGGAGAAAAGGTGAGAAAATACAGTGTAGCCACAAAACCCAAAAAAAGGAAAACCCAGAGACAGGAAAAAAACAGTGTAGCCCACAGCAACAGAGGAAAAACCAGAGAGATTGAACACACAGTGTACCCCCCAAAGACAACAGAGGTTAAACCAGAGAAGGGAAAAAATACATTTTTACCCCCAAAAGCAACAAAGGTAAACCAGAGAGAGTGAAAAATTTCAATGTAGCCCCGAAAGACAACAGAGGTAAACCAGAGAGTGAACAATACGTGAAACCCCCCAAGACAAGGGGGTAAACCAAGAAAAAATGAACAATCCCGGTACCCCCAAACCCAACGGGGGTTAAACCAAGCAGTGAACAATACAGTGAGCCCACAGCCCAATAGGTAAACCAGAACAGGGGAAACAAAAACAGGTAGCCACACAACAAAAAGAGGTAAAACGAAGATGCCCAATACATTGAAACCAAACAGACAACAGGGGTAACCCAAAGAGGGTGAAAAAAATGTACCACACAGAAAAAACAGGGGAAAAACCCAAAGAGAGAAGGGAAGGCAAAAAATTCCCCTTTCTCGAGTTCCTTGTCTAGGTTTTCCCGATCACCCAGAAGAAATGTAAGTCGAAACAAATTTTTTTAATTTTTTGAGAGTATGCATTGTTTGGTTATTATCCCAAATGGGGGTTAAAACATACAAAACCCTTTAGCCAATATTTGGTGCCATCTATCAAGATAAAGAAGATTATTCAGTTGTAAATTTGTTTGCCACTTTTTTGTAAAAGCAGTTTCCATGCTTGGGTTTTCAATTTCCCTTTTTAACAATCTGACCACCATGCTTTTCGTACTATCCCCACTTTTGCCAGAATGCAATTCTATCTGTTTTAAAAGATAACCGGAGATTAAAAAATTTTGATCAGAAAAGAGCATCCTGTAAAAATTTGAAAACGTTAAAAAGTTTTGTTTTTATGAATACGGTGATCGTTGGGAAAACTTTGGGAGTGGTGACTCCCTTTAAATTTAAATTTAACACCCCCCCTACAATTTAATTCATAAGAAACAGTGAAAAAAAAGTTTTTAAAAAATTTCAGCATGGTATTTCTGTCCCTAACCCTTTTTTAAACTCCACCCCAAAAACCCGGGAAAAGAAGTTTGATTGAAAAATTTTGGCCGAAATACGAAGCCAAACCCCAATCCCCTTTTTTAAAAGATATTTATAATTAATACTTTAAATAGCGTCTAATCTTTTGCCCAAAAGGCCAAGCCTAACGCGTAAAAATCCACACTCCTTTTTTTCCCCAAAGGGGTGCCAAACCCGGGTAGTGCCGACTGAAAGCTGGGCCCCTGACGCGTCAATTTATCGTTTCCCGGTTTATCCATTCCCTAACTTTAAAATTTTTATCATTCATTTTCCTTACTTTTCCCTTTTTCTTTTCCATTTCTCACGCAGGGGGCATGCAAAGTATAAAGTTCCCTCCTAAACCCAAAGGCCAAAATGGCCTTTCCCCTTTTTCCGAAAGTTGGCGATGGGATTTTAACCCCTGTGTGGGAAAAAAATTTCGCGTGCGTTCACAAAACGGAAAACCCCGGTTTATTTTCCATTCGAAGAAATGAAAAGGGAAATGGAGTCAGAAACCCAAAAATTAAAATCCGGGGAAAAATCCCCCTGTACCGAAACGCCCCCCCGGGGGTTCCCAAACCCCCAACCCCCGGATCACCAAGATTACGAGCAGGCGCTCTACCCCAAATGACTATTCCGGCTCCTTTGTAGCTGAGAAACCACACATTTTCTTTAAAGCCAGAGGAAAACTTTAGAAAACCCCACAAGCCCCACTCTTTACCCACCCTTTAAATACAGAAACCCTTTTCTTTTTTGTGTTAAACCGGGGTTTTCCCACCAACCCCCGGGGATGCCGGAAATGGGCAAACACCGAAACCCAGTACATGAGCAGCAAGCCTTGCAAAAAGGGTCATCACCAAAAACTAGAGAGAATCAACTAACCTCACCGACATCAGAAAATTCTGATATTCCCCAAAAGGGGCGACAAACAACTCATCCAGAACTTTCCCTCCTTAATGATAAAACATTGAGAACCTAAACTTTACCTCCAACTGTGTGAAAATTGGGTTTGACTATCTCCCCTCTTGTTAAACGAGTAAAGGATGGGGAAAGTGCACCCTTTAAATTTGTCAGTTCTTTTTTGTTTAATCCTACTGAATGTTTTTAACTTCTCTCTAATTCTGTCTCCCGGGGTAAAAAGGGACTTAAAAGAGAAAAAACCAAAGAAACTTATCCTTTAGCCATTAATTAGAGTTTAACCTTCCCCGAAAAAATAAACATTTTTTTCGATGGCAGGGCCCGGGAAAAAAATAATTTCCCAAATCTTTTCCCCCAAAAAGCCCCACCGACCCACCCCCAACCCTCGCAACACACACACACACACACACAACACACACAGCTCGCGCATGATTGCGCACCCCTGCAAAGCAGGGGACGCTCGCGGAGAAACACACACACACTGACACATACGCCTTTCTCCCCTCTCTCTTTTTCTCTTTTCTCTCCTCCTTTTCTCTCTCCTCTCTCTTTTTCTTTTTCTTTCCCTTCCCTTTTTTCCCCCACCGCCCAAAAAGGAAGTTCCCTTTTGGGGTGAACCCCGAAAGCCCTTTTTGGTTTTATAGGAAACAAACAAGGAAAAAGAAAGTAAACCGTTTCAGCTTGGGGCATAATAAATGTGTTGGGGGGGGGTTTTTGGGGGGGGTGTGGTGGGTGGGGTTGTGTGTGTGTGAAAGACAAACATCCAAAAACTAACTATCTTTTTAAAAAATTTTTTCAATCATTTTTGTCACACCGAATCAGCCCTATTTTAGACGAAATAAAGGAAAAGAAAAAAGATTGAAACAAAAACACATAAAAGATTCTTAAAAAAATAGCAAACCCCTTCAAATTAAACATTTTCCCCCAAAATAACGCTTCTAAGGACACGGATTTCGTTTTTGTTTGTTTTTTTGTCTTTTCCAAACCCCCTTTTTGCTGGTCAAATTTTAGACTTGCAGTTTTTTCCTTCCCGGGGCATTTTGATCGTACCCCCTTTCCCCTCCGTTTTTGTTTCCCTTTACGTCCCCGTCGAGCAAGGGAAAAACCATAAAAAAAAATGATCGGGTCCAAAAAAAAACAGGAAGTACCCTGTTTTTCCTCACAAAGAAAGGGGAAAAAATCCTGTAACTTCCCCTGGGGCCCCGCTCGCCCTTTGGGAAAACAGTTGTCATCCCCGTTGGGGTTTAAAGGAAAAAAAAAAAAAAAAAGAAAAAAAAAAAAAGAAAATGAAAAAAAGTCTCTCGGGGATGCTACCCCCTTTTCCCCTTTTTCTTTTCTTTTTTTTTTTTTTTTCTTTTTTTAAATTTTTCCCCCCAACCAATTTTGGCATTTAAAAGGGAAAAATCCAATTTTTGCTTTTGGGAAAAAATTTACAAACTAAGTTTTGGGGATTTTAACGGGAGGCCCCGCAAAGGGTTTTGGAAGAGGCTCAAGTTTAATTTACGGAAATGTCGAGGGCCCGTTTAAACTTCAAGCTCAACAGACCCAGGGAAATCGATCGGAAACGTATTGTGAGAGATCGGGTAAAATAAAAAAAATGTTTGTGGCCCAATTCGGCTTTTGGGGAGTGTCCCCCCCCCCCCCCCCCCCCCCCTCCCTCAATTTTTGCGACAAAACGATTTTTCCATTTTTTGGGGAAATGATCTGACAGACTAAGTAGCCAACAAATTTCCCGGGCCAACCTGGCATTTTTTTGGGGGACATTTTTGGGGATGGGTTTGCTTGAAAATAAAATAACCCCTTTACGTTCCTTTTTCTAATTGAAAAATGACATTCTTATCATTTGTTTGGGCTTTGTTTTCATAAAAGGTTTTGGGTTTTTTTTTCTTTTTTTTTTTCGTGTGTTTTTTCCTCTTTTTTTCCAAGTTTGGTAAGTTTGTTTTGGAAAACCCCCCCCCCCCCCCCCTTTCTTTTTTTTTTTTTTTTACCCAATGAAAATCATGATTTGCCGACGGTTTTTTTTTTCGTAATGGATAGTTTTTTTTTGTTTTTTCTTGAAAAAAAAAAATTTGGGCTTTTTGGGGGGCCCAAAATAACAAAATAAATTTAAATTTTTTTTCTTTTTTAATCTGCTGGAAATTTTTCCCCCGATTTTTGTTTGATGGGGTTTTATGAAAAAAAAATTCTTCTTGGGTTTTTTTTTTAATGTAGAAAAGAACCTCTTTATTCCCGCCCCTTTTTGGGGTGTGTGGGGTGTGTGTGTGTGGGTGTTGTGTGTGTGTGAGTGAGTGGGGTGGGTGTTTGGTGTGGTGTGTGTGTGTGTGTGTGTGCGCGCGCCCCGCGTCCGTGTGTGTTTTGGGGTGTTGGTGTTGTGGGGGTGCGGCGTGCGTGGCCCTGCGGGCGTGCGAGCGAGGGAGCGAGCGTGCTCCCTGCGGGGCGTTTCGTGCTGCGTGCCCTTTCGTGCGTGCGTGCGGTGGTTGTTTGGTGTCGCGCCGGGGCGCTATTGTTGTTGTTGGGTTTTTGTTTTGAGCAACGGTAGGGCCTTTTAAAATTTTTACGAATTTTGAACCTAGTAATTTTATTTATAAACAGAAAAAGGTGTAAAAAGCGATTTTGCCCGCCAAATTTTAAAAAAGCTTCCAATTTTTAATTATCTTTCATTGAAAATTATGCATAAACCCCCCTAAAATTTGTACACCCCCTTCGGGGATATCGCCCTTTTCAAGCACACACACACACACACAAAAACACACACAACACACACACTCCTCTCTCTCTTCTCTCTCTCTCCTCTCTCTTTTCTCTCACACACACACACACACACACACAAAACAAAAATCACACACACACAAAACTTACCACACACTCCAACACACCACCCCACACACACACACCCCCACACACACACACACACACACTCCCACAACACAACACACTCACACACACCCCACACACAACACACAACCACACACACACCCCCCACAAAACCAAAACACAACACACACATACATACAAAAACACACACCACCCCACAACCCCAAACACACACACACACTTACAAAGGACACACACAACCAAAACACACACCACACACACACACACACACATACACACACACCCTCACACCACACACACACACCCACCACACCACGCGCGCGCGCGCGCGGGGGCGCGCACTCACCACCCAAAGCACACACCACCCACACACACACACACACACACAACACACACACAAAACACACACACCCACCCCTCCCACACACACACCCCACGCAAAGCACCGCACACACACACCCACCAAACCCCCCCACGCACGCACGCACGCACGCACGCCCCGCACGCACGCACACTCCCCACACACACACACCCACACACACACACACACCCCACAAAACACACACACACATACACGCGCGCACCCCGCGCACACACGCACCACACACACACACAAAAACACACACAACACCACACACACCAAAAACACACACACCACGGAAAACACAACCACACACCTACAAAGCGCGCGCGCGCAAAAACGCAAAACACACACACACACACACACACACACACCACACACACACACAAAACCCCCGCACGCCCCGCACGCACCAAACCCAAAGCACGCACGCACGCACGCACGCACCACAACACCCCCCACACAACACAACACCCAAACATCATTCCCAAAGTCTTGGGTAAAAATAACAAACGAAACCCCCGCCCCCACCCCACCCCACCCCCCACCAATCCCCCCCCCACCCCCACCCCACCTCCCCCCCACACACACACAAAGAAAAAATTTTTTAATTTCCCTTGTTTGGGTCTTTCCAAATCGGCAAAAAAACCATATAAGGTCTCCCTCTGTCTCTGTTCTGTCTCTGTTTTCTTCCGTCTCTCCTTTCTCTCTCCTCTCTTTTCTCTTTTCTCTCTGTCCGTCTGTCCCGTCGCCCGTCTGTCTGTCCCGTCTCTGTTTTCTCTGTCCCCTGCCTGTCTCTCTTTTCCCTTTTTCATCTTTTCCCCTCTGGGCTATCGTCGTCTGTCGTCTCGTCGTCTGTCTTCTACCCCTCTCCCCTCTTTTTCCCTCTCTCTCTCTCTCTCTCTCTCCTCTTTCTCTCTCTCTCTCCCTCTCTCTCCCCTCCCTTTTAAATCTTTTCTATTTTTTTTGGGTCCCAAAAATTTCAAAAAAACCGTCAGTAGTGCGATAAAAGGGAAAAAAAAAAAAAGCCACCTAAAAAAAAAAGCAACAAAAAATTAAAAAAAAATACTCCCCAAATCTTTCCACCGCCCCGAAAAAAAATATAAAAAATTAAAACGTCTTGGAAAAAAAAGAAAAGGGGAAAAGGGCATAAACAAAGATTACAAAGAATAACAAGGGAAAAGCCTTTTCCCCGTATAAAAAACACCACCACCCCCGGGCCCAATCAAAAAACAAAAAGACGCAATAAAAAAAAAAAAAATTGTGGGTAGTTTTTTTTGGTTTAAACTCCACAGGGAAGAGAAGGGACGGGGCTGAAAAATAACAAAACAAGCCCCCCAAAAGGAAAAGAAAAACAAACAGAAAAACCTTCCTTCCCCTGTGGTTTTTCCCAAACAAAAACCCTTTAAAGAAGGGAAAGGGTTTAAAATGGAAAGGGGAAGGGGGAGGGGGAGGGGGGACATTCCTGCGCGCTTTTCGATACCTCGAACCGGCATGAAATGACAACGATGTCAGAGAGCTGGATTGGTGGAGAATACCACAGCGCTCACAGGATCACAGAGACCAGCCGACACAGAGAGTGACATGGCGGCACTGTCGGCGGGAGGAGCAGCCGCTTGCTGCAGGGTAGGGGATCAGATTCCTGGAGAAGATGAGGAAGTGACGAGGACTGTCTGGGGGTGGTTTTGGTGTGGGAGGTGGCGGTATCCAAAGAGGTTTGAAGGTTAAGCGAGTCGGGAAGTTGGAATGATTTACAACCGATCAAACAGACTGTGCATGGCATTTGTTGTTCCTGGTGACATGGTTTCCAATCTTGGCAATCTGTCTGCTGTGCCAAGTCTTCGTATTGTGTGGGTGTTTCATGTCGGACTTCCTATGTCTTTTTTTTTTTTTTTAATGAATTCCAATATGAATGGCATTAATGATGTACACAAACATGATATAGGATATAAGGTTATAAAACGCATGACATAAATTGTTGCAACTCCATCGAATCATGGCATTCGGAGAAAGTATACACTATACAGATAAACTTTGTTTCCCATTGTTTCATGGAGGCTCCAAGGTCATGGACAACATTAAACATATATGTGCGTGTCTGCTCTCTCTCTCTCTCTCTCTCTCTCTCTCTCTCCTCCTCTCCTCTCTCTCTCTCTCTCTCTCTCTTGTGTGTGTGTGTGTGTGTGTGTGTGTGTCTGTCTGTCTGTCTGTCTCTCTCTCTCTCTCTCTCTCTCTCTCTCCTCTCTCTCTCTCTCCTCTCTCCTCCTCTCTCTCTCTCTCCGCCACCCCCTCCCACCTTTCTATCTCTGTGGTGCATAAGCTCGCGCGCATGTGTGTGTGTGTGTGTGTGTGTGTGTGTGTGTGTGTGTGTGTGTGTGTGTGTGTGTTTTGTTGCGCGCGCGTGTGCGTGTGCGTGTGCCCATGTGTGTGTGCGCGCCACTCGCGTCCATATAACGCGCGCAGTTGGTGTGTGTGTGTGTGTGTGTGGTGTGTGTGTGTGTGTGTGTGTGTGTGTGTGTGTGTGTTGATAGAGAGAGAGAGAGAGAGAGAGAGAGAGAGAGAGAGAGAGAGAGAGAGAGAGAGAGAGAGAGAGAGATTGTGGAATTGCACGGTTTAGTGGCTGAATGAGATGACAACATGGAGACAGTAAATTATTTCTCCTCTCCCACATATCCTTCTCCTCACCCCCCCCCCCCCCCCCCCTCTTTGCTCCCACTCCCACTTACAGTGTCCGCAACTGAAAATGGTATTTTCAAATTTTGATATGACTAGCCGTCACACACACACACACACACACACACACACACACCACGCACGCACGACGCAACGCACGCACGCACGCACGACGCACGACGCACACGCACGCACCACCACGCACACACACACACACACACAACACACACACACACACACACTACACACACACACACACAACACACACACTACACACACACATCTAACTTCCACCATTGCGCTTCATTCCTTCTCACCACCTCCCCATGCGCCTTCTCTATGTCTTGTCCTCACCGTCCACTAATCTCCCTCTCCCACTTTATAGGAGTTATGAAGGAGACTTTAGTGAAATTTCTTATGTGATTTGTTTTTTGAATATATTATCATTGTTTATCATTATTATTGGCTATTATAATTTATTAATATTATATCATTATCATCATCAACCCCTTGTCATTATTATCTACATTATTATTATTATTTTATTATTATTAATATATTATAAATGTCTTAATTGTGAACGCAATGTGATTATTTTATATCTCGAGGCTTTGTGTTTTTTCAGTGTACATGACTTTTGTAACTCCTATACTTACCGTTTGCTCTTTTTTTTTTAAATAAGCCAGTCACAAAAAGTTAAGGGCCAGACAGAAAAACTCTCACCAAAATAAAACGACATAACGCACAGGAAAACAGCTTATACCGTATTTTATTTCATGTCTTTAGCTTTCATGTCAATGCCATTGCAATTGTGTCAATTCAATTTTTCTGGACAAAATCAAGGTTCAAACATCATAACCCCTCTTTTTGAAAATCACAAAATTGACAATTCACAAGAAAGTTTATTGAAAAGCTTCAGTAGTGCGTATGTCCGCCATTTGCACCCACACATTCCACGCATCTAGGCCTCATGGACTGGATCAGAGTCACAAGGGTCTGTTGAGGCATGGCGTTCCACTCCTGCAGCAGAAATTGGAACAGTTGGTGAGGTCAACAGGAGGAGGGTGGTTGTCGTGGACGCGGCGTTCCAGATGGTCCCAAAAGTTCTCAATAGGTTCAAATCAGGCGAACGCGATGGCCATCCATTCGTGGAACCTGCTGCTGCCTCAGGTAGTCGTTCACCACACGGGCGCGGTGTGGAGTGGCGTTGTCGTCCATGAGAATGGCACCGGTCCCATGGCTTGCAGAGTGGGATAATCAACGGCCTCACGATTTCATCTCTGTACCTTACGCCAGTAAGTCTGCCTGGCACAAGGTGAAGGGGTGTCCTGCCATGAAGGTGGATGCCTCCCCATACCATCAGGAGCCGCCTCCATAGCGATTGTGCTCACGAACACAGCCATCAGCAAGCCTCTCCCCTGGACGACGCCAGACGCGTACCCGGCCATCATTTCGGGACAGGGAGAATCTTGACTCATGGGTGAAGAGGATGGTGCTCCATAGCTGCCTCGTCCATCGCTGATGACGTCGACACCACCTCCTTCTGGCCTGTCGATGGTGCTGTGTTAGTGGAGACGGACGGCGGGCCTTCTTGAGCGGAGGTTGAAACTGTGAAGGCGACCTCGGACGGTCTGGCGACTTACGTTGATGTTAGTCGTTCTTCTCAGCTCCTGTCTCAGAGTGGTTGCATTGATGGTTCTGCTGCGGACTGCTGTCAGCATCAAGTAGCGATCGTCTTGCCCGTTAGTGATTCTTGGCCGCCCTGAGCGTGGTCGTTCCTCGGTACTTCCAGTGTCTTGGTATCGCTGGTGAAGGCGTTGAAGACTGAGTGGCTCACTCCCAGACGTCTTGCCACCTCTCTTCCAGAAATGCCATCTTGGAGCCATCCCAGAGCCCGGCCGCGATCTAGATTTGACAGTTTTCGTCTTGGAGGCATGGTTATTGCAGCCCCGATTAGCGGTCATTTTATACCCACCGCAGGCAAATTGTCATTGAAAAGTGTTCAACATAGGCAGGCCTTGCACGTGCACTGTGCCGATTTCTCAATTCAAAACTGCTGTGTAATCTGCGCCTGGCCAAACTTCATGCATTATTCACGGATTTTTGGTGTTTTGGCTGAGTGCATATTCTCGACCCGAAAAATGCGTCGTCTGAAAGATTATTTCGGTCATACAGTGTGGTGTGTGAGCTGTCAGAATAGCTCAGAATGAAACACGCTGCGCTTTGTTTTACGAGCATTCAGACCCATTACTTAGAGTACCCCAAAATCTAAGGCCGCCCTTAACTTTTTGTGACTAGCTTATAAAGCGCTGTTGAGCATTTTGATGGAATATGCAATATAGAAATAAACATTACTATCATTACTGTTATGATAATAATGATTGCTATTATCATCCTCTCCCCTACCCCCTCCTCCCCTTCGCCCGGACCCCCCTCTCCCAGCCCACGCCCCTCTTCTCCATCTCCCATTTGTCTTGGAGAAAAAAAAATATGGTGCAGTGAGAGGGAAGGGGGGGGGGGGGGGGGGGGGGGTCACTGAACTCGGATTAAACCAGCAGTGAGGGGGAGGGGGAGGGGTGGGAAGTAGGGTGGTGAGTGGAGGGGGAGGGGTGGGAAGTAGGGTGTGAGTGAGGGGAGGGGGAGGGTGGGAAGTAGGGTGTGAGTGAGGGGGAGGGGGAGGGGTGGGAAGTAGGGTATGAGTGAGGGGAGGGGGGAGGGGTGGGAAGTAGGTGTGAGAGGGAGCCCGGGATTGAACCAGAGACCTTTAGACTTGCCAGTCTAATGCTCTGCCAACAGTACGGACTATTCCGGCTGACAATAAGCACAGTGTTTAAAATCTTTTTGAACACCGACGGCGAGACATGGTGCACTGTCTTTGACCCTCCCCCTCCCCCCCCCCCCCCCCCCCCCCCCCCACACACACACACTTCCTCCCATCATCTCACTTTGTTAAAGTATTACATTAAAAATGCGACAAAAGTGACTTTCGTTCATAAAAGTGATTCGCCCTTGATCTTGCCCTGTGTGCTGGAGAGTCAGCATTTCAAATATGGAGATCAGACGAATACCGTGGATTTGCATAACGAACGAAAAGGATATACTTCACAGAGACAGGCACGCACACAACGAGAAAGACAGGCAGGCAGACAGGCCGCACTTTATCATGTTTGATGGTATGATTATATGATTATACCGCTAATCTTTTACTGATTGTACACTATTGTATACTTTATTCTGGTGTCTATCAGTTTCTTAATTTAGCACAAACAGTGGAACACGGTAGGTGGAGCGGTCAAGCAGTTATTGGTGACATTTTGGCAGTCGAACTGGTCATTCAATTGCTAGGTAAACTGGTCATTCAGTTGTGTTATGTGGCAGCACACCAAATATGAATGCACCAAGGCCTGGCTGAAGGAATCAAGTATTTTGAGACTGGCGCAGTTAGATTGTTTTGAGAATTTGTATTTGTGTCTGAAAGTTGATTCTCCTCATTTTCTTTCCTATGGCCATCAAGGTACAAGCCAGGTGGTTCCAAGCAGACAGATTAAAATCAAAGGAATGGTAACTATTTGGGGCTTTCATCTGGTGCAAAGATAGGGTCACGGGTGGGTGCACAGGCCTGAAATGTGACGGCAGTTAAGGGGAAGGTGATGTATTCGAAGACTGTTTGCGATATCATCAGTGGAAATGCACCCCAAGACAAGGCACATAATTGGTAGGAAGTTGTTCCTTTGACCACGCATCAGTTTGACATTCAGTGCTGGCTCAAATTTATGGTAGGCCTCAAAACGCTGACATGGATTCTATAGTTTTTTGAGCGCAAAATCCTAATTGTGGCGTGTGGCCTGTTTTTTTTCCCAGCAAGGAGCCCAGTGAGCATGACCACACAATGATGTCGAGCGCTTCGCCTTTTCGTTATTCTGCACAATCTCCTCACCAAATGAGAGAAAGAGGAGGGAGTGGTGGGGGGGGGGGGGGGGGGGTGCGGGGGGACATCAACTTCGATGGAGCTGAGGGTGGGGTGGGGGGAGGGGGGTGGGGGTGGGGATTCTGGCTGCCGGCAAGCTGATGGGGTTGACTTGACTGAGGAGGTGGAGGGTGGAGGGTGAGGACGGAAGGGAGGGGGGGGGGGGGGGGCATGGTTTTTGCCCAAACTGCCCCACCACGGACAGGCCGCACATTAAAAAAAAAAAATGATACGCCAAGGCCTTGCTTAAGAGTCGAATATTCATAGGCAGGCATTGTAAGATTGTTTTGAGAGTTTTCATACACACACACCACCACCACCATCCCTACCCCTACCCAGCCCTCACCAACATCCTCCACCTCTCCTCCACCCCTTTCTTCCCCACCTCGTTTCCTGTCTGTGTCTCTCTTCCACTCCCCAAACTGCGACAGTCTTGTTTTACCTGAAAACCACGCCCGCAAACTGTCCCTGCCCCCCCCCCCCCCCCCCCCCCACACACACCACCA
>CM031604.1:94758567-94771067 GCA_018398815.1 Conus ventricosus
CCCTTACTTTGCACCCCAACTTATTTGCAACACCCTCTATTTCTGCACAACTTTTAATTCTGCAACACCCTTATTTTCTGAACACCTCTATTCTGCCACACCTCTACTTTGCAAAACCCCCTCTACTTTCTACACACCCTCTTTTTCCAACCCTCTATTTTGCACCATCTT
This sequence comes from Conus ventricosus, assembly GCA_018398815.1. Taxonomy (NCBI): domain Eukaryota; kingdom Metazoa; phylum Mollusca; class Gastropoda; order Neogastropoda; family Conidae; genus Conus; species Conus ventricosus. The sequence continues at coordinate 94,758,739 of CM031604.1, forward strand.
CTATTTGAACACCCTATTTGCCCCACCCTTACTTTGCACAACCCTTACTTTGCACACCCCCTGTACTTTGACCCCCCTCTACTTTGCCAACCCTTTTTAAATTCTGCGCAACCCTTTTACTTCTGCGCCACCCTTACTTTGCGCACACCCTCTTTCTGACACCCCTCTTTTCTGCCCCACCTCTACTTTGCCACCCTTACTTTAACACCCTTACTTCTGAAACACCCTCTTTGCACACACCTCTATTCTGCACCCCCCTCTATTCCCCAAAAAACCCCTCATTTCTGCAAACCCCCTCTACTTTGCACACCCCTTTTTGCACCCCCCCTGTATTTGCCACACCCTCTACGTTGCACCCACCCTTATTCTGCACACACACCTTATTTGCCACACACTCTACTTCTGACAACCTTATTCTGAAAACACCCTCTATTCTCCCACACCCTATATTTTTGCAACACTCTACTTTGCACAACCCTCACTTCTGCAACACCTCTCTTCTGCCCCCCAACCCCTCTACTTCTGAACACCCTATTTCACACACCGTACTTCTGACCACCCTTACTTCTGCAACCCCCTAATTTTGAGCGCCCCCTTATTCTGCACACACTCCCTTACTTCTGCACAACCCCCTTATTCTCTAAAAAATCTCTAAAACTCTCTATTCTCCACACACCCTACTTCGCCACCCCCTCTTTTCTGCACACACCCTCTACCTACATCCCCTTTTTATTCTGCACACCCCCCTTACTTCTCAACACCCTTTCTTACACCCCTTATTTCAAACCACCCTCACTTTGACACACCCTTTACTTCTGCACCACCCTTATTCTTACTAGAGTACCCCCCTTATTCTCTACATACTCTCTACTTCTTACACCCCCTCTATTTCCCCACCCCTCATTTTGGACAAAACCTCTATTTCACTTCCCTCTATTTCTTCCCAACCCTTATTTCTTTATGCCCTTATTTCTGACACCCTCTCTTTCCCACCATCCTTACTTTCTAATACACTCTCTTCTCTACACCCCTCTTTCTTAACACTTCTACTTCTGACACACCCTTATTTGCACACCCTTACTTTCTCATATCTCTCTGCTCTACTTCTCTCATTTTCTGTTCATACTCTCTCTTTGTACACACTTTATTCTGTACTACCCTAATTCCCCAATACCTTCATTCTTACAACCTCACTTCTCTTTATCCCCACTTTGCCCACCCTCTACTTTTACATATCCTTCTTTGCCCCACCCTTATTCCCCAAAACCGTCTACTTTGTACACCCCTTATTTCTCTACATTCCTCTACTTTGTAAACCCTCTATTTGCAACACCTCTACTTCTGTACCACCCTTATTCTGCCACACCCTTACTTTTTTTTACATATCCTCTATTCTGAAACCCTCTCTTCTGCCAAAAACCCCTCTATTCGGCACAACATTCTATTCTGAAAACCCCTTACTTTGCACACAACTTACTTCTGACACACCCTCTTTTGCACACCATTCTACTTCTGCAAAACCCTTACTTAGCACAACCTTCTTGCACACACCTCTACTTCTGCAAAACCCCCTTACTTCTCTACACACCCTCTACTTTTTACCCCCCTTATTTTTGCACACATTTTTATTCTGCACACCCCTCTACTTTGCGCACCCTCTACTTTGCCCCCCCCCTTCCCCTTCTGCACACACCCTGTATTTGCACACACCTTACTTCTGCACACACCCTTATTCTGCGACACCTCTATTTTCTGCGCACACCCTCTACTTTGCGCACACCCTTACTTGACCACCCTCTATTCTGAACCCCTTATTCTGCACACCCCCCTTTATTCTGCACACACCACCCTTACTTCTGAACACCTTACTTCTAAAAAACCCTCTTCTGCCCCAACCCTCTATTTCTGCACACACCCCTACTTCTGCACAACACCTCTCTTCTGCAACCCCTTTTACTTCTGCACACACCCTTACTTCTGACACACCCTGTATTCTGCCCCCCCCTCTAGTCTGAACCCCCACCCTCTATTCGACACACCCCCTCTATTTGCAAAACAATTATTCTGCACACCCCTCACTTCTGAACCCCCTCTACTTTGCACACCCTATATTTTTGCAACCCCCTTACTTCTGACACACCCTCTACTTCTGCACAACCCTTATTTCTCCCAAACACCCCCCTTACTTCTGCAACACCCTTACTTCGCACCCTTTGTACTTCTGCCCACCCCCTTTACTTTGCCAACCTCTATTCTGCCACACACCCTTATTCTGCACACCCCCCTTACTTTGCACACACACCCTTATTTTTCAAACTCTCACAACTCTCTACTTCCCCAACCCCCTTATTCTCCACACCCTCTTTCTGCAAACCCCATTAACTACATGCCCTCTACTTTGCCACCCCCTTATTTGCACACACCCTTTCTTACCACCCCCTATTCATACATTTTCCCTTTGTACACCCCCTTTCTACTTTGCCACACCCTATTTCTACATAGAGTACCCCCCCTTACTTCTCTAATACTCTCTACTTTTACACCCCCTTATTTCTGCCACCCCCTCCTTTTGGACAAAACCCCTCTTTTTTTACATCCCCTCTATTTTTAAACCACCCTCTATTTCTATTGCCCTCTACTTGCACACATCCTCTACTTTGAAATTTATTTCTAATACCTCTATTTTACAACCTTATTCTCTACACACTCTCTACTTTGTCACCCCTCTACTTCTGACACCCCTCTATTTTACATACTCTCTACTGTTTTACATTTTCTTATTCTGTTTACTCTCTTATTTTTTGTACACACCTTTATTCTGTACATTCTAAATTTTCCCCACTACCTTTAATTCTGTCCCCCTTACTTTCTTTTTACCCCAATTCTGCACCACCCTTTCTTAATACCCTCTACTTTGCACACCCCCTCTACTTCTGCACACCCTTCTTTGTCCACCCTTACTTTTAATTCCTTTACTTTGTAACACCTCTACTTTGCAAAACCCTTACTTCTGTACAACCCCTATTCTGACACACCCTTACTTTGTCACCCCCTTATTTCTCCCAACCCCCTTTCACTTCTTAAAATTTCCTTATTCTGCACCACCCCTTACTTCTGCACACACCCTACTTTGTACACACCCTTCTTCTCTAAATACCCTCTCTTCTGCCCCACCCTCTACTTTGCCACCCCCTTACTTCTCTCTTTCCCTCTACTTCTGCACACACCCTCACTTCTGCACCCCCCCTTATTTTCTGCCACCCTCCTTCTGCAACCCCCTTCTTCTCACATATCTTTACTTCTGTAAAACCCCCTTATTCTGCACACCCCCTCTACTTTGCCACCCCCCTTATTCTGACACCCCCTTATTTCTACATCCTCTATTTCTCAACCCCCTTACTTTGCACAACCCTTTACTTCTGCCACACCCTCTACTTCTCTACATACCCTTATTCTCTCTACCCCCTACTTCTGTAACACCTTTACTTTCTACATATTCTCTACTTTTACACCCCCCTTTTACTTCTTTTCACCCCCTCTACTTCTGCACCCCCTCCATTTTATCCTCCCCCTACTTCTGCCACCCCTTTTATTCTGCCACACCTTTTTTGCCACACTTTTAATTCTGCACACACTTTCAAAATTTTGTACACACCCTCTTCTCCCACACATTTTTAAATTCGTAACACTTTTTACTTTGTATACCCCCTCACTCTGTTACACCCTTGTTTGTAAACCCCCGTCTTCTGCACACCCCCTCTACTTTGCACACCCCTCATTCTTTAACCCCTCTCTTCTGCAACCCCTCTTTTTTTTTAAAACCCCCTCTACGTGTGCACACACTTTCTTTTCTGCAAACCCCCTCAATCTGCACGCCCCCTTACTCTGCAAGCCCTTATTTCCCAAAACCCTCTCCCTTGACACCCTCTACCTCTGCCACACCCTCTCTCTGACACACCCTTCCTTGCACCCCCTCTACCTCTGCATACACCCTTCCCTCTGCAAACCCCCTCTCCCTCGACACCCCCTTCCCTCTACCACACCTCTCTTGCACACACCTCTCCCTTGCACACCCTCTACCTCACACACCCTTCCCTGCCCCCCCTTTATCTCTGCTTTACACCTCTACTCGCAACACCCTTACTCTCCCAAACCCTATACCTCTGACACCCTTCCTTGCAAAAACCTATACCTCTGCACAACCCCTACCTTGCACACCCTTCCTGCACACCTTCCCCAGATCCCCCTTACCCGCAAAAATTTCCCCTCTGCAACCCCCTTACCTTGCACCCCCCCTCTACCCCCCCCCTATACTCGCCACACCCTTACCTTGACACACCCTTACTCTGCAAAACCCCTACCTCTGCCCCCCCTCTACTCTGCACCCCCTTTTCTACCTCTGGATACACCCTATTTTTGCAACACCCTTTTCCTTGCACACCCCCTTTTACTTGCACACCCTTACCTTGCCACACCCTCTACCTCTGCACCCCTCTACTTGCACACACCCTATCCCTTTGACAAAACCCTTCTACCTTAAACACCCTCTACCTTGCACACACCTCTCTTCTACTACCCGCTTTTTTACACCCTTTTTTTTTTTTTTTTCCTTTATAACCACCCCCCAATAAATTCCCCCCACTTGCTATTTTTCCACCCCAAAAGCGTGGGGGGTCAGTGTCCATTAGGAGAAATTTGGGGTGCCAGGGATATGGTTATCCCCCTGGCCCCGGCCTGCCGCCGATCTGTCCTGTGCCCATGTTTTCATGCCCTGTCGCCCCCCATCCGCCCGGCGCCCCCCGCCCCCCCTTTTCTCAGCCCCCTTGGCTACCCCCCTCTCCCTCCGAAACCCCTCCCTCCCCCTGCGGAACCAGCACCGGACCCCCCCCCTGTACTGCCACCACCCTTGGTCTTGGGGGGCAGCGGGCAGCGTTTGGGTTCACAGTTGCCCCTGTCCCTCCCCTCGTCTTCCTTTCTCCTCTCTTTCTTTTCTCTCTCTCTCTCTCTCTTCTCTCTCTCCTCCCTCTCTCTCTCTTTTTCTCCTTCTTTCCTTTCCCTCTTTCCCTTCCTGGGTCTTCTTTTTTTCCCCCCCCCCCCCCCCCCCCCTTACCACCCCTCCCACCCCCTTAGGCCCCTCCCCCCTTCTTCCACACTCGCCCCCCCCCCCCCAACCCACCTGTGCCCCCACCCCCCCTTCTTCTTTCACTCTTTCCCCTTGTTCTTGTACTGATTCTCAGGTCTGAATTCTTGAATTTCTCGGGAAATTTTTCTTTTTTTGGAAGTTGTCCTGAAATCCAAATTTGGGGGGGGGGGGGGGGGGGGGGAAAAAGGGGAATCAGAGTTTTGATTTAGTTTTAAGATGTGGAGGGGGGTGGGGGGTGGGGAGGGGGCTTGGATGGTCTTTTTTTTTTTTTTAAATAGGGATGATAAAGTATGGTAAAGTAAAGCCCAGCTAATGTCTGTGGATGTTGGCAGGTGTATACAGAAATGCATTTTTCTTTTCACCACATTTTGCTGACTGGAAAAAAACATAAAGAGGGTGGAAAATGCTTTCAGTTAGAAGGCGAACTGCTTCCCTCCCTACTCCCCTTCAACCCACCCATCCCCTCCATACATACAGTTTCCAGAATTTAGATTCTAGAAGGTTGTGCAGCCATGATTTCTTCTTGTCCTCAGCTTCTTCCCCATCTCTTCCCTCTTCCCTTCCTGTCTGTCAAGCATCCTGTTGGGCCTCTTATGACTTGTCGGGGGCCCCATGTCTTCTGTTTCTCTTCTTGCCCCATTTTTCTGCACATCTTCTGGTCCCCATATCATCCCACATCTCTTCTGGTCCTCATATATCCCCGTCTCTTCTTGCCCCAATCATCCCCGTCTCTTCTTGCCCCAATACCTTCCACACCTCTTCTTGCCCCAATACCTTCCACATCTCTTCTTGCCCCAATACCTTCCACATCTCTTCTTGCTCAATACCTTCCACATCTCTTCTTGCCCCAATACCCTTTGCGGTCGGCTGGGCTATAAGCAACATTATCTTATCTTGCCCCAATACCTTCCGCATCTCTTCTTGCCCAACACCTTCCACATCTCTTCTTGCCCCAATACCTTCCACATCTCTTCTTGCCCCAATATCTTCCCGATCTCCTCTTTCCAAAAATACTTCCCCATCTCTTCTTGCCCCAATACCTTCCACATCTCTTCTTGCCCCAATACCTTCCACATCTCTTCTTGCCCCCATGTCTCCCACATCTCTCTTTGCCCCAATGTCTTCACATCTCTTCTTGCCCCATGTCTCCCACATCTCTCTTTGCCCAATGTCTTCCACATCTCGTCTTGCCCCCATGTCTCCCACATCTCTCTTTGCCCCAATGTCTTCCACATCTCTTCTTGCCCCCATGTCTCCCGCATCGCTCTTTGCCCCAATGTCTTCCACATCTCTCTTTGCCCAATGTCTTCCACATCTCTCTTTGCCCCAATGTCTCCCACATCTCTCTTTGCCCCATGTCTTCCACATCTCAGAAAAAAAACTATGCATTGGTCTCTTCCCAACCCACTGCCTTACCTCCTCCCCCCCCCCCCCCCCCCAACACCTCTCTTCCCCTTCCTTGGTTTCCTTCCTAGTCATCCCCACCCACTCCCTCCTCCTTCAGCAGAGTTGTTTCCTGCCCTCTGTACCCTTGGACCAGTTTGCTGTCTTGTCCACATGGCAAATCACTGGGGGGGGGGGGGGGGTGGGGGGGGGCACACAAGGTGTTTGGCATCGTCATTTTGGACAGTGTTGTACCGTAACTGCATGACCGCTACTTTTTTGTGTTTGTGTGCAATTCATATAAATATATATGGTCTTTTTGTTTTTGTGTGTGTGTGCAATTCATATAAATATATATGGTCTTTTTGTATTTTCCTTCATTTGTTCCTTATTTCTTTTTTACTTCTACTTTTTTTCTTTTTTCTTTTTCTTTTTTTTTCTTTTTGTGAGGTGTGATGGGGTTTGTCTGCTGTGGAAAATGAATGTGACGTTACAGTATGATTGGAGTGAATAATGAGATGCAAAGGTTTAGTAGTTTAGTTGGAGTTCATTGGTGAGAAAAAAAGGACCTTCTTTGCATCCCCCTATTGTATGTGTGATCATCAAAGTTTGCTGTGTTTTACTGGTGGATGTTTGCAGTGTGTTAATGGCGGATGTTAATGATGATTTTTTTTATAATTTGGAATGCTTTTGGATATTTTGCCGTGTGTGTGTACACTTTGTGTTTTAGATATGGTTTGCATGGTGGTGTGTTTGAGTGCATTTGATTGATTAGGTGTTCAGTGCCTGTGATAGTGTCCTCTTAGTTTGGGTTGTCAGTGTGTTTGTTGCTTTGGTTTTTCAAACATTTTGGGTCTCGGCATGTGAACTTGACTCTCCTGTGTACATGTTGATGGTCGATTTTTTTTTTTTTTTTTTTTTTTTTCAGTTAACAAATTGCTACTTTTTTAAAAAAGAAAAATATGACTTTGAAGAATATGTTAATATTAGAATCTGTGGTAAAGATGTGTGCTGTGTGAAATTCTCTTGAAGCACTTGTTTAGATATTGAGTGTGTCTTTCCACTTCAGGTCTCGTCTTTCTTCTCTCCCTCTCTTTGTCTCTGTCTGTCTGTCTTTGTCGCTCTCTGTGTCTGTCTCTTTCTGTCTGTCTGTCTGTCACTCTCTCTCTCTCTCTCTCTCTCTCTCTCTCTATTTCTCTCTCTCTGTCACACACACACACAACACACACACAACACACACACACACACACACACACACAACACACACAGAAGACCACCCGACTGTGGACTCTTCAGAACCATCAGGATGGATCCATTATTCATCAGCCTAAAATACCCTGCCCTAGTCGGCAGCATCACAGACCATTTTGCCAAACGATCCTTTTACTTGTGCCACCACCATTCTAGTAATGATACAACATTTTCATAGGTGGGGCTTTTTTCCTTTTTTTTTTAAAGTCAGAGTGAACAGACCATTGACATTTTGTATCTCCTATCATCTCACTCTGCTTGTTTGTCACTCTTTACTTGTTGAGTGTGTGTTGTGTGTGTGTGTGTGTGGTGTGTGTGTGGGGTGTGTTGTGTGTGTGTGTGTGTGTGTGTGCGCGCGCGCAAGAATGCAAGTATGTGTGTTTGATGTGTCTGTCTCTTTCTCTCACTCTCTCTTATAGAAAAAAAACAACAGAAAAAAGGCGTGTGAAACCCTTTTTTTTGTGTGTGGCATCAGTTATCGGATCAATGGAGCACCTAAGGCAGTGATTTTTTTTCTGTTTTTCTTCTTTTTTTTTTCCCTAATGCCCAAATCCACCTCTTCATTTTTTGGTGCTTTATACTGTCCTCTTCATTTGCCAAAAAAAAACCAAAGAGCAGGGGGAAAAAATTTCCACCTAGTTTTTTTTTGTTTGTTTTTTCTCCAACCAGTCTCTTACACACCATGCACAGTCTGTATGTTCCCTTACAAATGGACATATTTTTGCTGATTTTAGTTTTTTTCGCGTGTGATACATCATGTCTGGGTTTGTTAATGCTCTAATAAGGCATGAAAGCTGGTAAGCTGTGCAGTGGTGGGTGGCCCTGTGGTCATGTTAAAACAGTGCTTCAGTATCAACTTCCTCACAGCTGGAGGGAACCATGTTGGGACAAAACTCTTCGCATGGACAAAGACTCAGACACAGGGATCGGTCAGGCAGGTGGAGATGGTTAGGTTCCATGTACAAGTGAACACATTCTGTATCTGTGGTTATAGGACTGTTTGGGTAGATTTTCTTTATGTTTGGAGACGTGGATTTTATGAAGACAGCTGTGCTGGCGCCCTTCAGTGAAATTGATGCATGCACAAGTTAACCTGTAGTTTTCCTGTTCTTCCTTAACATGTTATCATGTTTTTATTTTCTTTGTTTTTTTTGTGTGTTTTTTTTCCACATGCCTTCTGAAAGAGATGAACATTTTTGATCTGATCGAAGATTTTACGGTGGAAAGATTTTTAACGAATTTTCAGTGTATTTTCAGGTGTGTTTTAAAGGGTTGTATGAATGAGGGTTTGTTTTTTTGTTTTTTGTTTTGGTTTGTTTGTTTTTTTTAAGTAAAGACTTGTGAGTTGACTTCAACGTGGTGACAGCCCTGATGTGGCTCTTTGCGGTCAGCTGGGCTATAAGCAACATTACCTCACCTAACATTACCTGACCTAACATTACCTCACCTAACATTACCTGACCTTTTTGTTTGTTTGTGCTGGGGGGGGGGATGTTTTGCTTTGTCATGAGCCGTGCTGTATTCTGCATGCCAGGTTCCCCAGAGCCGGACATACCCACCCCGGACTATGACCCGGACACCCCGGTGGCCGAGCGCCGATCGTTTGTCTTTGTGGAGAAATTCAAAGATGTTATCTCACATTAATTCCATAGGTAGTCAGCTCTTGTTTTAGCCTCCACCATGCAGGCCGTCGCTGGGTCAGTGGGGCCAGTGTAGTGCTGGCCTGGCCGGCTGCCTGTTTGTGTGTACCTCCTTCATCTGCTGTGGACAGTAGCTTGCCCACACCATCACAGTCCTTGGAGTGGTCACTTCTCTCAGTTTAAAAGGGGAGAGAAAAAAGGAGGGAAAGAAAGAAATAGTAAGAAAGAAAGGTGAAGAAACTTTGGGGGAAAAAAAGACTAATACTTTGAGTAAGAGTCAACGTTTTTTGTTTGAAAGTAATCCTGTGACAAGGTCGCTCATTTCCTGGAAGTCTTCCTCATTTCCTGGAAGTCTTCTAGTCTTCAGAATTAAAAAGAAATTATTTTGATAAAGATTAAATGGAATATGATCAGTACATCCTAGAGATCCTGTCCCCGAATGACCAGTTTCTTTTTATGTGCTGTTTTCTTTTTTTTCTTTTTTTTTTTTTGGCTGTACCATCTTCGGTGGCACCTCAGTGGGCATTGCACCCACGCTGCTCTGCTCCTTCAGCCTTGCCCCATGGAAGTGGCCTCTCTGCTCCTTCAGCCTTGCCCCATTGAATGGGGCCTCTCTGCTCCTTCAGCCTTGCCCCATTGAAGTGGCCTCTCTGCTCCTTCAGCCTTGCCCCATGGAAGTGGCCTCTCTGCTCCTTCAGCCTTGCCCATTGAAGTGGCCTCTCTGCTCCTTCAGCCTTGCCCCATTGAAGTGGCTCTCTGCTCCTTCAGCCTTGCCCATTGAAGTGGCCTCTCTGCTCCTTCAGCCTTGCCCCATTGAAGTGGCCTCTCTGCTCCTTCTGCCTTGCCCCATGAAGTGGCCTCTCTGCTCCTTCAGCCTTGCCCCATTGAAGTGGCCTCTCTGCTCCTTCAGCCTTGCCCATTGAAGTGGCCTCTCTGCTCCTTCAGCCTTGCCCCATTGAAGTGGCCTCTCTGCTCCTTCAGCCTTGCCCCATTGAAGTGGCCTCTCTGCTCCTTCAGCCTTGCCCATTGAAGTGGCCTCTCTGCTCCTTCAGCCTTGCCCCATTGAAGTGGCCTCTCTGCTCCTTCAGCCTTGCCCCATTGAAGTGGCTCTCCTGCTCCTTCAGCCTTGCCCCATGGAAGTGGCCTCTCTGCTCCTTCAGCCTTGCCCCATTGAAGTGGCCTCTCTGCTCCTTCAGCCTTGCCCCATTGAAGTGGCCTCTCTGCTCCTTCTGCCTTGCCCCATTGAAGTGGCCTCTCTGCTCCTTCAGCCTTCCCCCATTGAAGTGGCCTCTCTGCTCCTTAGCCTTGCCCCATTGAAGTGGCCTCTCTGCTCCTTCAGCCTTGCCCCATTGAAGTGGCCTCTCTGCTCCTTCAGCCTTGCCCCATTGAAGTGGGCCTCTCTGCTCCTTCAGCCTTGCCCCATGGAAGTGGCCTCTCTGCTCCTTCAGCCTTCCCCCATTGAAGTGGCCTCTCTGCTCCTTCAGCCTTGCCCCATTGAAGTGGCCTCTCTGCTCCTTCAGCCTTGCCCCATTGAAGTGGCCTCTCTGCTCCTTCAGCCTTGCCCCATTGAAGTGGCCTCTCTGCTCCTTCTGCCTTGCCCATTGAAGTGGCCTCTCTGCTCCTTCAGCCTTGCCCCATTGAAGTGGCCTCTCTGCTCCTTCAGCCTTGCCCCATTGAAGTGGCCTCTCTGCTCCTTCAGCCTTGCCCCATGGAAGTGGCCTCTCTGCTCCTTCAGCCTTGCCCCATTGAAGTGGCCTCTCTGCTCCTTCAGCCTTGCCCCATTGAAGTGGCCTCTCTGCTCCTTCAGCCTTGCCCCATTGAAGTGGCCTCTTTTTACCCAAACCTAGCGGCGTTTCCTCAGTGAGACAGCACCAAACCTCTTACACTGCAAACAGGAGGTCTTATGCCGTCACGCCTTTTCAGTGAAGGTTCCTGTGTAAAGAAACTTGAGAGGGAAGAAGGTGTGAAATACCTGCACTGTACTTCCTTCTTGGGAAAATAAATCACTGGTCTTTACAGAGGGAATGAAAGTGGAAAGATTTTTTTTTGTAATTTCTCAGTTTGTAATGCGTCAATCCATTGCATTGCTGAATGCAAGAAGTTTTTGTGGGTTTTTTTTTTTTTTTTCAAGATTTCTGGCATGATTTCGCTTATATCACCGTTTATCTCCAAGTACCTGTGATGTCAACATTACTGCTGAATACTAACATGGATGTGGCGTGAACAGAATACATCTAACCTCTAAGAAAATGCAGGTGTATTACCAATGTAATTTTTTTTAACCCTATCATATGTTTGTGTGTTTTTTAAAAAAACATTTAACCCCTATGAATACAGGTGTATTAAGTGTGTGAAAGCCTTGGAACACAGATTTACCATATTTTCTTTAGTTAACCACTTCAAGAGCAGTTTATTGCAAGGTTCATATTCTACTAGTGTCTCAGATAAGGTTTTACATGACTGTCTACCAGTCTGTCATGATCAGTCTAACTCGTGGACACCAAACAGAGAATTGTCATGAATGATCTACCAGTCTGTCATGATCAGTCTAACTCGTGGACACCAAACAGAGAATTGACATGAATGATATTTAGTCAGTTAATGCATTAGAGTGTATGATAAACATTTCCAGTCCCCCCCCCCCCCTCCCCTCCCCCATGGACATCATACATTTATAATTCTGTCAGGGCTGCTAAATTAACAACACTAACTGTTCTAAATATGTGTTGTAATGCGTGTATGCAAGTGTTTACTGTGTGTTGGAATAGTTCTCTCATGTGTTTTAAACTATTAGGCGCAACTAACCAGTCCTTCAAATACGGATGAATTATGTGTATGTTACTTTTAACATGTCTAAATGTCTATACATTAACACATAACTAAACATTTGGTCAGACTGGCATAGAGTTTGT
>CM031604.1:94781067-94838567 GCA_018398815.1 Conus ventricosus
CTCTCTCTCACAGCCATGAACACTAACTTGTAGTGGGGCGGCGAGGATTCAATGATGATCATGTGGATCTCTCTCTCTCTCACACAGCCATGAACACTACAAAATGTATTTGGTGGCTGCGATGATTCAATGACGATCATGTGGATCTCTCTCTCTCCCCCACAGCCATGAACACTACACATGTAGTGTGGCTGCGATGATTCAATGACGATCATGTGGATCTCTCTCTCTCTTCACACCCATGAACACTACACATGTATGGTGGCTGCGATGTTTTCAATGACGATCAGGGTGGATCTAAGGGTCAGAGCTGAACTGGGTCCTTGGGCTGCCATCACTGAATGTTCAAAACCACACTGATACAGGGGGTTCTTTCTAATCTTTCTAATTAAAAAAAAACAACTATCACTTTTGATGGTTCTGCTGTCGAAAAAAACAGGGGGGGGGGGGGGGGGGGAGGGGGGGGGGGGGGGGGGGGAGGGGGGGGGGAATTGACCGTGATAGTAAGAATTCAAGTATGAGATGATGATGGCTATTTTGAGGAGTAGGCCAGTAGCCAGAGTTGAAAAAAGAGGAGAGAGGGGAAAATGTGGCTTTAAAAGCCCAATGACCACAAAGGGCCAAAACATCATGCTGTCACCTCGTAGAAGTCAGCTCTCAAAATAGATTTTTATGTTTTTAATTAAAAAAAAAACACAACAACTCATTAAAACAGATTGTTAAACACACAACACACACCACACACAACACACACACAACACACACACAAAATGGTGAATATCGATAATTATGAAAAGTGATGGGGTGTCAGTACTGATGATGCTGAGGGTAATCATGATAAAGAATGCGGCATGCCAGAGGTTTTGGGGATGCTGCAGAAACCAGAGGGAACATGGTATCACTGGGACGTAAGAAACATCCATATAAATAGGATGATACTGATGGTGGGGATGATGATGGTGGTGACGATGATGATGTGGTGGTGTGGTGGTGATGATGATGTTAATGGTGGTGATGATGATAAATGTGGTGGTGGTGGTGGTGATGATGATGATGATTGTGATTTACGTTGATAATGATGATGACAATGATGATGGTGGTGGTGATGATGATGGTGATTATGATGATGATAATGATGATGATGGTGCTGGGGGATGATGACAATGATGATGATGATAATGGTGACAATGATGTTGATGATGATGGTGACAATGATGATGATGATGATGTGGTAATGATGGCAACCCTTCCAGGGGAAAGGACGTGCTGCAGAAGCCGGAGCTGAACAAGATCCTGGCCCAAAACGGAAGGAGACGCAGAAGCGCAAGGAGTGGGAGGGGATGCAGGCCAACAAACGCACCAGTCTGGAACTGAGGCTGGAGGAGAGGCCAACAAGCGAAAGAGAAGGAGGTCAGGAAAAAGGGGGGAACACACACACCACACACACACACACACACACACACACACACAACACACACACACACACACATGCACACACATTAGCACATGCGTGCCAACACACAAAACACGCACACACACAAACCATGTCGCACGTGCACGCACACACACATGTATGGCGCGCACGCACACTCGCACACACACGCACGCACACACACACACCACACACCACACCCACACACACACACACACACACACACACACACCCCACACTCGCATACACACACACACACACACACACACACACACACACACACACACACAACACCACACACACACACACACATAAGCAAGCTCACGTGTGCACATTCATTTGCTCACACAGATAATACATGCATTCACCCATACAGACATACACATACAAAAACATGCACAAATACACACACACAAACCTAGACACATGCTTTGTCTTTCTCCATCCCTCTCTCTCTCTCTCTCTCTCTCTCCTCTCTCTCTCTCTCTCTCTCTCTCTCTCTCTCTCTCTCTCTCTCTCTCAGGTACACACACACACTCTCTCTCTCTCTCCCTCCCTCTCCCTCTCTCTCTCTCTCTCTCTCTCTCTCTCTTTCTGTGCCGTGAATCATCAACTTTGTGCCCTTTTTCCTTCTACCAAGAAACTAATTTCCAACCCATTACCACTGGAAAAACAGTGTGGGAAAAAAGACAAGACTCGGTGGAAAACATGACTGGATAAATGAGGGCATTTGAAGCCCATTTTCAACCGTGATGGCCGTTTCAACCAAATTATCCAGCATTTGATATTTGTCCCCCAAATATCACAGCAGCCACCTGCAGTGACTAAGTCCCACATCGGCTATCATTTTAAAGAGACAGTGCCCTGAAGTGTATCATCATTTGGCCGGTGTGTCGTCTGTTGCAGGCTTCAAGCAGGATTTTCACACTGTTGGTTCCTGTCCAATGACTGTGACCTTTTCAGACCTTGTGGACACTGTTCAGGCAGCTAGTAGGGCTCGGTGATGTCTGAGGATGGCAGTCTGGATGGATGTTGGACGTTTTCAGAATGTTGGGGAACTAGGGGGCCGAAATAGCTCAGTTGGTAGAGCGCTGGACTCGTGACCCTGGGGTTGCGGGTTCGAATTTCGGTACAGGGGGATTTTTCCTTCAGAGTTAACATTGGTTCTGACTCCATTCCCCATACAGTCCTTCGAATGAGACTATAAACCGAGGTTCCGTGTGTGAACGTGCGCATATCTTGCACACACATAAAATCCCATCACCAACTTTCGGAAGAGAAGGCCAGTTTGGCCGTTGGTATGGATGACACGTTACACATAGCATGCACCTTCCTCAAAGATGGAGTATGGCTGCCTTAATGGTGGGATAAAAAAAAAAACGGTCATACACACAAAACTCCACTGCCTGTCTATACAGGCAGTGTCCGCAGGAATATCAGCCTGCGTAGGCAGAAAGAAAGAAAAGAAAGAACAAGCTGGGGAACGAGATAACATAAGCTTCATTTCCTGTGTGTCCTGTCATCATCTGGGGCGCCTTGCTGGGAAGGAAGCAGAGATGGATGGATGGATGGATGGTGCCGTGGTGATGTAGTAACAACGCTTTGAGCGGAATCAGTCTCTTACACAGTCACAGTTCGGTGTCTACTCAGGGAAAAGTCAGCTGTGGTAATGGCAATGACATCACATGTGCAGACATGTAAGCAGGCACAGGGGGAACGTTGCAGGGAGCTTCCCCACAGCACGGCTGACAACTCTCCCATTTCTGTTTGTTTGTTTTTCTTTTTTTAAACTTCCCTAGTTGTAGTAATTATTCCCCAAACTGGAATTTAGGGGAAAAGATCTGGAATTTCAGAATTTTGTGTTAAAATATGGGGCTTGGGGCTGTCATTTTTTTTTACAGGGATGATAAAGTATTGCAGCGTAAAGTTCAAATATGGGGCTTGGGGCTGTCATTTTTTTTTTTACAGGGATGATAAAGTATTGCAGAGTAAATTGAAATTTGGGGCTTGGGGCTGTCATTTTTTTGTTTTTACAGGGATGATAAAGTATTGCAGAGTAAATTGAAATTTGGGGCTTGGGGCTGTCATATTTTACAGGGATGATTGCAGAGTAAAGTTGAAATATGGGCTTGGGGCTGTCATTTTTTTTTTTTTTTTTTTACAGGGATGGCAAAGTATTGCAGAGTAAAGTTGAAATATGGGGCTGGGGGGTGTCATTTTTTTTTACAGGGATGATTATAATAAACTTGCAGAATAAAGCCTAAATGATGATACGTGGATTTTGGCAGTCATATATATGCGAAATGTTCCTTTTCATTTTGAAACCTACATTTATCATCTGAAATATCTGGGAGGGGAGGGGGGGGATGAAGAGGGGTAGAAATCCTTTCAGTCACAAGCCGGACTGCCCCCCCCTCTTCAATCCTGACCCCCTGGTTGGTGAGTGTTGACTCTGGAAGGGAAAGTTGACAGTTATACAACGGGGAAGCATGCACAAAGAGGGATGGAACATAAATAGCTAGTTACAATAAACCAAAGAATGAATGTGCAGTTTTGGGGTGCGGGTATGGGTGTGTGTGTGTGTGTAGAAACAGAGGTTGGATGGACTTGTCTTTGATGACAGATCTTCAGTAGAGTGTGTTCTTTTTTTCCTGATTGTTCAGGACACATTGAATATGCCCACCTTTTTGCCCAAACCTGGACCAGTCTGTGTGTCTGTGCTGTTTCAGGAAAGTGAGAAAATGAAGACCATAGAAGAGGACGGCAGTGCCCAGAGTTCATGCAGATGCATCGACGAATCACCAGCAAGACCCCCACCTCGCCTCCCACGTGATGGGCGCCCCAGTCTTTGAAGGGTGTTCTGCTGTGTGTGCGTGTGTGTGTGTGTGTGTGTGTGTGTGTGTGTGTGTGTGTGTGCGTGTGTGTGTGTGTGTGTGTGTGAGTGTGTGTGTGTGTGTGTGTAAGTGTGTGTGTGTGTGTGTGTGTGTGTGTGTGTGTGTGTGTAAGTGTGTGTGTGAGAGTGTGTAAGAGTGTGTGTGTGTGTGTGTGTGTGTGTGTGTGTGTGTGTGTGTGTGTGTGTGTGTGAGAGAGATCCAGCCCAGATTGTCCCCTAGTTCTGCATGGGCACGAGGGTGCTGGGACCGACAGTGACAGTGGGCGGACTACGTGGAGAATGAACACATCTTCCAGGATGACGGAGGTGTCCAAGTATTTATTTCCAAGGGAAGAGAATTAACACAGATAGACGCGGGTTCTTGCTGAGCATCGGTGGCAGAGACTGATGGGAGAGTTGTAGCAGTCATGTCGAGTCACAGGCATCCAGTCAAGTCAAAGCCTTCCTTCCTTCCTTTCCTTCCTACGTCACCGGTACCCCACTATCGCTGAGGCCGTGGAAGGCAGAAGAACTGTTAGGACTGGGCGTGCATGGCGGAGGACAGAGCAGTGAGAGGAGGAGCGTTTTACTCACTGCCGTCAGTGGGGTTGACTCCGCTCACATGCAGGCAGTGGAGAACGGCTAGGGTTCAAACTGGCACAGTATTTTTTATTGCTCCACAGATGTTGGGGACTGGACCTACACAGCAAGCAATGATGGCCTTCATGTTATCTGCGCCTTATTTTATTGTGGATTTCAGGGGTCGCATACCTAATAAATAAAAAAAAAACTTGGATGTTCATTTTTTCTGGGTTTTTTTTTTTTTCCTCCCTCCCTGCAATGTGACATAAATTTTGCTTGACTCGAAGTTGGTAGGGTTTTCCTTTTCTTTCCTAGAAATATTTTGCTTACTGTTCAGATCTATGTTCCTGATAGAATATATGTGAGAGATTCCACTGAAGGTTATGCATAAACGGACAAGGCTTTCATTTGAAGATAATTAAGTACAAACAAAAAAAAGTGTGGTAGTGACAGTGTGGGAATCATGAGATGTATGTGTCTGTGTGAGAAGATGCTGTTGATGGCTGAAACTGGCGGAGCGTCGAAGAGGCCAAGTGCTGGGACATTGGGTGGAAGCTTGTAGTTGATCTGAGCGTGGGACACGGCTCTCTTCAAGGTGTTTGTCTCCAGACCGGACTTTTGTCATTATTATGTCTAGATGAGGCACTGGAGCAACAGAGCTGAAAGACCCCACTGCCAGACCCATGTGTGTGTGTGACCGCTACATAATATTGTCACCTTTCTATATCTTCTGTTTATGAGAATCTTTACTGATGACGTAAGTCTGTATTGGCATTTATAGAGTGTATGAACTGAATGTAACATTTGGTTTTATCTTGGTAAAATCAGATTTATTATGGATACATAATCAATATGCATAATAGCATTCTAACTGGTTTCCATAGATGCATGCAGCTGCACACCTAGAGGTCATTCACTGCTCAGGATCACTCCAACTTGCTTTTGGTGCTTTTGTGTACGTACCTTGGACTGGTTGTTGTTGTTTTTTTTTTTTTTTTTTTTTTTTAAAGCATTGATGTTTGTTACCCGAACTGTCGGCAAAACCAGAATCACTGGGCCGCCAAACAGGGGAACAAATTGAAAAACAAACAACAACGCGTTTCAACCTATTGGGTCTTCTTCAGGCAGAACAAGAAATGTTCAGAACAATGAAAACGAAAGATAAACAACCTGTTCATCCATTGAAAAAAAAAAATTTCCACCAAACAAAAGAACAAACAAATGACAAAACGCAGGCTGTTCATCCTTTGATTTTGACAGTGTTCATCCTTTGATTTTGACAGTTGTGAAGGTTATTTGTCAATGACAAAACACAGGCTGTTCATCCTTTGATTTTGACAGTGTTCATCCTTTGATTTTGACAGTTGTGAAGGTTATTTGCCAATGACAAAACACAGGCTGTTCATCCTTTGATTTTGACAGTTGTGAAGGTTATTTGTCAATGACAAAACACAGGCTGTTCATCCTTTCATTTTGACAGTTGTGAAGGTTATTTGTCAATGACAAAACACAGGCTGTTCATCCATTCATTTTGACAGTTGTGAAGGTTATTTGTCAATGACAAAACACAGCTGTTCATCCTTTGATTTTGACAGTTGTGAAGGTTATTTGTCAATGACAAAACACAGGCTGTTCATCCTTTGATTTTGACAGTTGTGAAGGTTATTTGCCAATGACAAAACACAGGCTGTTCATCCTTTGATTTTGACAGTTGTGAAGGTTATTTGCCCTGCCTGAAGAAGAAGGTAAGTGGAAACGTGTTTGTTTTGTAGTTGGTTTGTTCCTTCGCTTGGCTGCCCAGTAACTCTGCTTTTGCTCTGGTTTTAATGTCCACCTGTGGTCACCCACTCTGAAACCTGTCACATGAACTGTGGGGCACATGAAGATGGAGAAGAGTCTGACAACATGTCACATGAACTGTGGGGCACATGAAGATGGAGAAGTGTCAGACAACCTGTCACATGAACTGTGGGGCACATGAAGATGGAGAAGAGTCTGACAACCTGTTACATGAACTGTGGGGCACATGAAGATGGAGAAGTGTCTGACAACCTGTCACATGAACTGTGGGGCACATGAAGATGGAGAAGAGTCTGATGTTTACTGCTGGTTTGTCTTGGCTTAAGACTAGCTCTTCTTTCGTTTTTGTTTTTTAATCCATTTTGCAGCAGATAAAGCATTTAACGGGACCAGCTCTCATAAACGTCTGAGGGATGGGTTTTTTTTTCAACAGAAGATCATTTGAGTGATATTAGTAAACCTGTACGAGTGATAAAGGAGATGTGCATTCAGTCAGTTAAGTTCAGCCTTGTCTGTGTGTGTGTGTGTGTGTAGTGATGAAGTTGGACTGGTAATCTACATGCTCAGTTTATTCCTTCTGTATACACAAGTTAGACTGTGTATAGAAAAACTACCCCCAATAAAAAATTTAGACGCAAAATTCCATTCCTGGAACATGTATAAATCTGATGTAAAAAAAAAAAAAAAAAAGCCTGACTGCGGGTTTTGCCTGAAGAGAATGTTGATTTGTTGCTTATTGTAACATGTTTCGTTTCAAGATATTGTCCTACGGATGTGTCTGTATATACATCTGTGTTAAAAAGAAATATATTCAGGGATTCAGTGTGTGTATGTGTTGTCACTGTCCTCTCTCCATCCTCCAGCCCTGTCTGGCTGTGGCTACCAGGACGCCAGCAGTTCCTAGAGCTGGACCCCCTCTGTCGTCGGTTCTTCAACATGCCTTTCATCCTGGTTTCTTCTTGGGCTGGTCAGCCATAATTTTTGATGGTTTGAAGGTTCCCTCATAATAACTGTGTTGATGTATTATGCCTGTTAACAGTCAGGAATCGTGTGGATGTCTTTTTTTTTTTTTGTCTTGATGTTTTTGTTGTTAAATAATTGCTTCATGTGTTGATCCCTTTATTGTTGTTGACAAATTGGGGTGTGTCTCGTCAGTGCAGCTTCAGTTCTTTCCCTTAGACACTGCTGCTGGGAGGAACCGTGGATGTGATGTCCCTGGAGAGTTACGTACTGTGGTGTGTTTGTGTGTACAGGTGTGTTACGTACTGTGGTGTGTTTGTGTGTACAGGTGTGTTACGTACTGTGGTGTGTTTGTGTGTACAGGTGTGTTACGTACTGTGGTGTGTTTGTGTGTACAGGTGTGTCGTTTGATTTCTGCAGTGGTGGACTTTTCCATCACAAGACATCTGGTACCTTTCTTGACAGAGAGTTCATGTAGAAAGATGAGCATCTACGCAGAGTGTTAAGGTTGAGGTGTTTGTTTACGGTCTTCTGTGTCTGTTCTGATGACAGATAGTTTTAGGGGGTGGAATGGTATAGTAGATGGAATGGTATAGTAGATGGAATGGTATAGTAGATGGAATGGTATAGGGGATGAAATGGTAACAGAAAAGGGAGAAAGAAAAAAAGTGTGTGGCATCACTTTATACTGAACTGCAGAAGGAGCCATTCCCAGCCACAGAAATGCCGCATGTCACCTGGAATAATGGGTTCAAACTGTATCCTTTTTACAGCATAATCTCATTATCTGTTTTCAAACAGTACCACACACACCCAGCGCCTCTAGATGTACCTGATATTTCTGTGACACAGGAAATTCCACCCACACTCCCCTGGAAAATTCAGTGCCCGGGTCTCTTTGCTTCGACTCAGCCAGGGTCAAGGAGCCTTGCCCTGTGGCACCAGAACTAAGTTCTGTAGTCGGCTAGAATGCTGCAGATGCTGTAGTCTGAAGACAAAGAGTTTACTCTGAAAATGACTGCAGATGCTGTAGTCTGAAGACAAAGAGTTTACTCTGAAAATGACTGCAGATGCTGTAGTCTGAAGACAAAGAGGTTTTGCTTCACGTCTGTGGAGAAGTATTTGTCTGCTGGGGGGGATGGATGGCAAGGTTGAAAATGTTCAAATTTGACACAGGCATTTTCCCTTTGGTTTTGCTGACATTTTGTGAGCAAATTTCTTGCTCCCGTGAGGAATTAAGTACACTCCCACTAACTCTCAAACAAATTCTGTTTACAACACTGAATTGCCTAGCAGAGCAGACAACACAGAGCAGACAACACAGAGCAGACAACACAGTATCTAACATCATATCATTTTGTGAAAAGACATAATTTGAAAGTACTACCGCTGCTACGACAGGCAACACGGAGCACATAGCACGCACATACTTTTCTCTCACTGTGGTATCAGAGTGTGAAAAAATTGATGGCCACTGGGTGATAGACGGCTGCTGTGTCAATGGGGACACTTGTTTCATGCATAGAGGCTCATATCGGGACAGGTGAGTCACAAAAACAACAGCGGTGTGTCTTCTCATACCAAGTCGGGACATTTTGGTACTAATTTTTCACAGGATTGACTATGACACTTTGATAATCATGAAACAAAGGTTATGAATGAAAATATGTCTTATATCAAAGTGCAGGTTAATTAATTTAGATTTGAATTTGAAAAAAAAAGAAGAAAAGAAAACGGCAGTATCTGATCACAGAAGATGTTTGAGACTGCTGAAAATAACAGTGGGAAAAAGTCCGAGGCCATGGCAAGGGAAGGAACTGTGAAGAGTTGATGGTGACATCATGTGTACACAATACAGGTTTCAACACAGTTTAGTTTTAATATTTTCAGTTATTAACAATATAACTGAAACATGCTGATGTGAATTTTTTTTTTTTTGATTCTGTGCATCTGAATTGATGGAAATGAAAATCTTCATCTGTGTTGTATGCTGATGTTTTCACACGAAAACGGGGAAAAGAAGTCGTGGCAGTGAGGTTAGGTGCTTCGCCATTCCCTAAAAGATTCAGACTACAACCCTTGGCCTCACCCTTTCATAAAACCTTGTAGACTATTATAAGATTATTGCAAAAATGTTCCCAGTGGCATTTTATTACTAGGACTGGATATGGGAAGAAGTCTATAACAAAGTCTGACTTGACAACAAAGAGGGTAAAGTTCTCAGATAACCCCAAAGACAACAAATCGAAAAGAATGATTCCTTTGTTGACAGATAGGGTCTCTTTTCTTTTCTTGTCAGCAGCTTTCATAATGTCAGGCATTTGGTGCAGCTGATCCACAATTCAGCTGTATAGAATGTTCCAGGAATTGCGCTTGCTTTAGACTGGAGGCTTTTGGTTATATCACTAGATTCAGTTACAATCCATTGACAATGGTTAGAGTCTTTTTTTTGTCTTTTTTTTCTGATTTACTGTTCTGCAAATTTCAGGAACAACTCCATTTGTGCATTTTTGTGGTAAACCTTTGTCCGACTGCCTTGTTCCTATTTGACTAAAATGAGATTAAAAAAAAAAAAAAATCAAGAATTTGAGTGCTTTGATAAAGACTTGGCCATGTGTCAGCTGTTTCAGTAAGGTGTGTCACAGACTTGCTTTTCTTTTCTTTGTTTAACCACAGGTAGCCCTCAAAGCTACAGATTTCTTTTTTTTAATGAAGAACATACCGTCTTATCCAGCTACAGTAGAATGTATGTGTCTGCAGGAACTAGTGGATGCTGATTGATCATGATGTGCACTGATGTTGTCTGTGTTGTCATTTGTAATAGATCGTGTGTGTTTGAAATTGGTATTGAAAGTTGAGGTTACTATACACATTTTACAATCCGAAGTATAAAGCCTTATTTTGAAAACATCATCACTGAATTGTGCAACATCCTGAACATGTTTTTTTTATAAGCTGTGTATTACAAGGAGTTGACAAAATGTATTTTCTCTGTATCTGTAGTGTTGGCACTCATTTATTGGTTGGTGTAACGTGACATAGAAACTGTTTTGTGGAAAATGTTCAGGATTATGAATGAACGAGGGACTTAAAAGGTGGAAGAAAAATGTGTACACTTGAGAGGACCCATTTCTCATATTAGATCTGGTGCGTAACATTCATGGTCATTTGGAGATGGTGTGTGTGTGTGTGTGTGTGTGTGTGTGTGTGTGTGTGTGTGTGTGTGTGTGCACGTGCATGCGCGTGCACATGTGCATGCATGTCTGTGTGTATGTGTGTGAGCGTGTGTATGTGCTCCTTTGTTTTTTTTCAAGTAAGCACGAATGAAACACTCTTGATCCAATATCAGAACTAGGTCATCTCAATGTGTGTGTGTCTAGCACTGTTAGGAATCGCCACACTGGCCCTGTGTGGTTGGCTGGGCAATAGGTAACCAGAATTGATCAGTGACAAAATCTTGTCAATGTTTTTTTTACCCCGCAAACCTTTGATCCTGAACCTATGTTTGGAACTGGGACTGCTGTGAAGGGCTGTCGTCCTCCAGACAGTACTTGGTATCTGTTGGGTACGTTTGATTCAAATTTGAAAAGGCATGAGTTTGCCCAGGGAAACAACAACAGTTCCTGGATACTGTTTGATGTTGTCAGATGATACATCCACACGGTGGAATAGCTGGCCACAAACATCCTGCTGCCCGTCCTGGGCAGGTTCAGGCAAGGCCTCCATGGAATCCAGAGATAATGTTTGGCCTTGTCAGATAATACATCCACACGGTGGAATAGCTGGCCACAAACATCCTGCTGCCTGTCCTGGGCAGGTTCAGGCAAGGCCTCCATGGAATCCAGAGATCTTCCCTTTATTCCAGTCACTGAACATACAGGACCAAGTGTATTATTTGATCAGTTCAGGCCACTGTCATACCTGTACCTTTCATGTTCAGGGCAGTTCCCATTCTCCCAGATGACACCTGATGGCATCTGTCACACAGTGTGGAGTGGGGTCTTGGGACTTGGTTCAGCACTGATACGGCTCCCAGTGGTCTTCTGGGCCAGAGAGACCAGGACGTGGAAAGTGGGTCTGTGGCTTATCAAAAAATGAAAAGAAAAAAAAAGAAACATCATTTTTTTTCATGTCCAGAGAACTTCCGTTTTTCTTGTGCAGAGCAGGAGCAATAAGTGTGTGTGTATTTCATTGGTTCTCTGATGTCCATTTTCCCATTCTGCTGCCATTTCATTGGCCATGTCATTGTCATGTCATTGTCATGTGGCTGTCCTGTGTGAGAGGTGTCATTCTGTACCTTGCCAATAGTTTGATGCCAAGTAGGAAATGAAAAGATTTGAAACAGTAATAGGCACCAACTGTCCAGCACACATATGCATCCGAGTAAAGAAGTTTTGGAAACGTTTATTCGTTTGGATGTGGAGGATGTTAGAAATTCCACCATTACTCTGCCACTTTGTTGTGCAAGATCCATTGTGGATTGGAGAAGGTTACATCAAGAGCAGAAGTGTGAAGTTTCATGCAAGGGATTTGTTACTTCATTGTATATGATGTCAGATCTTTGATTTGGGGTTACAGTGACTGTAGCGCTGCCTTTTTCATATTCTGTGAAAACCGCTTTAAAAGTGAGGGAGGGGAGGGGCATGTGATGTCTACGTTATCAGTGTTTGTCGTCACACGTGAAGATGTGCGTTTGTCATAATGTGGTAACATATCCATGGTTCGTATCTCCGGGCCTTGCAAGCCTACAACTGTTTGTCTCCCCTGATACAGAGCTCTCAGTTCGGATCCCAGCAACTGAAGACTCAATGTTGACGGACCATCCAATCAAGGTGTTTTTTTTCCTTTTTTTCTTTTGTATCTTTTTTCTTCTGATTTCAGAAAGTTAGTCGAGTTGTATGCACCAACAAACAAACAAAAAGAACAACGAGAATTCTGAACAGTCCTCTAGAAAATCTTTGTTTTCTCCCTTGTACGTTCATGTTGTTTTTCCTGTGTTTAACTATGCCCCATGTTGTGTATCAGTCCTCTAAACCACCTGCTGCGCATTGCAGGAGGCTGCCAAATGTATGTGTGCATCATCTGCTGTAGATCACAGGTACTAACGGTATTCACACAGGGCTCTTGTGCTTATGTGTTGTCGGCTAAGGCAACGATTCACTAGACAATCTGACAGGTGGTACAACCCTGACCATGTTGCTTTTCACGCTCAATGAAGCAGTTTGTATCGAGACAGAGGTGAAAGGGTCAAAGTTCACGTTTCCTTCCAAACAGACTGATGTGATGTGAATGTTGTTTTCTTTTTGAGTCATCATCGTTTTCATACTTTTCTGTTCTCCATGTCCTGAAGCCTGTCTCGTTCATGAGAGATCAAACTTATTTTGAACTAGGTCAGCGTTCTGTGGTGTGTGTTGCCCACTCTAGCACAGGAACAGAAAACATAGTGATTTTCTGACAAGACAGTGTCATTTTTCTCCAGTTCTGATCAGTGATTTTACATTTGGAAGTGCCTTATGTAAGGCTAAATTCAAGTCGGCACCCAGCTGGGTAAGTGAAGCTGTTCACATGGTGTTCAGTGTCCATGCTGACATGGCTAAATCAACCTGTTCACATGGTGTTCAGTGTCCATGCTGACATGGCTAAATCAACCTGTTCATGCTGACACAGCTAAATCAACCTGTTCACATGGTGTTCAGTGTCCATGCTGACATGGCTAAATCAACCTGTTCATGCTGACACAGCTAAATCAACCTGTTCACATGGTGTTCAGTGTCCATGCTGACATGGCTAAATCAACCTGTTCACATGGTGTTCAGTGTCCATGCTGACATGGCTGAATCAACCTGTTCACATGGTGTTCAGTGTCCATGCTGACATGGCTAAATCAACCTGTTCACATGGTGTTCAGTGTCCATGCTGACATGGCTAAATCAACCTGTTTACATGGTGTTCAGTGTCCATGCTGACATGGCTGAATCAGCCTGTTCACATGGTGTTCAGTGTCCATGCTGACATGGCTAAATCAACCTGTTCACATGGTGTTCAGTGTCCATGCTGACATGGCTAAATCACCCTGTTCACATGGTGTTCAGGGTCCATGCTGACATGGCTGAATCAACCTGTTCACATGGTGTTCAGGGTCCATGCTGACAGAGCTAAATCAACCTGTTCACATGGTGTTCAGGGTCCATGCTGACACAGCTAAATCAGTGATTATCTGGTATGCATGTCAACCTAGCACAGAGCCTGGTTCCATGGACTTGAAATACATATGTTTGGTGTTAGCAGACTGCTTGCGCTGATAAACATTTTAACATAAACTATTTCTTCACTAAAATCTGGCAGAACACACCTCTTGCCTGTATTTTGTGGCGCGAGTCGGTCATGGATGATCGATGGCCACAGTGCCGGTGCCGTGCAGGGCAGGCGCTGTGTCTGTAATGTGTCTGTAATGCTGATGGCCACAGTGCCGGTGCCGGTGCCGTGCAGGCGCTGTGTCTGTAATGTGTCTGTAATGCTGATGGCCACAGTGCCGGTGCCGTGCAGGGCAGGCGCTGTGTCTGTAATGCTGATGGCCACAGTGCCGGTGCTGTGCAGGGCAGGCGCTGTGTAATGCTGATGCCCACAGTGCAGGTGCTGTGCAGGGCAGGCGCTGTGTCTGTAATGCTGATGGCCACAGTGCTGTCTGTAATGCTGATGGCCGCAGTGCCGGTGCCGGTGCCGTGCAGGCGCTGTGTCTGTAATGCTGATGGCCACAGTGCTGGTGCTGTGCAGGGCAGGCGCTGTGTCTGTAATGCTGGCCACAGTGCTGGTGCTGTGCAGGGCAGGCGCTGTGTCTGTAATGCTGATGGCCGCAGTGCCGGTGCCGTGCAGGGCAGGCGCTGTATCTATAACGCTGAATTTAAAGGAAAGCAGTTGGGAAAGAAACCCGGCAATCGAAACGCCGATTTAAAAAAAAAAATTTTCAAATTACAGATATCAAAAAGTTCATTTTAACCAACCCACGAAAAACAGATGGCAAGTTGGCCGCTCCTGGCAGATTAAAGAAGTGTCTGTTCAAATAAGTTTGTGCCAATGTGCTTTTGTCTTATCATTAATTTAGTCTCACCTTATCAAAGATATTTTTCATAAACCTTTTTTTTATAGATTGCATTTTTCACAGAGAACATGTTTCATGATTTTTATTCTTGTGAAGTTTTACGATGCTAATTGTGTGATTGTATTTTTGACATGATTACCAGTTATTGGCCGCCAGTCTGGTCCTGGGCATCGGCTTGTGTCCACACGTCATGTTCCTGGGTAGAGCTTGGTATGCGGCAAAATGAGCATGCCCGACCTTGTGAAGCGCCTTGTAGTTTGAAAATTGGTCACGTAAGACCACAACATAGTCAAGACAGATTTTAAAGTAATTTTTGTGTTTTAGAAAATCCTTTTTTCAATGGTGTTGAGATGACAGCTCTGATGTGGTCTTTAGGGTTGGCGGGACTACAAACACGTGAAGTGATTCATTTACACAAACAAGTGGGGTGTCAGACGCAGGCTGTTGTGTAGGTTCACTCCCTGGGGAGGATATGAAGGCAGTGTTTGTCCATCACATTCATCCATAGCTTGAACACAGCACGTAATCATGCATTTGCTTTTTAAGAATTTCATGCATTTATTAATTTATTGAAGACTGATTAAGTGCCAGGTTTTCTCCAGTTTCACGTCATTCCATGCTTATTGGTCAAATTTTATCATGTTGTACTGAATGGTAATAAATTTCAATTTAATAATGCCAACCATGTCGAGCGTCGTTACTGTGCAGACGTCGATTGAATGATGGAGAGAAATTCATTGGTTCAGACTCACCCTCAAGACAGTTGACCTACAAAGGTGATTGGAAAAAAAGGATAATGGATGCAGCCACCATAGCACAGTAATGTTTATCACAGGACTGACGACTGGGTGGTTGTGAACTTATCCTTTACCAGACATGGTGGTTTTGGTGCGTGTGTGTGTGTCTGTGTGCGTGCGTGTTTTGTGTGCATGTGCTTTACATGTCCCTGATGACGGAGATCTTTCATGACCTGGACATTTCACAGAGACTGTTTGTGAAGAGTATGGATGTTGGAAACACCTGCATGTTCAGCAGAGGAAGGCATACAGTAAAGCTTTCGTGGAATGTGTGGGTTGTGAAAGACGCACGTCATCAGGAGTCGAGAAGGAAGATCGTGAGGAAGATTGCAGTGGATGGGTCTGTAAGAATCATGTCGCCGAAGTGTGTGGTTCAAATTATAAAAGCAGTTACATTTTTACTTTTTCACTAATTTGGGTGACCAATAGATCAAAAGGTTTTTAGAAACAATTCCCTACATTTTCATTTTGAACAGTTCAAGAGATCTCGTGGGAAGTGCCTGGGTGTGGGTGTCATGGACGACAAAGGAAGCATAGCAAAAGTTAAATCCCCTTAATTTTTTTTTTTTTTTGAATGAAATATCCAGCCCAGAAGAGAAAGCTGCAAGTCGAAATGGAGAGATATTCCGGTAGACGGATGTTCTGGAAGTCTTTTAAATATTGTAGCATGTATACCATACACAACGAATGTACATGTTGGTCGACATGCACAACTTGGAATATCTCTTTTCTACCTGTATGGAATACAGTCCATAGAAGTTTACTGAAGAACTGGTTATTAGTGTTTGATGAAAGGAATCAACATGGGTATAGGATATAGTATGCATTGCAGAAAGGGGTATAGGATATAGTATGCATTGCAGAAAGGGGTATAGGATATAGTATGCATTGCAGAAAGGGGTATAGGATATAGTACTTGCTTAATCCTCTTCATCCAGCGACCCGAGACATAAGGCGCCAACAAGCTCCCTCCAGCCCTCTCTGTCCTGGGCAAGCCAGCTCAGTTCATTCCAGGTCTTGCCTGCCTCTCTCATCTCCTCCTCCACTGTCCTCCTCCAGGTGCCGAGTGGTCTGCCTCGCTTCCTCTTCCCAGGTGGTGCCCATCTCAGCGCAGTATGAGGGAGTCTGGTCTTGTCCATCCGAAGGATGTGTCCCTGCCACCTCCGCCGCTGCTTCACCTCGGCCACAATGTTGTTTATGCTGGTGCGCCTTGACACTTCCCTGTTGGCGACACGCTGCTGCCAGTGAAATTTCAGGATTCGGCGAAGACACCTTCCTTCGAAGCCTCTGAGCCTACTCTCAATCTTCTTGTTGGTTCTCCAGGTATGCATTGCAGAAAGGCACCAATATTACCATTAACCCATTCCCGTCTGAGCTAACAGAAATGCACCAATACTACCATTAACCTATTCCCATCTGAGCTAACAGCCCTAGGAGTTCATCAGGTCCTGATGTGAGCCTTTTCCAATGTAATGGCAAATTTCCAGTTTCCATCATCAAATGTGTGTGTGTGTGTTTTAATGAGTTGCTCTTAATATAAAGTGATGCTGATAATTCAACTATTTTATCAAAACAAAAGCAATACCATTACTTGAAAGTGAATGTTTAGTTCAGTCAAGTTGCTGTAAAAGGGGTCATAATTCTCCCAGGTCACACAATTTGCCAGCTTAAGAAAAAATACTGACAACAGCATGCATGAATCTACCTAATGGCAGTAAGAAGCCGGTCAGAATAATACACCTGAAAAAATGTTCTCAACAGCAATGGGGGATACCATTTTCAACACGATGCGAGTCGAGTTATGCAGGCAAAAAAGTGCATCACATGACGTGACTTGTACAAACAAAATGGAGAATGAGCAAGTCCGTTTTGGCTTTTAAAAAAAGCATATAATGTAACCACTAGTTATTTGTCTGGTTGATATGAAATGCTGGTAAAAAAGAGATTAGTGTAAGAGATCTATTGAATTCATCATCATAAAGTGTTAGCAGTTGAAGATAACAGAAAGTCATTCCGATGCATCAGAGCCACAGTCATGTATCTCTGAGTGGAGTTCAGAGATCATGGTCGAGGTCGATTTGTTTTTCTCCATCATCATACCCCATGACAAATAAAATTGAGGTGCCAGAACACATAATATAAACAATTTCTTTTCCATGGTTATCACATTTCATTGGATAACGGAGCAAGCCGTGGTTACTGGATCTGTAACATGGGTGTCTGATCAAGTATAGCCAGGGAACTTGTGGATATTCCCGTCATAGTCTGCCAAAGATGTCATAACTATGGTGTCTGATCAAGTATAGCCAGGGAACTTGTGGATATTCCCGTCATAGTCTGCCAAAGATGTCATAACTATGAATTCAGGGAACCATCAAAGGGAGATAATGAACAGGCACATTTTGCACAGCATCCTGCAGTTTGAAATCAATTATGCAGGGTACATGCAGACCTGTTTACCAGTTCCACTGTATTTTGTAAGCATGTTTGGTGGAAATAAGGTTACAACGAATTAAAAAAGACGTCAAGAAAAATTCTGGAGGTGAAAAATTCTGGAGGTGAAGTCTTAGCGGTAATTGCACTTGCAGAGTAATTATGGCGGAGGCTTCACCAAAGAGTGACCACTCTTGCCGACTTCTGCACGCGACATAAACATGAGGCAGTACCTGTTGCTTCAAACATAAAAAAATCCAGCAAACGAGCCTGAGCTTGTGCTAAAGTGTGCTGATGAATCAGGTTTGAAAGCAATTTGTATCAGAAAGAACCTATTTCACTGTAGTTTATGCAAGATCAGATGATTACAACTGGGAAGATTGCTCTTCAGTCTGATGGCAGGCACACACCCCCCACCCCTTCCACATCCTGCTTTTGCAGAAATTTGTAGTTTTGTACGTACTGTAGATTAGAAAATAATTATGCTCATTCTTGTCGAAAAGTACACTAATGGCCGTTTTAGGGTGAACAAGTCCGATAGTTATTGGTAATGTAGTATTCCACTGCTGTCATACAAACGATGCATGTTTGCCACAGTGAGGTTTAAGTTTTCTCACTGGAGTACTCCTATTTTGTAGAAAATACTCTTAGTTTGGACTTAGAATAATGCAAGTCGCATTTTGGGGTGAACAGGTCTGTGCATCTCCACCTTGAACATGGGAAAAAAATCCTACTCCAGGCGCTTGCTGCTCCGGTCTGAACTCGCAAACTTTACTGAAGCCTCAATGTTCCAAACACTGCAAGTCTTATCATACACACACTAAACATATATTTCCTCAGCAAAATGCAGTTTTTTCGCTTTCAAGAAAGCTGTGCTTAATGAAGCACCCTTTATTTGCAATCAAGAAAAGTGCTTATTAAGAGCCTATGACAGGCTTGTGGTATTACGAAGAAAAAAATGTGCAAGTAGTTGAAAGCTGTGTATAACAAAGTGCTTAGAACAGACGGGTTGGGGGGGGGGGGGGGGGGGGGGGGACCAACAACTTTGCCTTGGAACGCATTTCAGTGTCAATCCTGCCAACCTTGGTGTTGTGAAAGAAATTATTTTCTGCCCAACAGTTTTAACAGGAGAGGGATGCTGCTTGGTGTCCCCTCTACACACTTCACAATTATGCTCCATTTCCTGTTCACCGAGAAAAGACCATGAAGAGAGGGCATGAAAGCCTTATTGCCGTGCGTTTTGAGACGACACGTTTTGATTTCTTTCAAATCGACATTGTATTTCTCATGAATGGCAGATACATGGATTGCCAAGGGCAGCGACAGGAAGGAGCAGCAGAACACTTTATTTACTCAGTGTGCTCCCCTACCCTCCCAAATTATTACTTCCCTTTATCTGGTGTTGCTTGATCAAGTTTCACATGAAGAAGTCCAGTTGTCCAATTATTACAGTCATCCGATTCCTTTAACCTGGTCCAGTGTTACGTTTTCATTTTCATTCAGTATGGCACTGAACGCAAAAGCTGAGGCATCTGGTCTTATCTCGATGAGAATTAATGTGTTGAAATACTTGTGTTGGAGAAGACCACTTTTATGTAGAACACGTAGGCAAAGAAATGTACTTGAAATA
The DNA here is from genome assembly GCA_018398815.1 of Conus ventricosus. Classification (NCBI taxonomy): domain Eukaryota; kingdom Metazoa; phylum Mollusca; class Gastropoda; order Neogastropoda; family Conidae; genus Conus; species Conus ventricosus. The sequence continues at coordinate 94,800,673 of CM031604.1, forward strand.
CCATCAATATTTATATCACCTTTTTTTCTGTTAATTTTTTTTTTCATTCTCTATAATCCTTCGATCATAGCCCTCTGAAGCATTTTCCTCATACCGACTGGAGATGAGATTTGATGGCAGCTTTCCTTTACCCTCATCTTGATTTTTCCCCTTTGCAACACTGCATCACTTCCACATTGTAAAGCTGGAAAATGTACAAAGGGTTAAGAAAGAGTGAGAGGAGAGAGACAGAAGGTCCGCGTGTGTGTGGTGTGGCACATTAATGCTCTAGGGATGAACTGAATGAAATGCATTCTTCAGGTTAGCTCACAATACATGGCTCAACACACCACCCAGTGCAGAATCAACACAACACAACCCTTTTCAATTTATTCCCCAGTTAATACAAATTCTTGACTATTTAATGCAAAATGATAATGAAGCGAACAGTCAGCTCTAAGTTACTGCATATGGGTGAACATTCTGTTGCTAGCCTCACTGTTGAACAGTAGAGACTAGTCACACTCGAGCTAGAACCTGAACTGGAGAATGCTGAATGCAGTTAAACCATAACTTTGTAATAACTACTTGCCAAAGATAAGTTCAGAATTGATTTTTCTCTTTTTTTTTTGACAAAATCATATTCTATAATCCAAAAGCAAAAAAAAAAAAAAAAAGAAATCATTACAAGGCTGCAATCATCTCTACATGAACTGTGAAAATTCACGATGTATGTCGCAGACAAAAGAAAAAAACAAAAATGAACGCTCAATTTTAGCATTGTTTGGGGTTCACACAAACTGTCTCGTTTACACACTCTCCCCTCTTCACATTCAAGAGGATGCTGGAAGGAGATGGGTTGTTTGTTTTTTAAGAGAAAAAAACATTGAAGGGTCACAAAAATTCATGATCAGCTAGCACCATAAGCATTTTGAATCAAAACCTATTGCAGTGCAACAGATGCGTAACTGGTGTCTATCGCCAAAAAAGCAACGATTGGTGTAACTGGTGTCAAAAACTCAAAACCTGTGACAGGAATGTTCTGTGTATGGATCATCTCAGGAAGACCTGTCCAGACCTGCGGAGTAAGTTTCTGTCATAACTGCAAAACACAATGGAAGACTAGCAGTTCAATACAGCACAATCCACAACACTTTTTTTTTCTTATACGAAGTCCTACAACCCCATTGAAAAAAACAAAAAACTTACAGTTTCCATTCATCAAGTCATGAGCTCCGACAGTTACTATATCCACCATTGTTCAAGAAATGAGCAAACAACCAAAACTGTTTAAAAAAAAAAAAACCATAATGTTCCATAAATACATAATTTTCAACTCTGATGAAGTACACATAAAGAAAAGTTTTTTTTTCCTTTTTTTTAAACATGCATTCAACAAACATGCATTCAAAATAAAGAATAGAAAATATGCAGAATTCCATAGGTCAGCCAAAAACTTTCTGTTTATAACAGCCCAATTGAACTGAAAATAAAGAAACTGAATGAGGACGAAGAATGAAACAAATCTGTATGGGTATTAACCATGCATGGCTCAGGGGACCATATCCTACATCGTTTAATGACAACCTACACAGAAAGGAGGGAGGGTTGGGGGTGGGGGGGGGGGGGGGGGGGGGGGGGGGGGGGGGGGGGAGACAAGGGGACCTCCACTCAGTGCTGATGATGGTGATGTCCTTCTTGCAGACCAGAACGGGGACGTGGGCATGGTGCATCACATAGTCACTGACGCTGCCCAGCAGAGTGCGCGGATGGGGGCCCATACCCCGTGAACCAATCACGATCAACCCTGCTTTCTCATCATTGGCCACTTTGCAGATGACTTCCCTGCATTGCCGCCAACACTCTTCACCTTTCCTCCGATCTGCAACACCACAACAAAAACATGGACAGGTTGAGTGACGAGAAGTGGGAGGGACTGGGCACAAGCAGGGATGGAGAGGGGTAGAGTAGAAGTTTTAATCTTTTGAACAAAACAACCACACTGACCTTTGTCAAACTCTCACACACACAAAACATCACAACATAACTCGGATCACCAACCAAAACCAACCAAACAGCCAAAATCCTGGAAAGAAACGATGTCAGTAGCTACCACATGGCAGTTCAACTATCAACATTTTACGACAAAATCAGGCTGCACCGACAGTGCAAGGAATTCCTTGATTTTCTGGTTCCAAATTAAAACAAACACACAAAAACTTGAAAACATTTCAATGCCACAAAAATAAACCTGGGAAAAAAGGACAACTAGTGTCCACTCTGGACAATGTGTACACTTTTCATTACACTGACAAAACACTAAAAGGTAATCTATAATGAGGCAGGAAACGGTAAAAAAGAAATTAAAGAACAAGTAGGATAACTTGCTCCCTTGATAAATGAATAGACGCCCATGTCTCCAAATGCTGGCACCTAACGACACCCAACTGCCGACTGCCACTCCAATTGGGTGTCAGAAGCAGCTTTCGTTCGAGCATCTTTCATCAAGGGAGCAAGAGTTACCTTACTTGTTCTTTAATGACAAAAAACTGCATCAGATAAGATTTGTAGAACAAACAAATACAGGATAATGGTCGAAAAAGGCGAAATGGGAAAAAAAAAGTAGCTGACGGTAAAGAAAAGGAAAAAAAAAGAGTAAGAGAAATGAAGTTACATGTGCAGAATTTCCTGAAGTATCTTGCAGTAATGTTTCACTTTTGACCTTGGATTTCTACTTCTATCCCCATCAACAAATGTGAGCGTGCATTTGCAAAAATCATCGGAATCTCAGCAACCAATTAACAAATCTTTACCCATTTTCAAGTCTATAATTTTTTGCTAAATGGACCACTTGCTGTTAAAGCAAAACATGATTCGTTATGAAAACAAGAAAAATAGACCCTCAAGCTACCCTCATAGGGCAGATTTTTTAGCCTGTTCCACAATACAGCTACTGCTTTCATCGGGCAGATTTTCAGCCTGACCCACACATACAGCTACTGCCATCATAGGGCAGATTTACAGTCTGACCCACACATACAGCTACTGCCATCATAGGGCAGATTTACAGTCTGACCCCCACCTACAGCTACTGCCTTCATAGGGCAGATTTTCATAGGGCAGATTTTACAGTCTGACCCACACATACAGCTACAGTGTTGATTCTAGAGCGCGCCCTTGCGGGATTCCCGCAATATTTTTCTGAAGGCCGCAAAAAATCGCGAAAGACGCGGCCCAAAAAGCCGCAAAAAAAAGAGAACGAACGCGTTTTTGCACAACCAGCGCGGCTTCGCCGCTGCCGTGTGTATAGCCTCTGAGCAATTCCTTTAGCCGAACGCGCGTTCTACCAAATTTTTTCATTGGCCGAGGAAGCAGCAGTTGAGCCAATCAGCGGTATGGCAGTTCAACAGTCCTCATGTCGGCTTCAACGATGAAGCGCGCGAAGCCAAACACTCTGTTTTCTTTCGCCTTCACGAAGAAAAAACGCACTGATATATCTAAAGATCATCAGCTGGAAGCCGATAATGAGTCTACAGCCACCGTTACGGCTACTCAGTCAAGCGATAGCGTGTCTCAGCGATCGACGCCGGAGGCGAAACGGTTGAAAGTGCCAGTGAACCCGAAGATCAGCAAGATAATGAAGATGGTGAAAACGAAGCCGATCCCTCCAGTTTCGAACACGGAGGAGCAGAAGAAACTCTACAAGGCGTTTCAAGAATCATGGTTGAAAGACAGACCCTGGTTAAAGAAGGAGAAACAGGCTGAAAGAAGACAGCCTCAATGTGCTGATGACCATCAAATGTGAAGGTCCTCCATCAATTGACCATGACTTCACAGCTGCTGCAGCAGAGTGGAAGCAACAGAAGGATAGGAGGATCTACAAGAAATGAATGGAGTTCTGTGGGCTGTACATATGTATAAAGCTTTTCAGTTGTGTATGGTGAAGGTGTACACAGTGACTTTTCACAGTTAAAGGGTTTTTTAAGGTGATACTGATGGTATATAAATCTTGACAATAGTGATGGTCACTTCATATAAAGGAATGAATTAATTGTGGGTAGGCTTAGAGTTGCTGGTTTCTATGATGGGGTGACAACAGACTTGCTCATTTGCTTAGATCCCAAAGAAGGAGCTATGAGTACATGCACCACCAGAAAAAGAAAGCTTCAAAGGTTTTCAGATTGTGTGTGTATCTGTGCGTTGGGGGTTGGGGGTTGTGTGCTTTCTGTAATAAAATGTAATTTTGTTTCTTGTTTTTTTTTGTTTTTTATTTCTTTGGGCCATAATGTAATCTTTGGATTAAGCTTTAAAATCTAATTTTCAGCTTTTTGGGGGCCTCCCTTTTCACCCTATCCCTTTTTTTAGGAGGGGGCCCTTTGGGCCCCCCCTTTTTTAAAAATCCAGAATCAACCCTGCAGTACTGCCTTGGGCAGTTTTAAAAGTCTGACCCACACCTACAGCTACTCCTTTGGGCGTTTACAGTGACCCCCCCCTACTCTACTGCCTTCATAGGGCATTTTTTACACTGCCCCACCAACCTACGCCATCATAGGGCAATTTACAGTTACCCACACACACATTACTCTTCGGGGGGCAATTTACACCCTACCCCACTACAGCTACTCCCCTTCACGGGCGATTTACAGCCCCCACACATACACTACTGCCTTCATGGGCGATTACCCCGCCCCACCTTCACTCTGCCATCATAGGGCAATTTTTAAACTGACCCACACCACAGCTATCCCTTATCGGGCAGTTTTTAAAACCCTGACCCACAATAGTTTACTGCCTTCATCGGGCAGTTTTACAGCCTGCCCCACACATACACTAGCCTTCATGGGGGCAATTTACAGCCTGCCCCAAGTACACTACTCCCTTCACGGGCAGTTTTACACCCGCCCACACTACAGCACTGCTTTCTTGGGCAATTTTAACCTGCCCAACCCATAAAGCTACCCCTTCTTTGGGAGATTTACACCGACCCACATACAGCTACTCCCTTCATAGGGCAGTTTTACATCTGACCCAACCTACAGCTACTGCCATCATGGGGCAATTTACAGCCTGCCCACAATAATACTCCCTTCATACAGATTTACGCCGCCCACACCTACAGTACTCCCTTCATGGGGGCAGATTTACAGCCGACCCCCCTCAGTACTCCCTTCCACTTTCACCAGCAAAGAAAAATCTAAGATGATTGACCTGCACACCAGTGACACCCACAATTAACTAAAGGCATGACTAATACAACAGTCTTCATTTCGCCCTTCCAAGGACATTCATTATTTCCCCGATCTAACCGTTGCATGGGCCCGCAAAGGCCGGGGTTTAAAACCCAAAAAGGGGTTAGGCTTCCAAGGTCATGTACACCAACCAACCCCCAAAAGGTAAAAATTGGATTATCATTACACTTGATACAACAATAAATAGTAAACTAGGATTGCCGAACACACACCATCAAAAACCATGGGGATATGTGAAAAGAACTCTTTAACTGCATGATACAGGTACATTATCCTTGACATGTGAAAAAGAACTTTTTAACCATGATACGGTACATTATCCTTGACATGCAAAATGTCTTTAAACCAATGAAAAAACTACCCCCTTTTACCTTGATGCGAAAGCAAAAGTGTGAACGGGAAAGATAGTTTTTTTTAATGTAAAACAGAAATTTTAATATTATTCCCAAAAACACAAAAATTTTTTACCCTTTTCATAAAACCACACAAAAAATTGAAAAAAAAAAAAAACCTGAAGAGGGGTAAAACAGATTCCCTTGAACCAAAAATGAACCCGTCCCAAAGACCTTTGGAAAAAAAAATTAATGTTACACCAGCCATCATTATCATGCAGGGGTCCTTTCACCTTTCTGGCCTGCTACGCACGCTGTCTGCTTGCGAAAACGAAGGCGGAACCCAAACGCAGGGTTTCATCCCTGTAAGAGTGCAATTCATTCATGACTCTCAGCCCCCATTTACCCCTGCTCGGGGGCCCCAGTCTGAATGGACAATAAGATAAAAGATAGACGCAAAAGGGGGGGGGAATTTTCATGCCAAAATGGAGACCCCACAAAATTCCTGCCTTCATCTATATGACCAACATCTTTTGGGGGGGAAAAAAATAAAGATTACATTGTGTTTTGGGGAAGCGGGACTGGTAACAAACCAGCGGGGCCAAAAATAAAATTGTTTTTCAATTAAAATATAAGATTTTAAAATGTGAAAATTTCAGATTGGGTCATAAAATTTTCTAAAGGGGTCACCTTTTTATCTCAAAGGCGACGGGTTACGTTCACAGAGGGGGACACAGCAAGGGGACCGCCCCTCTCTCCTCTCTCTGTCTCTCCTTTTCTCTTCTGTCTCTCTCTTTCTCTTCTGTCTCTCTCTTCAAATGAAAAAAAGAACGACAGTACCACGATTCAAAGAAGGGGTTTTATTTTTCAAAAAGGAGCACACTCCTTGCAGACAGTTTTTTAACAAAGCCCTCTTCTATGCAACGAGCTAAAGGATAAAAAAAAAAAAATGAAAAATAAAATGAGAAAACACGACCATTAATCATGGTCATGAAAAAACCCCGTACATGGGGTTCCAATCGTCAGTTGGGTGGGGTCCCTTGACAATAATACAAGACCCCATGCTTTGGCCCTTTTTTGGGGGGGCAAGAATCCATCTCTTTTCAATCACAACACCATTAACATTTTAGTCATCAAGAAGTTGATTTCCCTTCAAAAAAATGAACAAAAAGAAAGTTGTGTACACACACACAAACCATTCCACAAATTATGAAACTTTTTCCCCTTTTTTATTTTTTAAATCAACGAGTCAACTACAAACACAATAAACCAAAGTAATATCACGTTAAAACTGAATTTTCAAAAGTCCATTTCCATTTTTTTAAAAATTAAAATTTTGTATACCAAGGCAGCCCACGACAGTAACGGGGGAAAACTGGGAAATTTCACTGAAAGCTAATACTTTCCTTTTTTTTTTTCTAAGTTGCTGCTTGTATCGAAAAAAAACACAGCCTTGTCTTCTTTTAAGATACAAAATTGAAAAAGAGCAACATCAAAAAATACTAATAAACATGTATAAGCTAACCCTAAAATTTTATTAAAACCCTACTTAAATAAAGTCTCACTATCATGGGACAGTACTTAGTTAAATTTTAAAAAGTCCCACTTAACTCAATAAACCCAGGTGAGCTTACTAGAACAGGTGGCCCAAAGTCACCCTGGGTTGAATCGAGCCCTGCACGCACACTCAGACAACAACACCTGAATTAACCTTTGACCCTATTGGTAAAAACTTTTTCAGGCGATTCTGACATTTTGTTCAACACACACACACCACGACCACTTTCGGTTAAGCACCTCACGCCTTACCACACATGCACACACAGCACAAAAAAGAGCCAGCATTTTACCAACAAAAAAAAGCTCAATTTGGGTAGGCTTTTTCTACCAAAAACCCAGAAAGCTGCAGGTTTGTGAGGAAATTAAAAACATTTTCACTCTACCACAAAGATTTTTCAAGCCTTTGGTTACCCCGAAAATTCAATCCTGTTGTTGTACCACGAAGTTCAAAACCCCGTTGGTGTTCCACAAAATTCAAGCCCGTTGGGGGGTACCACAAAGATTCAAGCCCCTTGGGTGTACCCAAAAATTCAAGCCCCGTTTGGGGTCAAGAAAATGAACCAAACAGTTTTTTCCACCTGGTTGTTTTTTCAATTCCTTTGTCAAATTTATCATTTAACCTCCAGTAAAACTACCCCGAAGCACCCACTACATAAAAAACTTTCCATCAAAAGGTGTGGTTTAAAATTTCCCCTTTAGGGGTGAACCTTCTTTTTAAGTCCTTCTGTCACCAAAACTTTATAAAAAAAAACCATGAAAAAACTTTAAAAAAAAAATAAAATCAAGTTTTCATCTTTAATTTTTTGTAAACCCCGGGTTTCTTTTTGGGTTGCAAAAACGCCCCCTTTCCCCTCCCGTCGTCTGTGCTATCTAAACCCCACACGGTTTAAAAACCCCTAGTCCGTAGGACACAGGTTTAAAAAACTGTGAGTCTCTTTCTTTCCTTTACCTCACTTTTTTAGAATTCCTTACACCCCCTTCCATGTCCCCCTACCCTTTAGATGTAACCCCCGTCTCTGTCCCCTTGCTCCCCGATGCAGGTTATGCTGTCAACCCCAACCAGTTTTCCAGCAGGATCCGCTGTGCAAAATAAAAGTGGGGACAGTCATGTGACTTAAGCTTACAGAGAAGTTAACGGACCCCAAGTAACCGCTGAAATGTCCAAACAAAACAAATTTTCAAAATACCCCATCAATATTATAAAGTGCTCAGGGTTAATGCTTGCATGCAGGGGCAGCTCCAAAGCCCCCAGTCCACACTTGCCCACACCGCAAAGACCCACATGCCCTAAACCACACACCTAATCTTACACTTGTATAGCACCACACACATGGCCAACCACTTACCACACACTATACATACAAACACACCACAAACTAAAAATGCACTTGCACACCATGCAAACGCACACACAAACTACAATAGTGGGTCTGACAAAGTTGCTGTACCCAAGGTTGACCCAGTAGGGCTATACGCAGAAAATGAAACCAAATGGATCCAGGGGGCCCCCGGCCTTAAATTCTTCATCTTGGTTATTAATGTGTTTGTCCCTTTAATTTTCAATCCAGAGTACTGGTCTTGTGTCTAACACTGTGGTTTTTGTCTATATGGGCCCCTGCCCGTTTAACAAATGTGGTCTGTCTATATGGGCCATGTAGTCCACACTGTGGTGCCACTTAGGGGCCGTGTCCAACCCTTGGGGCGTCTTATGGGCCATGGTCCGACACATGTGGGCTGTCTATATAGGGCTATGTAGTCTAACACAGTGATGCTGTCTATTGGGCCATGTAGTCTAAACACAGTTTGGGTGTCTTAGGGCAATGTAGTCCGACACATGTGGTGCTGCTATTTAAAAAGGGCCGTACTAAAGTGGTGTGTCTATATATGGGCCAGTGTCTAACAATGTTTGCGTCTATATGGGCCTGTAGTTAAACACAGTGGTGCTGTCTAAGGGGGCCAGTAACCACGCATGTGGGGCTGTCATATGGGATGCAGTTTAAAACTGGGTGCTGTAGGGGGCCCTTAGTCTGTCAAAGGGGGATTAGACAAAGTGGTGCTGTCTATATGGGGCCCTGCGTTAAAAAAGTTGGCTGTTATTTGGGCCAGTGTCTAGACATGTGGGGGCTGTCTTATGGGCCTCCCATGCAGCAACTCTTAATAAACCAAACTTCTCTCCTTCCCCCAGCCACTAAGGCCGCCCCCTGAAAATGGAATACGTTCTTCAAAATGGCATACGTATCAATAAACACAAAATGTCTTCCCAATTTCAGCCAAGAGTTTTAACTATGTTATTCTTGTCTCGCTCACTGCTTTTTTTTTGGTAGCTGGTGCTGTAAAATCAATACAGACAAAGAAATTTGCTCTTTTCCCGCATTTTTTTAAAACCACTCGCAACTCCATATTATGCATTGGAAAGCAAAACTGCCTATTGCAGTTACGGCCTTCTAGGCCCATTACACTGTTGATTTTGAAAGCCACAGTCTTGTCGGGTACGGCTGTGCGAGAAGAGCTAGTCCCTCCCATTGCCTCCTTCACTCACAAGACTGAGACAGAAAAGCAGACGACAGAAGAGACAATAACAGATCGCTCATTGGCGAGATTTAGTGCGTCCTGACAGAAATGCAGATAAAGAGACAATATACAAGATTGCTCATTAACGGAGATTTAGTGTGTCCCTACAGAAAAGCAAACGACAGAAGAGGCAATATACAGATCGCTCATTAGCAGATTTAGTGCGTCCCTACAGAAAGCAAACGACGACAGAAGAGGCAATATACAGATCGCTCATTAGCAGATTTAGTGCGTCCCTACAGAAAAGCAAACGACGACAGAAGAGGCAATATACAGATCGCTCATTAGCAGATTTAGTGCGTCCCTACAGAAAAGCAGACAACAGAAGAGGCAATATACAGATCACTCATTAGCAGAGATTAGTGCGTCCCCAGACCGACTCATGTCCATTCAAATGTGTCCCGGGACCTCCTCTGAAAATTTTTATTGTGTTTTTCCCCCCCCGTTTCTAATGCATTCAGAATGCAAGAGCACATGAAAGGGGGAGCCGTGCGTGTGTATGTCAGGAAAGGGGTGTGGCGGGGTTTGTACATGTGCGTAATGTCAAGTTATCTCATCAGCAACGTCAGCATAAGCATTAAAACCTATAGGTCTGGTCCTGAAGTAAAAGGGTTCGTGGCAGCCTGTCTAGTCAACAATGCCAACGATAGAGACAAAAGCATTGGAAACCCTTTCTTTTGTCCTGTGGGAAAAAGGGGTTGCATCCAGCTTCTCATCAACAATGCCAACAAGAACATTTAAACCTCTTAGCTTTGAAAAGTTATTGATAAAGCACCCACCAAAAAACAGACAAACGAATCACAAGACAAAACACGACCCATTTCAACCTCTTAGGTCTTCTTCAGGTAAAATGCACAACACTCAGGACAACAAAAATGAATGAGCAATCACTTATCTTCATCCAATTCAGTGCAAGAGGGGCATTGCATTCAGTGTCCATCTTGAGCGGAACTGGATGAAGGTGAGTGATTGCTGGTTGTTCTGAGTGTGGTGTGTCTGGCCTGAAGAAGACCCATGAGGTCGAAGTGCATCACGTTTTGTCTGGTGATTCGTCTGTCTACATTTGTTGGCGGTGCTTTATCAATCACTTTTCAAATTTGTTTATTTCCACCTGAAGTTGCCTCACTTTGCAACTAGATCTCTTAGCTTTGGTCCTGAGGCCTAAGGCTTTTTGTCAAGTTATGTTGTTTCACAGTCTCACTGGACACTGATGCCATTTCAGAGTTACTCACCTATACCACTGTGACATTAAAACCCTTCAGGCCTTTCCTTAGTGAATGAACCATCAGTTTGGGTATCTAATCATGAACTAATGGTGAACAAACCATACTTTCTCTCTTTACTGAATCCTGTGTTCCACAATCTGGTTCATGCAACCCCCTGATATTAGGTACCGGCAGCCAAAATTAGCATATTGTTTTTCATATCAAAATCTGTATCATTGCAAAGTAAATGGAAAAACATACAAAACATAAGAATGAAGTCTCTATCTTCAGTCGTTTTCGAGATATTGCAGTTTAAAGTTGCAACGTTTTTATGCAACTGACAAAATGAGATATCTTCCAAGTTGAAAGCCAATAGATCATACATGATGATACATCTGGTTATAAATTGGTGTTCTCAATCTATACAACTTACACTCTTTGAACAAGTAAGTTCCATGTATCAGTTTAAAATGGCTTTTGTGTGATAAAGTGTCAAACTTGTAATAAATCGCAATTCAGCGCTTTTCGAATTTGCATAATGTGGCTACTTTGAAGCACTGCAGCACAGTAATGGACATTTCAGAGTTTCCATGGTTTGGACAAACTCTCTAAGTTGTACTAAGCAAAGTCATTTTTTTTCCGAGGTATCTGCTAAAAAACATTTATGAAAACTTTTGTGCTAAAAACAGGAAATATTGCAATTTGGACGGCGGAAAATGGGGTAAGAATCGCCCGCCACACTTAAAATTGCTATAAACTTCGAAACTACTTCATGACTGTTTCCAAATTTTGTATACAGTTTCTGTACAGTATTTCCTGTAAATCAAAGTGTAACACTTTTGTTATTTTTGTACCTAACATTTTATTTCCTGTACTAGAATAGTGGCCAACAGGGCGGAATGATGATGATGTCCGAATTAAAAACGACAGTTTTTTCAAAACTTTTTGACACATTTCAAAAAAATTTGGTATGATGTTGTCTGTATTGTTATTTATAAAATCATGTTATTTTTGCTGTTTCTGACAAGTGTTGGCAGCCACCAAACAAAAGGTCATTTACGAAAAGGGGTGGGAAATGCACTCTTGCTGACGGGCAGATTAGGTTGACTATGTATATAGTTCTTTTTGTATGCAAGCATATTTGAGGCAGAGTTAATTGTTAATTGGAACAGACCGGGCATGGCCAGAAAGTTGTTTTGGAGACTATGCTGAAGTCACTGGCAAACACAAATATGCTTTGCACTGAATCTGTGTCTGCCTTGGTTGCCACACAAGCATGTTGTTTACAAGAGCAAATTTCCTCAGAAAATTAATGTCTGCTTTCTCAGGAGAGTGGATCTGTGACACACGCCAAATCATCATCATAGAGAACTACATTCTGGCCAATTTTGGTAAAAATAAGTCTTTCAGAAGGCAATCAGTGGCATGTTCACAGATTTCATCATTGATGCAACATGACTGCATCCTCAAAATGGTGACAACTTCTTATGTCTCCATCTCTTCCTCGGTCACCATCACTTCATCAGTCCCCAAGCCCAACTGCTCTGCCTCAGGAAAAGTTGAAGTGGAGACACAGCTCACACCTCATTCACTTTATCCTGGTCTGGTGGTCCTCCAACTAACAACACAGCCAATAGTGAACACTGACATGTGTGGTAAAGACTGTGGCCTATATAAAGGTTTTGGGTGACCAGCCACCCACGAACCCTGGCATGTCGGGTAAACGCTGTGGCCTATTCGAAGATTATGGGTGACCAGCCACCCACAAGCTCCAGCATGTGAGAATGCTTCTTTAATTGGTATGGGTGACATGCCACCCACAGTATCTTATGAGGATTACAAGCTTTTATATATTTTTTTCTCCATTATTTACCACCAAAACACAATATTTAATGGGGGCAAGCACAAATACACAATAAATAAAGTCATAAACTTCATTTTACATATTATGAAAACTGAGCGAGTTATAAAATTTAAACGACAGTCAAGCATGGCCCAGGACCACTTAATTGAACTATGAGTGCATGATTTTTATGTAAATTTTCCGTCTGTTTCTTCATAATTGTGCGATATGTTGTGTGTTTTGTGTGTGTGTGTCAAATTACTGAAAAAAAATAAAAAAATAAAAGCATGGCATAGGACCACTTAATTGAACTATGAGTGCATGTTTTATGTAAATTTCCCTGTCTGTTTCTTCATCGTTGTGCGATATCATGTGGTGTGTGTGTGTGAGAGTGTGCATGTGTGAAATTACTGGAATAAATATTAAAGCATGGGATAGGACCACTTATCTTAACCCTTCCCGTACGTCGCCAAAAAACTCACACGCCGTACATCGTGGGTGCGCACACACCCATGGTCGTTATATAGGCGATTCGGTGAATAGTCCTCGCCGTACATCGTGGGTGCACACACACCCATGGTCGTTATAATAGGCGATTCGGTGAATAGTCCTCGCCGTACATCGTGGTGCACACACACCCATGGTCTTTATATAGGCGATTCGGTGAATAGTCCTCGCCGTACGTCGTGGGTGCCACAGACCCATGACTATTTCATAGATTTGCATTTGTATTTTTGCATTGTTTTTCTATGCATGCGTATGTCTGTGTGTGTGTTGGGGTGTGTGTGTGTGTGTGTGTGAGTGTGTGTGTGTGTGTGTTTATGGTGCCAGTGTATGTGTGTGTGTGTGTGTGTGTGGTGTCTGTCTGTCTGTCTGTCTGTCTCTCTCTCTCTCTCTCTCCTCTCTCTCTCTCTCTCTCTCTCTCTCTCTCACACACACACACACACACACACACACACACACACACACACACACACACACATGCGAGTGCGTAAGAATAAAAGAAAAGAAGACAAGTTCTGCAGATGAAAATGTTTATCAAACTAGCTTAAAGCAGTTCATGTATAACCTATCAGCGCATGACAAAAGCAAGAACAGCAATAACATTGTCATTTCATAACAAGAGGGTGATAAGAAATGCAAGCTGATAAAACAACCGTGTAATTTTCATTCTCTGTTGAAATAGAAAATCAACTTTGTTTCACCCAAAATAAAATAACAAGCATGACTAGATTATGACAGAACCATTTGTTGCAGCTGTTTGGGAAATTTGAGGAAGAACTTCTTCCAGACAAGTGGAAGACGACCAGTTGCAGACATCTCCTAGGGTGCATCAGTGATGGAATCGGCACACTGTTTGCAGACTCAGGGCACATTCATCTGACTCAGGGGCACATTCATCTGACTCCTCAGCACTTGCAGAAGCTCTGACAACTGCAACAACAACAATAACCATATCTGTTACACATACACACACACACACAAAGACACACACATACATATATCTTTGCAAAGTCATTACTATAATGACTGAAGAATTGCTAGCCTGCACTTGTTTTCCCCACTACTTAATTGTTCAGCATTATGTGTGGTGTGTGTGTGTGTGTGTGTGTGTGTGTGTGTAATCTCACAAGCATGAATGCATAAATATGTGCGCACATATACAAATATGAGCCCCATTTTTATTTGACACAATAGCACTGAAAACTGCAACAAAAATAAATTTTTTAAACACACAAACTCCTCCCCAATCCACACACGTGCGCACACAGAACATCAATACCTGGTTCATACATCGTGTGTGTGTGTGTGTGTGTGTGTGTGTGTGTGTGTGTGTGTGTGTGTGTGTGTTGTGTGTTTCTCTTCACCCTTACCATTTGCTTGTCCAATGACATCAGGTTCCTCTTCATCAGTAAGGTTTACACCACTGACTGGTCTCCCGTCACCATCCGTGTTGTCTTGAATAAAATTCAGTGCATCTTCTGGGGCTGGAAAAAAAAAAAAAAAAGAAATATAAACGTTTCTTTCCTGTTCCGTGTTTGTGTTTCTGTTTACGTGTGTGTAATATATGTAAAGTGTGCATGCATGTTTCTATGCTCAGATGGTTTTGTGTAAGTATATGCATCAAATTCAATGTGTGTCTCTGTACTTTTAGAGCATAAACTGACGTTCATCAATACACGCTTTGATCGTTGCTCACTGCACACATGCACATCTGGTTATACTGACTGCTCAAAGCGTATGAGGCAAATGAGGGCTGAATACTTACAGTTTAGTGCTTTAACAGCATCATCTGGTTCACTCCATTGGCAACATTCAGGCTTCAAATATGTTGAGACGTTCCATTATGGGTGCAGCCTGCAAATATTCATATGTACCATTTTATTTTATGGTTCCCAAAATACATATTTTGTTGATCTAACCATCATTTTCAGCTCTATAGCTGTGCTGCATAGATTTGCTGTATGCAATAAATTTGACTTGCTTTCATGTACTTTCAGGCGATAAAGCCTTTTTACTGCTGTGAGTGTTGTAACAATTACCATCAATTTATTACTGTACCTATACGATCAATGAAATTAGTTTTCACATGCTAAAAATTAAAAATGATAGAACACAAACGCAGAATGTAGTTTTCATCGCACCTACTACAGACACAATGTTATGCTCGTTTGACCACAGCTCCTGTATATAAAAAGAGCAAAGAGCAATAAGTGTGAAGAAGATCGAGCCCGTTATGGAATGCAGTGTAACATTAAAGTATAAAATGAGAGGTAGGTAAACAGAAAATGTGAATGTATACTTACTTTGAAACACAGCGAAACTTCAGCACGTGGCGATCTGGAACTTTTCCACAGGCTCGGCAGGCTTCAGTGGCGGGAATGTGACGTCAGTAAAAACCCCGCAGTACCTATATTTTGCACACGGCACTGTTCTGTCGAGTTCTTAGATGATGCTAGCACAGTGTGTGGAAACTTCCATTACTGAGTAGGGCTAAGCACGCATAGTTTTCTTCTTTGGAGTATGTGTGTGTGCACCCACGACGTACGGCCCGCATAGTTCCTTCTTTGGCAGTATGGGTGTTGTGTGCACCCACGATGTACGGCCCGCACAGTTCCTTCTTTGCAGTATGGGTTGTGTGCACCCACGAAGTACAGGGAAGGTTATACGATGTTTTTGTTGTTTGATTATTTGTTTATTTAAAGGCAAAATGGCATCATTTTTGGGTAGTACGTGCTCAGTCCCTTTACTAACAAAGTCATAAAATTTCAGTAAGATTGTATGCACAATAACTGAAATAATAAACATTAAATAAAAGTATGGGTGCATTTGCACCCACGGTGTACGGGAAGGGTTAACTATGAGTGCATGCTTTTATGTAAATTTCCCTGTCTGTTTCTTCATCACTGTGTGATATGAGTGGTGTGTGTGTGTGTGTGTAAGATAAGATCATGTTCTTATAGCCCAGCCGACCGCAAAGGGCCACAATCAGGGCTGTCACCACGTTAAATAACAACTCACCAGTCATGGTGTGTGTGTGTGTGTGTGTGTGTGTGTGTGTGTGTGTGTGTGTGTGTGTGTGTGTGTGTTGTTACTGCTCACTGTCCATTCCTAACAATTAAATTTTTGCAAGCAAAAATGTATTGCATGTTCTTTGTAAACAAAAGGTACAATCCTCTGAAAACACATTATTTTGTCAACAGGGTGTGATTTAAGCATTGCCAATAACATGTTAAGTATTTCATCATTATGATTTTGAATTAACTTGTTGATTAATCTTTGGGTGAATGTAAAAGACCATAAATATACATTATGCTTTTTTTTTTAAACAAAAGGTAAAATTAAAGAAAGATTTAACTTTATTTTGGACTCTACCTTTTTATCAACTACTCTGTTCAGCATGTTTGTGCTGTTACAGCAATATACATAACTGTGGAGCATAACATACAATCACGATAAAATATCATAAATGTTACTGCCCACAACAATGTAATGTCTTGGCAATGCAATGCTACTGTAGTTGTATTCTAGCAGTTTTACTTGAAAGTAATCATTAAGTGTTCAAAGCCTTGCTGTGTTTGCCATAAGGAGGGAGGAGGGGAGGGGAGGGGGGGGGGGGGGGGAGAGAAAGCAAATCTTTACAGTTAAATTACAGAAATTTCAAATACACTAGGGAAAAAGATTAGATTGCTAAACCAAACTTCGTATGGTCGGACTGACTTGACAGTGACCCCCCCCCCCCCCCCCACCCCCTCCATACCCCAACCCCCACTACACCCTCCTTACTGTCCAACTTCAGACTCTGCTCTCATTCTTTCTCTCCTTTTTTTTAAAATCCCCAAACTTGCTTTGCACATTGAGTATGACAGTAAGGATCGGTGTTTCGATCGATGGTCATTATCAAAGACGTGCTTTCAATTCAAAGCCTCGGACCGTCTTGTACGCGCGGTTGTGGCTTCCGGTTTGTAATCTGTCTCAAACAGATGTTTTTTAACATGATTTTCTCTTAACGTGTAATGAATCAGTAACCAGTTCACAAATACATGAATCAACATAAGTAAAGCCCATTTCCGATATCTATTTTCAGTAATTTGTCTTGTACAAAAAATACGATCGCTTTGAACGCGCAACGCGTGGGCCATGTCCGACCTGTTTAATCTCAACGAACATCAGCTGAATTACGAACAAAATAACTAAGCATTGGCACGGTATTAAGCGAAATAAAATAATTGAATCGTTTCATTGATGTTCTGGTTTGTTATTATATGCGTTATCTTACCAAGTGCATCTTGCAATTCAACAACGATAAGCGCATTCGACTCGGTCACTGTCGGATCTCGGCTTCGTTCCGCCATTGTTGAAATCTTGGACAAGGTGCGAATGTTTGCATTTGATACCTTCGCTTTGATTGGCTTGCGCTTTTCGAGCATTCAACCAATCGGTTAGCTTGATACACCAATGAATGCGGGAGAGAACTGCCTTTCTAGCGCATCATTAATGTGTTGTTTTTTTGCAACGACGTTGGAAAGACAACACTTGTAACAAGCCTCATAAAAACTTCGATTCTAATTAATTAAACACATCGTACTAAAAAGAAAAATAGACTGAAAAGTGAAATAAAGCTTGAAACATGCTCTTTTATTCTGACCTATTCGAACGCCAGTGAATGGAATGAACACATTGTATGCGTTGATTTTCGACAGTGTAGCTCGAACGTTCGGCCAAATGCCACCTGCGGCGCATCGGGATGTGTGACGCGCTTCGTTTTCGTGTGAACGAATGGGTTATTTGGAATAAAACTATCATCATACCGTATGTTGCAAACACAAATAAACACAGAGTTCAAAAGGAAACTGTATTCTTTATTCATCACAATTTTCATCTGATTCTAAACGTGTTATTCATAGATACTGCCAATTGAAAACACGCAAATTTTTCACTCGGCTGAACTTTCCCGTACGCTGAAAGAAGGGCTGCCGGTACCTACTGATATGGCCCCTTGCGGTTGGCTGGGCCATGAATTGAATCAAACTGAATGGCAGAGACTGACCAACTAAACCAAATTCTGAACCAAAATTTGAAAGGTCTCTTCTCAAGGGAGGGACACAACATGCAGAATAGTGTTTGCTGGTGCTCCACCAAGATGCACTGTTGGGCCAGTTGAAACCGTTTTAACAGGCTGTAAAACCAAAGGTCATGATCTCTTTATCTGAAATCTAACATACTTATTTCCTGGCATTGTAAACTTACATAAATTGGCTGCACCAAATGAAAATGTTCACTCTCAATTCATGAATGCAAATTAAGGTCAACCACCCATAACTGATTTTCATTTCAGAGGAATTAGGTCAACTAGTCTCAAACTGATTTTCACTTGAGAGGCTGCATACAATTACTACCCTTTATACGAACCTAACTTGATCCCACTAGATGCTGAGTGATTTTTACCTTGCAAACCAAGGATACGTGACAATCGCAAACCAGAAGATCGGGCATTTGCGAGCAAAGGGTTGCCAAAATTGCAAACTGGACAAACCAGGTTCATGATCTGAAACTTCACTGTATCACGAATGGACAACACTTTTGGCCCTGTACTGTTGTAACCGTTCATGTCAAAATGTTTCTTGTCCACGATGCTACCTAAAGACTAAATCCCTTAGTTTTGGTAGACAAGGACTACATTTCAAGTTCTATATCATAAAAGCTTGCTCTCCCTCGCCATAACCACCAACACTCTAACTTTCAATTCTACAGGACAACACACTTCAACACAGATTCATACAAGTGATAACGGCGACAAACAAACTGATCAAAACTACCAACACTGTTGCTGTTGTTTTTTCTCTCTTACCCCATGAGATTTCAGTTTGGAGCCCAGCTCTTCGAGGAAGGCCTTAATCCTCTTCTCTTCGTCCTGCAGCAGGTCGGTCACCACACTCACGTCCGTCATCACCATGGCTGCAACATGCAAGCCTGTCCCTCTCAGTTTTCACACACATGCAGGACCACGCCCATTACATCAGTGTTCCAGTCAGAATCAATCTCCAACGTCCAGTTGGTATATGTATAAAGCGCTTGATTTTTTAAACTCATGTTTAATAATGCGAGTCTATCACTCTATGTAATTAAAATGTTTGCTGTCCATGTACGGGGTGTGTGTTTATGTGTGTGTGTGTGTGTGTGTGTGTGTGTGTGTGTGTGTGTGTGTGTGTGGTGTGCGTGCGTGCGTGCGTGCGTGCGTGCGTGCTATGCGTGCGTGCGGTGCTGCGTGCGTGCGTGCGTGCCGCTGCACATAGGTACACGCAAGTGTGCAAACATGCATGTGATATATGCTGAAAAATTTCAGGGCAGTTACAAGTTTTACCAGAGCTAAGTGTGGTAAATTGATGCCATCATTACCACCATCCTGAAAGGCCATAATCAGTGATAAACGTTTACAGCCTTTATTTTCATTCTTAAAAACTGACCTCTTTATGTTTAAATAAATTGTGACTTGTGGCAATCATTTCTAAATTCACAGACAACAGCTGTGAAATGATATGCAATTACTGCAACAAATCAGTTACATTCTTTCAAGACATTTAGTAACTTTGGTCACATCTATGATTCTACTTCACCAGTTTTATCATTCAAGGATTCAAGTTTGGGAACATGCACAATTACAGTTTCAGTTTAATCCATTTTTTGCTATGCAACCGATTCTCTTCGAGTCTGTCCATCTATGGTCATATTACTTCTGGTTATTTTCTGCAAAATACCCAACGAAAACTAGAAGTTCTGGGCAGTTCAGCAGACAGCATAGGGCAGATAGCACTGCATTCTATTATAACCAATGAATACTGAAAACTAGATTTTTTATCCTCTCATACTGGAAAAAGAGAAAAAACAAAAAGCAATTAACACTACCCCCCCCCCCCCCCCCCCCCCCCCCCCCCCGCCACACACGCACATGTCAACTGAAAACTTTACAGTGAACTAATGTTTAAAACAAAATACTGCATGAAACATAACATAAATCTGTAAAAAAAATAAAAATAAAATAACAGCTTGTGTAAAACTCTGCTTGTTTACCTTCTCTGCAGTATTATTTGCTTTAAAACAGATCAAAGTGTATGTGTGCTGGTAAGTTTGGACAAGAAAAAATTCACTCACACACACACACAAAGCATATTCACCATACATGAACACCACCAACATTCTGTTTGTGCAAGAGTGTTTTCTATCTAAAGACACCAATTCAGCTTTGTTTCAAGCTGTTCACAAGTGCACACTTGTTTCATGGGACCTGACACTGTTTTCAGCTTGTCATTTTGAGGAGCTGGCATGCTGGTATTCCCCGGCATAGGCAATGCGCTCTAGATAGAATGCATCATTTAATGCACTTGAGTCAACCGCTTCCTGAATCTGGGGCTGTTCTTTGAAACTGTTCATGATGATTTGATGTCAATTTGGACTTGGTCCACATAGAGTGAAACATTTTCTGGGTTTATTCAACACATCTGTAAACCGTAAGAGTAAGACTCATTACAATTGATCAACATACTTTAAAAACCTTAGGGATTGAATGATGCAGTGTCAACCATCGAGAGGATCAACGGCCAAGACATGCTGTGCATGCAGCTTGTTGGGGGAGGTTTTCTTCCCTAATCTGATGTCCGCCACCATGAACAAAACGTTTCCGATCGAACCTCTTGTAGGAACTTCCTCATCCTCCCATCTATATACACAAGAAAAAAGGGCCAGCAAGTCGCACTAGTAATGACAGTAGTCATGCTTTCCAATCACAATTATCAAATTTCCTGAATTCAAATCATCGCTTTACCTAACACAGATAAAATTTTGATTTAAAAACTAGACTGCCAAAGTCACAGATTTTCATGCACAGTACAAAATGCACAGAGCTGGTTAAAGGTTGAGAAACAGATGACCATACTTTTTCCCTCGCTCATACACATGCGCACACAGAGACTATTTTTAAAAAGCACACCTGGTTTGGTCGTTACATCCAAACTCGCACAGATCTAATCATAAATGTTATAAACACACTTCACATTTTCAACACAAAAAAACTTACGTGACTGTATGACAGTTTGGGGACTCTGGGACATGCAGCAACACCACGTGGTCTTTTGGTTTGTGAACATTCTTCATGAAATCTGCACAACATCAGAACACAACCAAAGTTTACACAAAGAATAATGCACAGCAGTCTCTCTGTAATACACAGAACGCAAAGCACATATCACATACATATACATAATCGTACTCACAAACACTTGGATTTGGGTATCAAAAATTGATAACTGTTGAATTTTTGCAACTATATATATATACACCACACACACACACACTTAACAAAACATAGCACACAACACACACACAATTATTAACATCACATACAACACGCACACGCAAACACACATGCACACACTTGGTTCAGGGAAACCAAGTTTCTTGTTAATTCATTAGAGTACGAAGAATCCTACTTCATCTTTATGTAGAATACTGAAACACAGAAAGGTTTTTTCCATGAATACTGATTTGTGCTGCTAAAACTACATGCAAAATGTGTGGCTCTAAAACAGAAGCCCAGGTTCAAAATGTTCTGTCAGCACATGCACACCAAAGCTCAAAGCTACCCACTACACAAAATGCAACATCTGGTGTTAACACTCGTGATCACACACAAACAGATGAGCAAACCTGCCGCACATGTGTGAGATGCAGCACTCGGGGCAACAGCCTTTTGTCCCTCGCCCATTGATTTAGCACACCACCATATACACAAACTAGTTACATCATACATTTTATATGCTTTATGATATCAGTTTACATCCAGATCAGATTTGACCAATCCCCGTCTAACATCTAGGATAAATGCATTGTGGCACGGTGGTAATGTCAAGGGCTTCAGCTGCATGGTGACAGGATTGAACTCGTGACTCATACTGCAGGACCTTTCAGCCCTGGCAGCCTCAGTCCTGCTAGAGGTTGCTGGGTGGTCTATGGAATCAAATAGGAAGGGTGGCATTATCATCCACAAGTGACAGTCTTTGAGACCATTGGTCTATTTCACAATGGCTACAGACGTGTGTATTTGTCAGGTTTTAGCACGCAACAGATGTGTTTATCAAGTCCAGCCCATGCCAGCTCATTAAACATGGATTTCAAAATGTTAAAATGAAACAAGTGTACACTTTCCTGTCATGTAAAAGGAAGGGGTTTATTCCCCAGGTTTAATTACTGGGAAGTATTACACCTGCAAATTAACTTTTCTTGGAAGATACGCGAGGGAGGGAGCCTGTGGCCAAACAAGAAGACAGGACAGGTGGGGGTGGCAGCGTTCATATTCAAAATTAACTGATCTTCATTTTCTTATGTTTTCAAAAGCAAAACAAGTAGAACTGATGGCAGGGAATCTTGCGAAAGCAGTGTTTCATCGCAATTAGCATGTTATTGTTGATATAATTCATATTGCAATTAGCAGTATTATTGTTGACATAGTTCCATGTTGCAATTAGCAGTGTCATTGTTGATATAATTCGTTTTCTGGATTAATAACTTCTAAATCAATATCATTCAGTGCTCTTGACAAACGCTCTCTCTCGAGCATTCCTTCAAACAATTCGTCTTGTCCTTCATATATCTTAGCCATGCTGTCTTTCTTTTCTAAGCCAACATATTTATTTAAATTAAAAAAAATACAACGGCTTAATCAGAATCAATATCAACGGTCTTTTTGTGCTTGGACTCATAAACTAAAGTATAAACACCCTTCGATGTTGTTACTGTGAGCTGTTTAGAACAGAGTTTAATGTTTCGTTTACTTTTTTTAAGCATTCCTTTTTTATCTGCTCGGCGTCTGGCTGTTGAGAAAAAGTTGTCCTCGCCTTTCTTTGAAGATCAAACTTTTGTCTTTTGTAGTCATCAAAATCAGCCTGTAAACGACTAAATTCTTCATCCGTGATGTTTGAGTCAGCTAGTGCTTTATTTATTGTCAGTTTGAACGAGCTAAGTTTAGCTGTTATTAGTTGAACCATAGCTGTGTGCTTTTGGAGTTTAGTTTTTAATTTTTTGCCAGCCGCACTTACAGCTAATGAACACAGACCGAGAGCTAAAGACAAACCTCCTAGGGTAAAGCTGCGGGTGCGCCTATGCCCGTTGCTAAGAGGCCTACACTTGTTCCTGCTGATAGAGCACTTATAGCCGATGCTCCAGTATTAACATATGTAACAGCATTAAAGGCAGCAGAATACCTTCGTTTGGTTTTGCTGTATTTTGAAAGGTCCTGCTCTAGTTTTTGTTGCATTTGCGTAATGTTTGTTAATCTGAAGGTTTTTATGCCAGGGTTTTCTACTATCTCTTCTCTTGGCGGCGCTGTAGGCACATTTGGATAAACCTGAACAACATGCTTTTTATAAAATAAAAATAATTTAGTATACTACATCTTTTAATCTGTTATCTCTAATATTCAGCTGCGCATCATATATTAAAAACAAATGTACATTAAGCGGTTTTATCGGCTTCTTCTTCTTTATCAATTTGAATGTTTATTACGTCTCTCACAGTTCTCCCGCTTCCATGCAACTGATTATCCTCTGTTGACCTTAGGTCAATCCATAAACCGTATTTTGTTGTTAAATAATCATCAAGCCTAACATTGTGAAGATGTAAATCTTTAGACACTAGGTCTGCTGTTAGACTTCTACCCCTCCCACCCCCAATTTTCTTATTTCGTCAAAATGATGATAAGGTCTAAGCCCGCTAGCGTAGATTTGGTTAGGACTACCGTCAATTGTACATTGCACTTTCGTTATTTTAGGATTAAAAAACTTTTCACTTGCTCTTTTGAACGGTTCTTCATCTTCACACAGCAATAAAATACCTTTAAGCGATCTTGCTGCGACGCTAAAACTAAAATTCCATATAGTGTCTGCCCTGCTTCTGGGATATGTTGTATGATGAATCACTCTTTCGTAATATACTGCTAATTTTGACTGATATTGTTGCTCAATCTGCCTTGCTAAATTAGGGTTGCTAACAACGTCAAACTCTAACGAGATGTCAGAAATGCTGTACTTTGCTTCGGTGTCTGATGATCTGATAACGCGTTTGTATTCATTAAAAGTTAGTTCATATGCCAATCTGTCTTTTAATGCTCCTTGAAAGTATGGGGCATGCGCTTTTAACAACTCAAAATCTAAGGGATGGAAAAGCGATTTCCATACGCAAATTTTACAGCTACATACTTTTTACCGTCTTTAACATCTGCGGCGCCTATTCTATGTTTTAGTGCTTCTTCATTTTCGATTCCTTGAAACGCAAAGTCAGCCCTTTCATTCCCGGTTAGCCATAGATCAGAATAGGTTAAAAATATGTCTGCATTGTGTAAAGAAAATATTTCTTGCCCCTCAATTTTTATAGAAATTTTCTTAACGATTGCCCGTCCCAAATTCTGGACAACTGTCCTGTTTGCGTCTGTTGTTGAAGCGAGTTCTATTTTGAAAGTAAGGCGTGCAGAGCCTGGCACAATCACTTCATCCGCTCCTAGGTCTGGAAATTTGACAGTAAGAATTTGATCCGCATCAATAGTAGATGGATTATTTGGAACAGTAATATTCCGCTTATTTCCCTTCATGCCTAAGGGCTCTTTCAGTTTTCTATGCGGGTCAAGAATCGAGCCATATTCTTGTGGCATTTTTATGAAGCAAAATAAAAAGTTAATTATTTAAAAACATGGCAAGAATTGAAGGTGAAGAAGATTATGATGTTTTTGATCCTGGAGACGACATGAGTGAAATGATCCCTTTGATACAACATCGCTTAACGCTCTCAATGCGGCATGAATTAACAGAAAGTAAGGTTAAATCATTTTACGAAAGTTTAGGCCAAGAACCTCCCGAATTTATAGACCCAAATGATTTTGAATTAAAAGACGATCATTTGTCTGTAAAAAACGATCAAGGACAACTTGTTCGCTTACAACTAAACCAGACCCATCAAAGTTTTTAGCCAAGAGTACAATTATACAAAGACTCAGTGTGAAAGATCAAAATCGCCTTGGCATTTCTAAACCAAAATTAGATAAGGATGCAGTTGCTAAACTTCAAAACACACTACAAGAACTCCCGACAGATAACCAAATGCAAAACATGGAACTTAAAGAATTAAATCAATCGGCAGACGAATTAATAAATGCAATAGAAGCAGAAACCAGTTTTTCAGAAGAAACAGCGTTAAAGACTATACACGACTCACCGCTACCCATGCGAGAACTAACGGCCCTTGATCATGCTTGAGAAGCATCAAGGCGAATTAACAAACAATTTAGCAAAACTAGGTGAACTAGATGAGCATATAAAGAGAGAAAAAGAAAAACTCGTTGAGGCTGATGACGCAAACTTAGGGCATGATATTAAAGAAAGAATAACCCAAAGACTAAAAGATCTTGAACAAGAAAGATCAGCAAGACTAGAAGTGCTGACTACTAACCGAGACCAATTACGAACTCAAGTGAATAGAATAAGAGAAACTATCCGAAAAATTTTATATGAAGACACAACGCTAGCAGAACGAATCCGAACACTGTTTAGAGAGCAAGGAGTCACATTAGCAAGCGTTATAACAGCCTTAGGATTGCAATAAGCACACTGGTGTTGGCTATTACAGGCGGCGGTGGAGGTCAAAGTCCAGTGCCTCCGCCGCCATCGCCTCCATCTCCGCCTGATAAATCATGGGTAAAAAAACAGCTTGATCATCTTGCGGGCTTATTAAAAAAATTAGCTGGTAAAGCCGTGGACGCTTTACCAGGAATATTGGGGAGTATTGTCAGCTGGCTTTTGTCTACTGCAAGCAAAGTAGTTGGCTTTATGGCCGAGCACTTATGGGCATTAGTTCTTGTAATAGTTGGGTTACTATTTAGTAAGATAAAGACCAAGTAATCCTATGCCAGTTAATCCAAGAACAAGCGCTGTCTTTTCATATTCATGGTCATCGCGAACAGAGCCCGCGAGCTTTGCTGAGTCTTCAATGACTTTGGGGGTTTGGACTTCGGAATTAGATGGCTTAATCTTGGGCGTTCTTTTATTGTTTGTAAATTACTGGCTCAGAATTTATGTCGTTTTTCCCAACCTTCTGTTCATTGCCTGCTATAAGAATTTCATTATTATAGTTTATTATTGTACCTATCTGGAGTCTGAGGTCAGAAGGCAGCATGTATAAACCAGTGCCAACAGCAAAGTCTACTTCGATCTGCGTATTGTAAAACATTTTGGTACCTTTTAATACTTGAAGGCAAATCAACTGTAGAATTAATGGCGTCCTCTAAATTTGCTAAGTATTGTTTTTGTGCATCAAAGCCAGTAGAAGGATCAGTTATGCTTGATCTTGCCTGTGCTTGCGAACCTAGCAAACACCAAACGTAAGTACGAAATAGAGTCGTTTATTCGTTCTATTCCCGCTCTAGTTAGGCCCTTAGAAGCGTCTAAGATAAATGTTGTCCATGCTGTTTTATGCTCTTGCTGTAGGACCCGGGCTGAACAGTTGGGCCAAAAAAGAAAGTTTTGAAAGGAGGATGCCAGTCATAGTTATACTTTCTGTGCGTGCCCGAAAATAAAGGACGCCTAGGCCATGATTAAGATCCGACTTTTGTCTAAAGTCTGTCTTGATGTTAATATTGAATTCGTTACAGATCCTTTCAAAAGCCTTCATGTCTATTCTGTTGCTGAGTGGATTAAAACGTTTTGTTCATTTGGCAATGGCGCTTGCAATTCAGCCAAAATACGTCAAAGTGTGTAATAGAAATGAAATCTGTACACTGACCTCACCAAAGGATCATGGTGATTTAAATGATCAGCATACGCCACATCCACACCCAGTTGATGCGCAAAAAACAGCAAAGTTTAACTGGTTTCTGATAAAACTGCATCGATGACTAAACCACGCTTTCTTGGTGTGGTCGTTTCAATAGGGGGTTAAGATATCTGCTTAATGGAGTACTCACCTTTTTATGAAAAGGGGCAGTCTGGGTCACAGCAATTCAAGAGTACAGTTGCTATATTTTTAAGATTGTAGTGGGGCCCAACAGAATATTTTGCATCAGTATATTTAAAACGCGCTCATTTTATTTCGTTCAAAAAATGTTTGAAACAATAACAACCCAAACCGTCCTTCGTTTTAGAACATGCATTAATAACAATTGCGGAAGCAGAAGGGTCGCACTTCATGAAAAAATTTTACAAAGTCGTATGGTTTAATATAAGTGAAGCCAGGGAGAATAATAGGTTCTAAAGTTGACAAAACAGGGCCAAAGTTAGCCAGTTAACAATACCTGATGGTTATTACGGGTTTTGCTCACTAAAAAAGCAATGATAATTTTGACATTACTCTCAAAATTAACAATGCAAATCTAAAAACAATGTTAACAAATTTAACCTGAAGAAGAAGGGGGTTCTATTTATAAAGAGCTAGCTAAAATGTTAGGCTTTGCAGCTAACAATTATAGATTTAGAGTTACACCAACAAAACTACTTATGAGGGAGAAAATTTCCCCTCAAACTTGCATTACATTCATTACCTATATCATTTGGATGAGCTAAGCACTGATGAAAACTTATATGATGGAAGACCCTCAACTGTTTTAAGAGCTCTTTCCCTCAGGGAAAGCTGCAAAATTGCGATTATAAATTATACAACTCCCTAATTTACAGTTTAAAAGATTAGTTTTGGGGGAGGGGCGGATCAATTTTAAAATAAAAATCAAAGACAAAACGGGGGAAAGTCGTAAAATGTGATAACCTGCACAATTTTTTTGGAAATAAAATAATAAGTTGTACTAAAACATGTCGCGTGGGCCAGAAGAATCGGAGTTACATTAGCGCCTGTAAGGTGTATAACCTTAGAATTAAAAGACCTTGCAGACTTGCGGACTTGAACAGAACGGCGAGATAGGCGCTTTGTAGGCTTTTTAGTACACTAAAGATGGCGATTATAAACGCAAAGAGGTTGGCGACAACAAAAAGTTTCCTAAACTAGAACAACTGCGCAATCTAGAGGCAAAAAATGTTGGCCAGTATGAATAAAAATAGTCGAAAACCTGACCTCAAATGGCACTTAGAACCATATTTAGAATGGACATAAAATTTGAATTTATAAGCCCATTTACATTTTTTTTGGCCGCCAAAAAAGTTTTTAGAAAGCATTCAACTCTGGCCCTTTACCCTGCAAGTCTTTATGCCGGACGACAATAGTCGGAAAGAAATTGAAATAACGCCGTATGGGAAAAAGCAGTACATCCTCCACAGAAAAGAAACAGTTGTAAAAAAAGCTTCTACAAAATTACAGTTCTTTCCAAGCAGAAAATTAGGAGACACGTTCACAATGATATTTGAAATTTCTGTCTTTAAAGATGTGGAGAGGGATGGGGTTGTGGGCGTTAGTGATGACCTTATAAAAGGAATTAATATTAGCTGGCAAAACTTAGACGTTAAACGCCTTAACGTTACCATCGTCGTTCTTCACAATGGCGAGGATATTAAGATCATAACAACAAGCAACAAAATCAATGTTGACTTAAATAGAAACAATCTTACAGAACTAAATTGGATTAATCTTACACATTTAGGCCTCATAGGGTTTTATTATACTGAACAAGTTTTGACGGAGAGTATGATAAAAATAATAACTGGATTAGATTAAACTCTGTTATAAAACTATGGAGCAGTTAAACTTTATGACAAAAACTCCTCATTGCTCATTGATTTGTGGCAGACTGGTTGTGGAAAAACAATATTTATCCTCGACCTGTTACAAACAGTTTATCGTTATAATTTTAATCATATTGTGGTTTTCTGTCCAACACTTAAATGGAACAAAGCATATCATGATAGAAGGTTTATATGGACAGATGATGACATATATTTAGTTAATCCTAGCAATAAACTGAGTGAGTGTTTAGAACAGTTTTATAGACTGTTTGAAGGAACGCAGACACTATTTATTATAGATGACTGTTCGGCAGAAAGAGACAGTTAAAAAGAGAAACACTTTGTCGAAACTAGCTTTCAGCGGAAGACATGCTGGGATAAGTGTGTGGATTTTATGTCAGAAATATAACTCGGTTTTAAAAGACTTTAGAGAACAGTTAAAGACTGTAGTTTTATTTCACATGAAAGACAGATGCATTTGATGAATGTTTGCGTGAAAATGATGTTATTGAAAATGACCAGGAAAAACACAGGATTAAGCAAAAACTGAAATCTGAAAAGTTTAGTAAATTAGTATTAAAAACGGATAACCCTACACAGTAATGTTTGTTTGTAGATAATCGTTATTTTTGGTTATTGAAGTCTTACTTGTCAGAGAACAGGAAAACCTTTATTCTGGGTCACTTTCGCCCGAAACTGGTTGAGGGCGAAAGTGTCCCAGAATGAAGGTTTTCCTGTTCTCTCTAACACTATACACAAACACATAGGTAAAAAAGGACCTCCAACGGCCACTCATATAGTTCATATGCATGACTAAAATGGCGACTCCACCACCTCAGTCCTTGATGTTCAGTCCGTGGAGAGTGAGCAGCTTCTGTTTTGTGTCACTTGAAAGACTAAGAGTCAAAACATCGTACATTGTTTTTGTTCCCTTTCCTTTTGACCCCCTTTTTGTTTCAGTCGTTACAACTTTACCCTCAAATATTATAGTTGTTCTCCAAAAAGACCCATTCAAGTGTTATCTGATCATATCTCTTGTTGGATGGCATAATCACTGAATCAGATAATACACTGTTTTGCCTGTTTCTTGCCATTTTTTCCCCTACCCATGTTTTAAAACTTTATTCTTATGACCATAGACATTTTTTCCTAACAATTACACCGATTGCTTCAGTACAAAAGTGACAAATATGGCAAAGACACAGCAAACTGAGCTCACAGATGAATTTCTTTTCAGCTATCCTAACTCAATACTGTATCAACTACAGGCTACTGTACAACTATCTGTGTATGTGAAGCCAGCTGAATTATGCTAACCGAAAATTTCAGTGTCATCTAATGGATATTCAGCTTTGAAATCCACTCCCCCCCCCCCCCCCTCCCCTCCCTTCCCTCCCCCGCCCTCCCACACTCATTTACACTCGCCTCAGGCAAATGAATTTTTCCAGCACCGTTATTCAGCAACCTGCTACTCTGATGTCACAACCCATGTGATGTGCTTAAATGGCCAACCGCAGTCATAAGACAAAGGGAATTCAATGATTTCACTCAATTTGATAAAATATTGATCACAGTGTGACCTGCTGATCAGCACACTGTCAGTTCAGTTAACATCTCCTGTGCCCTGTGGCTGCAAGTTGTTAGTGTGGACCTAGAAGGGGAAGTACTTTTCCTGCAAAGAAAAAGGATTACCTATCAAAACACTATTTAGATTCATCTGACCCCTGGACCTTGCACCATTACCTGCAGCTGAAATTCAATGATCTAATGGTGGTACACGGGGTTACATTTTAAAGGAACTGGGATTCTACAAACTAAAAATAATCGCTTATCACATGGGTCATGATGTCCGAGTAGAACAGCCTGTGTAAGTTTCAAGGTACTCCAAACTGTTCATGTGTTAGAAAATCCTATGTGACAGCAATTGCACATTATTCCGTCATCGGTGCAGCGCACAGATGTTAGTATTATGCATGACGGCATTACAACACCTATGGTTCGAATCATAAGCCTGTTATAGTTTATCAATGCGTTTATGACTGTACCTCGAACTGCATTTATGACTGTAGCTCGAACTAACAGCTCGATGTGACCAATGTCAGCAAAGACATCGATCACAAACATTCATTCAATGTGACAGAACGCGGTTTATGTTTCCCCAGATTCCACGTCTAGCCAAAGATGCTCGGTTATCTTAAATGCATTTCTCTACACCAACAAACAGCATTTCTCTTTCCTGCGATTGCAATTTCTACACCAATCGTTTTGGAAATCATATCAATCAAATGCCTTCGGACGTCTAATGCTCCAATTTGAACGAGTTTAGCTGCTACGAGTCAAATGCCGGAATAGAACACCGAGCAGCAGTTGTCTCTCATGGTCATGTGCGCGTATGGTGACCTCTTTCCAGTGAATAACAATCACGAAGTGTAACTTGTTGCAATGATTCTAAATTTATACTTACATTCAAATCCATAGGTTGCAAAATCACTTTGGTCCATTGCAATGAGAACATTTCTTTCGTCTGTATCTTTTGCTTTTTGCTGTTCCATTGTTTTGCTTTCCTGTGAAAACGCTCACACGTTCGCTGCCTCCCTTCGCCGATCGCAGTTAGGCTAGGCCTAGTCGTCTGCTGAACTTCGTGAGGCTAGAGAAGATCATGTGACATCACATGCGATACCGCTCGGTGTTCATGTAAAGTGGTCGCCCCTTCTTTCTTTCCACTCTCGTACATTCGTCCCTGCCATGATAAAAATTAAAGGGTGACTTTTTTGTGATCGTAGCAAAACTGTTTCTGATGCCACAAATCGCATTTTGCAACAGAGAATTAAACTTCATTGGACACATGCAAGGCCTGGATTGCAAGTGTTTTTGAGAAAGCTTTTGACTCGATTAACTGGGGTTTTATGTCGAAGGTATTAAAGAAATTTGGTTTTCAGAAAGACATTTGCAGATGGATAGATACATTCTATAAGAATATTAAATCTTGCGTTGTTGTAAATGGTCAGGTTTCAAACTGGTTCAAAATTAAAAGAGGTTGTAGGCAAGGAGACCCTATATCCCCATATCTGTTCATACTCTGTGTAGAAATATTAGCTATAATAATAAGAGAAAACACAGATATCCAGGGAATAATGATGAATGATGTTGAACATAAACTTTCACAATATGCGGATGACACAGAATTTTTGCTGGCAGGTGATAGAAAATCTTTTGAAATTTGCGTAGATGTTCTGTTTAAGTTTGGATCTGTTTCAGGTCTTCACATAAATTCTAGCAAAACAAGTGCAATTTGGTTAGGAAGTAAGAAGAATTCTGAAGTTAGATATATGAATCATTTTGGAATGGACTGGAACCCACTAAAATTTCGTGTATTAGGAATATGGTTTACTAATGATTTAAAAGACTGTGTAAACATAAATTATCCGGACAAATTGGCAGATATAAAACATCTGTTCAAAGTATGGGTTAAACGTCAACTAACGCCTCTTGGTAGAATAGCAATTTTAAAATCTCTCATACTTTCAAAACTGATACATCTTTGGTTACTTCTGCCAAATCCACCTGATGTGTTTTTTCGAACATTACAAAAGATGTGTTATGAATTTGTCTGGGTAAGAAACCAGACAAAATTAACTGAAAACGGCGCATAAGAGTGTAAAACTTGAGGCATCGGTATCCCTGAATTAAAAACATTTGTTACCTCTTTAAAACTGTTGTGGTTTCGTAAAACTGAAAAAACAACCCACAAGTGGAAACATATTCTACTAGCTAATTTTCCTCAATGGCCGCTTGTCAATAAATATGGTCCAGAATTTGTTTCCAGGTTTACGAAATATAACCAATTTTGGTCAGACGTCATTGAAGCCTATAAAATGTTTTACTACAAATGCATGCCAGGAAATTCCGCTGAAATTTTAGCTGAACCGATTTGCTATAATAATAGAATCCAAGTTGGAAACTCATACGTTATCTCTAGAAAACTTGGTAACAAGAATGTACATTGTCTTGCGGACTTTTTTGATGATAAAGGTCAGTTTCTTTCTTATATGCGTTTCAAAGAGAAATATAATATTAATGTCGATTTTGTCACCTTTGCTGGGTATAAATCTGCAATAATCGACTACATTAAACAATGTAGTATTTCTGTAAAGAGCAATAAACATACCGATACAACTTGCTGTTTGAAGAAGGTATTTGCTATTCACAAAGGTTCAAAGCTTTATTACGATATACTTATTGAAAATAATGTTTGACCAAAATGCTGCGACAAATGGGATTCGAAACTGATGGTACATCATGACTGGAAATCATGCTTTCTATATACCAGCAAAATAAACGATATTAAACTAAAATGGTTTCAGCTGAAGCTATTGCACAGATGTTTAGGTACAAACGTTATTTTAAAAGAAATGGAAGTTCGTAATAATGACAAATGCAGTTTTTGTGGTACAAATAAAGATACGATTGACCATATGTTTTGGAAATGCAATTATGTCAAATTCTTTTGGAATGTACTTACAGATTTGATTAGAGAAAAATGTGCCAATGCAGAAAACCTAAGACTGACTGAATCGCTGGTGCTTTTAGGATTTGATAAAAACGTTATTGTGGACAGTGTCCTTTACTTCATTGTACTATTTGCAAAGTATTATATATATTCATGCAAACTGAATGGAAACCATCCACGAACAACTGTATTTTTGAAGAAACTAGAGTGGCGATACAAAATTGAAAAACACAATGCCTTACTTATCTCTAAATATTCAGACTTTTGTGTAACATGGATGATATATAAACCATTAATAGAGGGTTCTTAAATGTATTTTACTTTTTATGATTTATCCGATTGCGATTTGCCACAGTCCTAAGTTGAATTTTGAACAGTCTTTTGCGTGCCAATGTTATCTATATTGTTGATGTATTCGAGGCCTCTTTAAGATGTTTCTCTAGATAGAACATTGAATGAAAACGCCATTGATAACATCCATCCACCACTCTCTCTCTCTCTCTCTCTCTCTCTCTCTCTCTCTCTCTCCTCTCTCTCTCTCTCTCTCTCTCTCTCTCTCTCTCTACCTCTGGCTAATAAAACAATTATTTCTCGACTTTGGATGGACAATGCCCTTTTGTTTTTTTTCCTTTTCATGTTTGTGTTTCATGTTATTAAATGCAAATTAAAATAAGTTAAAAAAAAAAAATTAAGGGTGACTTTTTTGTGATCGTAGCAAAACTGTTTCTGATGCCACAAATCGCATTTTGCAACAGAGAATTAAACTTCATTGGACACATGCAAGGCCTGGATTGCAAGTGTTTTCGTTTGTTTTTATGGAAGAAATAGTATGTCCTAAATATCCGGACAAAAGAAAATACTTTGACCATGGTTATGACAACACCATTATTTCGTAATTCCAATCCAGTTACTTGCACCTTAATGACGGCTGACCTTCCAAATTGAAGAAAATTGCGGGAAACACCACAGGCGTGTATTAAGCTTCTCTCATAAATTTGCGACTCCAAGAGAAGCCATGACAGCCTGCTGACGGGAGGAAAATCTGAATACAGCGCTTCTTTAGGTCACGTGAGGCAAACTTGTCCCGGAAATTCTCAGTTCTTCATGTAAAAGACATCTTCATTCTTCTGCCTGTGCGATGGCTATTTTGAATGAGAACTAAAATCCTCTGACTGCCCCTTCGTGAAGTTTCGAGTGTAATAGAGAATATAGCGTTTAGGGCTTTATATACTTGTAATAATTAGCCATTGGACAAAAAATATGTTGAAACGCTGAGCTGAAAACGAACAAACAAAACTAACACTAAAGTAACGATCCTCGGCCTCTTGGTCTTATTCAGACAGAATGAGAACAAACAAATGATCACTGAAAATAGGTCAGTAATTGGGAAAATACCCGTGAACAAGTCCTCAGCAACATGAACATTACCTGACAGGAGGGGGTGAGAGGAGGAGGAGGCGGTGAGAGGAGAAGGAAAGATGGGATGAAACGGTGGAAATTAAGAAGCAGGTATTAAATTCTTCACTGACAGCTGTGTAAGCATTCAGTCCGGCTTGGTATTTTTTTAAAGAATCATTTGTTTATGCCTACCCAGAGTCGAATTTCAAGTGTACGGATTAGGGTAAGAGCCAGATCAGGGTTGGGTGAAGCTTGGACTGCTGTGAAAGTCGGCAAACAACTTTGGATATACATTTCTTTATGCACGTATGCAGCGCGTGCGCGCGCGCACGCACACACACACACACACACACACACACACACACACACACACACACACACACACACACACACACACAGAATTAGTGACGGTAGGCAGAAACAATAGCATAGGCCTTTAGGTCGGTGATGATAGGCAGAAATAATATCATAGGCCTTTAGGTCAGTGACTCTGGGCAGAAACAATTATATCATAGGCCTATAAGTTAGTGACGATAGGCAGAAACAATAGCATAGGCCTTTAGGTCAATGACGCTGCACAGAAAAAAATAGGATGGGCCTATGGGTCAGTGACGATAGGCAGAAACAATATCATAGGCCTATGGGTCAGTGACGACAGGCAGAAACAATAATATATGTCTTTTGGGTCAGTGACCCTGTACTACACCCGTCTTCAGCCATGCGGATAGCAGTCTGAATTTCACACTGAACAATATGCTTTGACAACACAATTATATACCAATACAATACAATACCAGACCGACAATTTCATATTTGGACAACTGAGACATGATGAAAAGTACATATACAAACGATCGTCCCTGGGGAAGAATACATGAGGGGTTGCGCCTGCTCCCTTCACCTATGTGACACAGAGAGAGCGTCAGAACAGCGTGCTTCAAGAGTAGCCTATCACTGGCGTTTGCTTCCAAAGGAGCAAACTCAGCAGTTCGCGTTGTCTTCCCTTTACACGATCATAGGTTTTAGTTGTGTATTTTCGAGCCTTGCATGGCCCAACATCCAACAGGGATACTTAAACTAACAGGCTTGAACTGACCGAAGAGGTGCTTAACGTGGACATACACGCGTTACGGTTATTAATTATTCCGAATGAACTAAAAGCTGTGTTACGCTCGTGGATTTGGAAGAGTTACTGATTCAGGGAGTTGATGAAGATCTAGTGATCAATCAAGATAATGCGTGATTATCTGATGGTGTGATACCACTCGTGCGCACACACACCACAGATCCGGCAACAGGTTTACACTCCCACACACTACACAGAGGCGCTTGTGCTTGCGCGTCGGAGCAGGTGGGCCTACATAAGTATATAGGCCTATATGCAAACGGCACAAACACATCCACGTGCACGCGTGACCTTGACATCTACACTGTGCACAATGTGACATATGCATTCCTCCCACACCGACTCTCATATCACACACACACACGGACAGGTGCGAACAGCCTACTCAGGCCAATGCGCAAGCGCACTCTCTCTCTCTCTCTCTCTCACTCTCTCTCTCTCTCTCGCTCTCTCTCTCTCTCTCTCTCTCTCTCTCTCTCTCTCACACACACACACACACACACAACACACACACACACGGACAGGCAAACAGGCCAATGCCAAGCCGCACACTCACACACACACACTCGACAGCAACAGCACCAACTCACACACACACACACACACACACACCACACACACACACAACACACACACGGACAGTGCAAACAGGCCTATCAGGCCATGCGCAAGTGCACTCACAGCACAACACACACACCAACACAC
This sequence comes from Conus ventricosus, assembly GCA_018398815.1. Classification (NCBI taxonomy): domain Eukaryota; kingdom Metazoa; phylum Mollusca; class Gastropoda; order Neogastropoda; family Conidae; genus Conus; species Conus ventricosus. Next base: position 94,837,356 of record CM031604.1, read on the forward strand.
ACACACACACACACACACACACACACACACACACATGCTCATGTTCGGCCAATGGACAAACGGATTGGAAACTGGGGCGTCAATGAAAGCGGCACATAAAAGTGAGGCGGGATTTTTCTTGTTCCCAAGGCGGTGTAAGGCAAGAACACACTCGTATATCTTATTGCAACATCTGCAGTCCGTAGAGTAAATGAGATAAAAAGAAAAGAAAACAAAAAAACAAACAGGCAAGTAAAACCACAACACACACACAATGCACACACAAACAAACAACAACAAACACAACACACACACACACACACACATCACACCACATCACACACACACACACCACACACACACACACACACACACACACACACACACACACTCACACACCACACACACACACACAACCACACACACACAACGGCACGCACGCACACACACACACACACACACAACGACGCACGCACCACGCACGCACGACACACGCACATGAGAGAGAGAGAGAAGAGAGAGAGAGAGAGAGAGAGAGAGAGAGAGAGAGAGAGAATGCGAATGCAAATTTTATGCGAATGTTTGTTCAGTTTAGGCCAAGGCCCATTACCTGAAGAGGAAGGAGAACACATACAGAAAACATAATTGTTACCAACACATCATGGTACTGGTAACACAATAACATCCGCACAAAGAGAACAAAATACCAGTTTAGTAAGCAAGCACAATAGAGAGAGAGAAGAAGAGAGAGAGAGGAGAGAGAGAGAGAGAGAGAGGAGAGAGAGAAGAGAGAGAGAGAGAGACAGACGACGCACACTGCTCACACCTCATCCACCAACACCCCACGCCCCTGCATGTACTGCTATACCCTCTCTTTAGCTGTCCCTTCCCCTCCCCCCCACATGCAAACACAGACAATTGATAATATTTGTAACACGAACACAGATATTGGAAAGGGATTAGGCCAAACAGAAAGAAAGAGCCATGTAGGAGCATACCTTCACAAACTTATCACGTGCGTGCACGCATACACACACACACGCTATCTGCCATTTACATAAAATCGCAAGGCAAACAGTATCTGTATTGTGGGTGGAAGACAGTCTCGTCTGTAGAATGAAAATCACTGATGACAGTACAAGTGTGATTGGGATGGGGCTAGGTGGCACAGAGAGAGAGAGAGAGAGAGAGAGAGGAGAGAGAGAGAGGGGAACTTTACCGTCACAAACTTCT
>CM031604.1:94843567-94858567 GCA_018398815.1 Conus ventricosus
GGAAAGCAGACACGCACAACCACTCACGCACACCTCGCACACACACACCCACACAAACTGACATCTGTGTATGACCGGGACTTTTGAATTATCAGCCGAAATAGACTGTAAAAAGATGAGTTTTTAATTTCGTTTTAAAGACTGGAAAAGAGTCACAGTGCCTGATGTCGTGTGGAAGAGAATTCCAAGTTTTAGGAGCCAGGAAGGAGAAGGAACGATCCCCCCTTCTTTGCATTTGAATCTGGGAGGAACCAGGAGCAACGAGTCAGAAGACGAGCGAAGGGTTCTAGCTGGGCAGTATAAGTTTAGAAGGTCAGACAGATAGGCTGGAGTTCCAGATTTAACAGCATTGAAACAGAGGCATGCGATTTTATATGTCACCCTGGCTTTGACCGGCAACCAGTGAAGTCTGCATAATAATAGTTGAGGGTGTTCTTTGAAGGGAGCTTTGAGGATTAGTCTAGCAGCACAGTTTTGAACGTGCTGAAGTTTTTTGGTGAGGTAGTCGGGAAGGCCTGCTAGTAGAGAATTACAGTAATCGAGACGCGAAAGCACGAGAGAAGTGGTGAGAGTTTTGGTTGCTTCAGTGGTAAGGAGATGTCGGATAGCACCTATACGTCTAATTTCCAGAAAGCATATTTTACAGACATGGTTCACCTGTGCCTTCATATCAAGATCGCTGTCGATAAAGACACCAAGGTTTTTAACATTTTCTGAGAAGGGAATAACAGTACTGCAGATCAGAAGTGAAGAATTTACAGAAAGAGCGGGTGTTTTTGCTGCTGGTAAACTGAACAGCAAGGCTTCAGTTTTGTCGTGGTTTTAGCTGAAGTTTGTTTTCAGCCATCCAGTCCCGAACGACGGACACACATTCAGACAATTCGCCCTTCATTTGGTCAAGCTCAGAGGCATTCCCCGAGCGTCTTAGCTGGGTGTCGTCGGCAAACATCTGGTGAGGACAGGAGTGAGTTTCAAGGATCTGAGAAAGAGGATGCGTGTACATTACAAAGAGTACAGGTCCAAGGACGGAGCCCTGTGGAACCCCAGATTTCAGCTTGGCTAAACGAGATCTGACGTTGTTGACAACGACTGACTGGTGTCTATCTGTAAATAAGAATTTACATAATTTTTTAAAAGATATGGTGGATCGTTTTTGTTCAGTTCAGTATAGTTTGTGTCATAATTTGCTTTGGTTTGTTCCCATTTGGGTATGGGTGGAAAGGACGGATTGACAGCTATTTTACTTTGGTTTATGTTGGGGGTTTTTTTCAGAAGAGTAGATGTGTATGACTGAATAGATTTTGCTGATTTTATGTCTTTTGCTCTTTTAGCAAAATCTGTATCTGAATTTAGGGATACTTCATTTGTACAGAAACTTTTTTGTGAAAGGTTCCTTAAAACAAATTTGGTGGAGGACACTTTTCGAAACTCGTTCAAAGGAAAAATTCCAATTTCATAGTATGTCCCAATGTTGCGGGTATGTGTGGGAACACCAAGAGCAAGTTTATATGCTTTGCAGTCTACACTTTGTAACTATTAAGTAGATGCTGTGGAGCGCTGAAGAATACTTCTTGAGCATAATCAGTCTAGACCGCACAAGAGCAGAAGACAGGAGTGTTAAACTCTCTTTATCTTGTCCCCATTTTTGTTTGCTTATGATCTTTAGAAAGTTTAAACTTTTTCTTGCTTTATTCAAAATGTGCTCAATATGTTGGTTCCATGAAAGTTTTGATGTTTAAATATACTCCTAAGAATTTAACAGATTTGACGTATTGTAACACCGATCCATTCAGGGTAAAATTGTGGAAGTTTGTCTGGGTCATATCCAGAGTTAAAAAGCATTAGATTTGTTTTTTCTGCCGACAGTGTCAATCCATTTTCATGTAAGAAACTACTGATATTGTTTAATTCATGTTGATATTTGATCTTTATATAATTTAAGAATCTTAATGGGGTTTTTCTTTTCATAGTGACTTTCATCCACAAACATATGTCATCAGCAAACTGTACTAAAACTACGTCTTTGGATGAGCCTTTGGTTATGTCTGCAATTAGGATTTTAAACAGGATTGGAGATAATACTGACCCTTGTGGAAGACCCATTTCCAGTGTTCTAGTGGAGGAATATGTATGCTCTATTCTTGATTGAATAATTCTACTTTGAAGGAAAGCTTGACATAATCATACATGGTTCCATTTATTCCAATAGTTCTCAGTTTATACAAAGGTCGTTTATGCCACACTTGTTCATACGCTTTCCTTATGTCAAAGAAAGTTGCCAAGATCTTTTTACGTCTTGCGAATTGCTCTTTAACATGTGTAGTGAGTTTCACTAGATGTTTCCGTTGCTGATCTGCCTTTCTGAAAACCAGCTTGATTATAGGGATCATTTGATGTTTTTAAGTACAGCAATCTGTTCAGACAATTCTTTTTTAGTTTGCATGTATGCGACGTTAAGGCAATTGGACGGTAGCTGTTTATGTTACTTCGAGGTTTTCCTTGTTTATGTATAGGAACTATGATAGAATGCTTCCATAATTATGGCAAAATTGCCATTTTCCCAGCATTTTTTAATGAAGACCGAGATAAAGCGTTTAACATTAGGTGGGACATGACGTAGCATTTCATTAGAGATACCATCTAAACCCACTGATGTTTTTTTGGTTCCCAGATTAGCAAGACATTCTTCTACTTCTTGAACTGTTATGGGAGCATTCAGATAGTGGTTGCAACAGGGTCTGGATTGTTCTCGGTGAAGTTTTCTTCTTCTTGCTCTCTGTGCAGTCTATTTTCTGTTGATAAACTACCTTTGCTGCCATTTTTGGCGAATATGTCAACAAAAGCTTCGGCCTTTTCTAGATTAGATGGGAAATCCGAGTTTGGGAGCTTGACACGACACCTTGGCAAGTTTACTCCATTTTCATGGTTCTTAACTTTTCCACACTTTCTGGAAATCTTTATGATTGCATGTTTCATTCTTACAAAAGTTAGACCAATATTGTTTTGCTTGTGCTCTGATGTAATTAAAATGATTCTTGGCTCTTTTTTCTCAAGAAGCTTTTCAGCGCGCGCTTCTCCTTACTTCGTAAATATTCTCTCAGTTTGATGTTTTCTTCTTTTCACACGACTCATTCCACCAGACATTACCTGTGTGCTTTTTTGAACTTGATTTAACAGGCTTTATCATAGGTATTGACTGATTCGCGACAGAAAGCATAGCCTTCTGAAACCGATCATATAGGTCGTCAATAGTTTTTGTATCAAGTTCTTTTGTGTCGACGAAGAAAGTTTTTTAGTAATTCCGTGAATTTACCCCAGTTAGCTAATTTATAATTATATTTTGGGACTTTTTCCTTTGTCAAATCTATTGATTCAAGCCTTGTAGTTTCGAAGGTAGTAATGATTGGAATATGATCACTATTGAGTGTGTCATCGAGGGTTTGCCAATCACAAAGTAGTGCTAATCTGGAGATACTAAGTTAGATCTATTGCACTTGGCTTGTGCTTAGGGTTGTCAGGAACACGTGTCATTCAAAAGATATAAGGACGAGTCGACGAGATTTTCAATAAACGGTTACTAGTAATTGTCACGGTCCAAAAATAAACACAAGCAAAGTCGTGGTTAGTCGCCAGCCAATTTGTTCGGACATAAGCTTCAACCCAAACATTCTAGGCGCCAGGTGACGGGCCCATATGTCGGGTCCAGCCAATTAAGCTTAGCGGAGAGGCTTCACGGAGACGGTACGGTCCAGCCAGACAGACTAAGCCGTTTGACCGACGCCTCGATGTCTGCCCGGACGGATCTCAGTGCCTGGGCCAGACTCATCTAGCCAATTTAGAGTGACCAGTGCCCACGAGTTAAGCCACACGGCGCCAGTTAAGTAGGAAAGGGGGAAGGTAGTCGTGGTGGGGGTGAAATCTAGCTAATCAATTAAATGACCAATTGACCACCACAGAGAGTAAGGCGTGTAGGCGTGACTGTCATGATTTGAATATCCAATGGAATTAGAGGGAGATAACTTCGGGTATCAGGGGTAAAAATACTGACCAATGTACTCGCCCTTTTTGACAGATCGGAACGGGATAAGAAGGATGTGAGAGTGAGAGAACGGAGAACGAGAGAGAACGAACAGAGAGCAGAGAGAGAAAGAGGTTCTAGGTCTGCTCGAGAGAGAAGCAGAGAGATGAGGGGAGGAGAGAAGAGAACCAAGTTGAGAGATTAGCATGAGATAGTCTGCAGAGGAGGACTAAAGAGAGATGTGGAGAGAGAGAGTTGCTAACTAATGAAGAGAAAAAGAAAGAAAGAAAAGAAAAGAAAAGCAACCATGTCCATTTAATAGAGCAGACTAGAAGAGAGAGAGAGAGTGCAATGCGTTAATGCAGGAAGGAAGAAAGGAGAACAGATCGATGTTGATAGTCACTGTTCCATCTTAACCGGGTTCGACCTCTACCTGGCAGCGTCACTTCGTCAAGCAGAACCACAGACCAACGCCAGTGCAGCAGACCAATACCAGTGCCAGCAGTTGTGTCGTGTTGTGAAAGTGACAGTGAAAAGAAAAAAAAAAAAGGAAAGAAAAGACAGTGATTCGTGAATAGTTAAGATCACACTGGCCAGGTAAAGTAGAAATCTATTTATACCGGGTTAGTTAATGATGTTTTAGATAAATGATTTTGTGAAGTTCAGGAAAGAGAGAATGTTTTATTTTGGTTGATTCCATATGCATTGATGTTTCGTTCTATGATCATGTGTAGTAAAGTTATAGACTTTACTAGTGGTTTGATGTGACGAATGCATGATATATGAATGAGATTGTAAGCAAGCTGTGAGTGTGTTTGGCTGTGCGCTAGTCCTTCCTCCATCGACATCACCCGAGGTCGACAATTTATTGGCGAACCTGCCAGGATATCTGGCCCATTTATTATAATTGTTCAACTTCTCAGAGAGGAAGCGGGGTGGTTTCAAGTATTGAAATCCTAAGAAAAGGGGGTTGTCTTACTGTAGTTCCCAAGTATTAATACGGGTTTGGGATGTTCCCCAAGAATTTAAATACTGGGTTTGGGCATTTCCCCCCAGAGTATTATTTCGTACAGATTCCCTATAATTCGCTCTCATATTTGGGGCCCAGGCGCTGGGTCTTATAAAAATAATTACGTTGTCCAAGCTAATATTTCCTTCATGGGTTTGTGTATTACGTCCTGTGTCGGAAACCCCAGTTTGGTGTCGAAATAAAACTTGTTAAAAAAAAAAAAAAAAAAAAAAAAAAAAAAGGGGAAAAAAAAGGCGGAGAAAAGAACCCTTTTGAACAACTTGGGGCGCGCTCGTGATTTAGGTTATCAGAGATGAGTTGCGAGCTTTCTTTAAAAAACCAACAAAAGAGGGAAAGAGATGACGGGGGAAAAAAGCCGTTGCATAAGGCCGGGAAACGAAAGAATAAGGGGGGGAAAGGAAAGTTAAAGGTTTAATTAGAGTTAGAGAAAGGAGAAAAAAGGGGGCCACCGAGGATGGGAGTTCATTTCCCGTACTCGTCGCAGCTAGCCCCCCCCACCCCCAAATTGCCAAAAATTTTCCCGGGGGGACCGATTCGATTGAATACATCGTCGTTTCGAACGTTTGCGCCACAGGGGGGGCCTCCAAAGAGGGCTCATTTGTCGGGTTTCTGACGGGGAAGGATACAAAATTTTTACGCTTTTCCCCGGGAGAACAACAGTCTGATTTCGGCGCTGTGAAGGAATCGTTGATGAAAGGATTTGACCTCACAGAGGAAGGATTCAGAAAGAAAATTCGTTAAATTTTATTGCAAAACAGGGGAAACGTACACCAGTTTGGTGCCGTCTAGATCATATTTTGAAAATGGGTTTGAGTTAGTGGTACAAAAAGGGGTTTGCTGAATTTAAAAGCTAGTTATGAAGGAAAAAAGATTTTTTCAGTTCGGCCCCGATTAACTTACATTGAAGAGAGACGCCAGGACAGCGGGAGTTGTTGAATTCGCAAAGGGGTTTTAGAGAGGCACGTTTTGGGGACGAAGGTGAGGGAAAACGGTGCGGCACAGGTAGAAGTGAAGGAGACCAGAGTTTTGCAAAATCTGCAAACCCCGTGGTGGGGCAGAAGGAAGGGAAAAAGGCATTAGGGGTTTTTTTTTTGCACAAGAAAGGGGCATGTGGCAGGGACTTCGCATGGGTTCCGAAGGGGCCCTTTAAAAGTGGAAAAGGGGCCCGGGGAACCGACCGCAGGGAACCAAAGGGGGTTCAGTCGAAGAGGGGGCCGTGAGGAGTCAAACGTCTTCGGCTGCCTCTGTTTGCTCTGTAGGTTGATCACCGGCAAACACTATGGTACAAAACCAACTGTAAGGTTTGACCTAGTTCATAACCGGGTGTTAACCCGATACGATGGTATGGTTATGTAGGTATGGCATGGGGGTCCCACCAATACGACGATTTTTCGCCGATTCAGTTGTATTAAATCCACAGTCCTTCGAGCCCAGACAGCAATTATCTATTGGGTCGACCGCTACGTGGTGGTGAGTCGACCCAGCGAGCGAGAAGTGGCTACGGTAGGTGTTGGGGTTTGGGCTGTATCAGGGCGGCATGTATTGGGTTATACCATAAGGAGCCATTTTTTTGTGTGTGTTGTAAAGGCCGGCATGGATTGGGTATACCAAAGGAGGCCATTTTGGGTTGTGTGGTACAGGCCGGCATGTAATGGGTTATACCAAAGGAGGCCATTTTTTGGTTGTGTTGACAGGGCGGCATGTATTAGAGGTTTATACCAAAGGAGGCCATTTTGGGTGTGTTTGTTACAGGCCGGCATTGTATTGGGGTAATACCAAAGGAGGCCCTTTTTTGGTGTGTTGTAAGGGCGGCATTGTATTGGGTTTACCAAAAGGAGACCATTTTTGGGGGGTGTTGACAGGCCGTATGTATTGGGTAATACCAAAGGAGGCCATTTTTTTGGGTGTGCTTACACGGGCGACATGTATTGGGTTATACCAAAGGAGGACCATTTTGGGTGTGTTTGTACAGGCGGCAATGTATTGGGCTTATACAAGGAAGCCATTTTTTGGTGTGTTGTACAGGCCGGCATGATTGGGTTATACCAAGGAGGCCATGTTGGGTGTTGTTGTACAGGCCGGCATGTATTGGGTTCTACCAAAGGAGGCATGTTGGGTGTGTTGTACAGGCCGGCATTGTATTGGGTTGTTCTACAAAGGAGGCTATTTTGGGTGTGTTGTACGGTCGGCAATGTGTTGGGTTATACCAGAGGAGGCATGTGGGGGTTGTTGTAGACAGGCCGGCATGTATTGGGTTATTACCCAAAGGAGGCCATTTTGTGTGTATTAGCTGCTGGCTTAGAAGCCTCGACGGAGTCGTTTTCTGTTGTCTTATCATTTGGCAGTTGTGTGTGTGTGTGTGTGTGTGTGTGTTGTGTGTGTGTGTGTGTGTGTTGTGTGTGTGTGTGTGGGTGTGTGTGTGTTTGGTGTGTTGTTTGTTGTCTGTTGTGTTGTTCTTCAGTTTAACCGTCTTCCCATTATAGTGATTCAGACGGATTGTGTAATAGTGTGTGGTGTGTGTGTGTGTGTGTGTGTCTGTGTGTGGTGTGTGTGTGTGTGTGTCTGTGTGTGTGTGTGTGTGTGTGTGGGTGTGGGTGTGTGCTGGTGTTGTGTGTGTGGCGCGTGCGTGCGCGCGCGCGCGTGCGTGCGTGCGTGCGTGCGTGCGGGCGTGTGTGTGTGTCGTGAGCGAATTCGCGCGCTCCTGTGTTTTAGATGCATGAGTGTGCGTGCGCGCTTGTGTTTGTGTGTGTGTGTGTGGTGTGTGGTGTGTGTGTGTGTGTGTGATGGGTTGTGTGTGTGTGTGGGTGTGTTTGTGTGTGAATGGGTGTGTGTGTGTGTGTGTGGTGTAGTGTGTGTGTGTGGTTTGTGTGTGTGTGTGATGTGTGTGTGTGTATGTAAGTAAGTAAGTAAGTAAGTAAATAAGTAATTTCTTTTTGTGTCCTGAGGGGTTGTTGAAGTTAATGAAAATTTCCTACTGGAACTACGTACTAGATTAATGTGGTCAATCGAACATAGTAAAGCATAAATTATTTTAATTATTTATTGGTAAAGTAGTGGGTGCTTTCTTCGATCTATTTTTTTTTATGTGAAATATTAGTACTACCCAGCTTTGAGTTCACTGATAATTCTTTATATATCTTGGACAATTAGTAGCAGGTGAACGTACACTGAGCGATTTCCCCACAATCGCATGTAACATTTTTACTGTAGTTGGTTCGAAGTGAATTTTAAGCGCTCATCCTTGAATTAAAGTTACTACCTCTTCTAGCTGTCGTATTTACAAATTGTCTAATTGACTTTTGGGGTGGATGTCGGGATTTGGCTGTTTACAGTTGTGATAAAATTGCTATCTGTGTCTTCCAATAACCTCTTGAAACGGTTTAAAGGATCCTCTAGTATTTAACAGTATAACATTCTGATAGGTCTAGCGGAATGTTTCAGAGTAGTCGTTCCTTCAATGTTGCGAGCTGCTCTCCGAGCACAGCTTGATCAACTTTCTCATTAGTTGAAAATTCCACAATGTGAGGGCACCCAACAGAAAGTCACATTTATTCTTTTTCATCGATAGGAGAAGTGTCACGTAATTAATTTCTGTATAGTCTCACAGGGACTTTGGATTTAGAGACTGTAAGGCAGAAAAGGGCTGACTTTTGAATCACTGCACAATTAAAAGTTGACAATGTTTCTATGGAAGACTTTTAAAAACATACTTTAGGGACATAGAACAGCAACATTCTGCAGCAAACTATTGACAAAGTGTTTGCCAAGATAAAATAATTCCTCCATTTTAATTTAGGTATTATAAAAGCTGCTCCTGGCTCTTGGCCATTCTAACATGAACCATCTGTAAAAATTTGAGATGATCCTTATATTGATCTTCCAATAAGAATTTCCATAATTTTTTAAAAGATATGGTGGATCGAATTTGTACAGTTCAGTATAGTTGTTGTCTAAATTTGCTTTGGTTTGTTTCCCATTTGGGAATGGGTGGAAAAGGACGGATTGACCGCTATTTTACTTTGTTTATGTTGGGGTTTTTTATTTTCAGAAGAGTAGATGTGTATGACTGACTAGATTTGCTGATTTTATGTCTTTTGCTCTTTTAGCAAAATCTGTATCTGAAATTAGGGATACTTCATTTGTACAGAAACTTTTTTGTGAAAGGTTCTTTAAAACAAATATTTGGTGGAGGACACTTTCGAAAACTCGTTCAAAGCCGTATTAAAATTCCATATTTCATAGTAGTCCCAGTTGCAGTATGCCGTGGGAACTCCAAGGGAGCAAGTTTATATGGCTTTGCAGTCTACCACTTTGTAATTATTAAGTAGTGTGTGGAGCGCTGAGGAACTACTTCTTGGGGCTTAAATCAATCTAAGACCGCACAAGAGCCAGAAGAAAGGAGTGTTAACCTCTCTTTCTCTTGTCCCCATTTTTGTTTTGGGCCTTTATTGATCTTTAGAAGTTTACACTTTTTCTTGCTTTATTCAAAAATACGCTCATATGTTGGTTCCATGACAAGTTTTGATGTTAATTTATACTCCTAAGAATTTAACAGATTTGGACGTATTGTAACACCGATCCATTCAGGGTACAAATGTGGAAGTTTGTCTGGGTCAACTCCAGAGTTAAAAAGCAATTTTATATTTGTTTTTTCTGCGACGTGTCAATCATTTTTGTAAGTAACTATGATATTGTTTAATTCGATGTTGATATTTGCATTCTTTATATAATTAAGGGTTTTTCTTTTCATATGACTTTCATCCACAAAACATATGTTCATCAGCAAACTCGTATTTAAACTACGTCTTGGATGAGCCTTTGGTTATGTCTGCAATTTAGGATATTAAAAGGATTGGAGATAATACTAACCCTTGTGGGAAGACCATTTCCTGTGTTCTAGTGGAGGAATATGTATGGCTTATTCTTGATTGAATAATTCTACTTTAAAGGAACGCTTTGGACATAATAAGACCATGCGTTCCATTTTTTCAATAGTTCTCAGTTTATACAAAAGGTCGTTTTATGCCACCACTTGTTCATACGCTTTCCTTTGTCAAGGAAAGTTGCCAAGATGTTTTTACGTCTTGCGAATTGCTCTTTAACATGTTAGTGAGTTTCACTAGTGTTCCCGTTGCTGATCTGCTTTCTGAAACCCAGGTTGATTTATAGGTGATAATTTGATTGTTTATTACAAAAGTACAGCAATCTGTTCAGGACAATTCTTTCTATTAGTTAGCATGTAGTGCGCGTTAAGGCAATTGGACGGTAGCTGTTTATGTTACTTCGTAGGTTTTCTTGTTTATGTATAGGAACTATGATAGAATGCTTCCATAATTATGGCAAATTGCCATTTTCCAGAAACTTTTGAAATGAAGACCGAGATAAAGCGTTTTCAACATTAGGTGGGGACATGACGTAGATTTCATTAGAGATACCATCTAAACCCACTGTTGTTTATTTGGTTCCAGATTAGCAGACCTTTTCTACTTCTTTGTTGAACTCGTTATGGGAGCATTTAGATAGTGGTTTGCAAACAGGGTCTGGATTGTGCTCGGTGAAGTTTTCTTTTCTGCTCTCTGTGCAGTTATTTTCTGTTGATAATTACCTTTGCTGCCATTTTTGGCGAATATGTCAACAAAGCTCGGCCTTTTTCTAGATTAGAGGGGAAATCCGAGTTTGGGAGATTGACAGGACACCTTGGCAAGTTTACTCCCATTTTTCATTTGTTCTTAAACTTTTCCAAAACTTTTTGAAAATCTTTATGATTGCATGCTTTCATTCTTACAAAAGTTAGACCTATATTGTTTGCTTGTGCTTGATGTAATGAAAATGATTTTTGGCCTCTTTTTTTTCAAGAGCTTCCTTCAGGCGCGCGCTTTTCCTTTACTCCGAAAATATTTTTCTCAGTTTGATGTTTTTCTTCTTTTTTCACACGACTCATTCAACGGCATTACCTGTGTTGCTTTTTGAACTTGATATTAACATGCTTTTATCATAGGAATTGACTGATTCGCGACAGAAAGCATTAGCATTCTGAAAGATAGATCGGTCGTCGATTGTTTTTGTATCAGTCTTTTGTGTCGACAAGAAAGTTTTAGTTAATTCCGTGAATTTACCCCAGTTAGCTAAATTTTTAATTATATTTTGGGACTTTTCCCTTTGTCAAATTATTGATTCAAGACTTGTAGCTTTCGAAGGGGTTAGTAATGATTGGATTCTGATCATATGAGTGTGTCATCGCGGCGGTTTGCCCAATCACAAAGTAGTGCTAGATTAAATCTGGAGATATAAAGTTAGATCTATTTGCACTTGGCTTGTGCCTTAGGGTTGTAGGAACACGGTCATTCAATGATCTAGGGACGAGTCGACGAGAATTTCAATAGACCGGTTATAGAATCAACTGGCAGAGTCCTTTTCCCAAAACGGGGAATGAGCATTAAAATCTCCAGTAATAAGATTCTATTGTTTTCTCTGTCTTGAATGAAAAGATCGTAACCCATTCGAATTAGTGCTCGTTAGGTCCCCGGGGTCATAGACTGACACTACAGGTTAACCCGCATGTTAGTTTTACTGAACCTGACTGCCGCAGCAGAGGAGTCAGGTGTGTCTGGTGGAACGGAGGACTTGCACAGGAGGTGTAGTTCTCTCCTTCCTTGATGTAAAGGCTACGTTATTATTTTGTCATTAGTGTTCCCTGTGAAACTAATTGGGGGAAATAATAGCCAGGAGTTTGGTAATTTGTTTCTATGTGTGTTTAGGGATTGTAGGCCAAGACATTACAGTTTTCATATCAAGTTTTTTGTACTTAATTGGTCAGGGAGGTTAAATAGATCGACAATTCCACTGACATATTAAAAGAACCGTCTTTTCACATTAGAAATTGTCACGTCTCAACAGACTTATTTGTAAGTTATAGAGCAAAACAATATTTAGTAAGTAACAACAATTTAGCTTATTAAATGACTATGCCAATGGAAATTGGATGATGATTTTGTATGCTACAATTTGTGTATCAATGAGGTTCAGTCACAAGTTGAGTGCTGGTATTGATTTTGCAAAAGTTCACTTTCACCAGTCGCCAGCAGCTGAACCTGGTGCTCCAGGGGTTCCAGGCTGTAGAGCAGAGGATCCGGGTAGGGCTGGTAGTACCAGGCTTGGTGGTGCTTTTGTGATCGTCGGGTTCCTGGGTCGGCTCCACAGAGGTCTCTTCCACGTGACGCCCGATGATTTCTGTCCAGGGGACGTGGGCACCCATGTTGGTGGGGGGAGGGCCGTCACGGAGATGCCAGGAGCTCGTATAGCAGGTTATTATGGCTGATCGGCTGGATGTCGCTGTCTTCATTTAGCTCAGATGTCAGGCGGGCGTTGAACAGATCTCTCTTGATGTTCAGTTGTTTGGGGGGGGGTCATCTGTGACTGGAGCCTATTTTGCTAAAGCTTATTTTGAGACCGGGGTATTTCCTTCTGATGTGTCTGATACACTGCACCAGTTCTTTACTGCAGTCCGTGGCGATGCTGACTTTCAAGATCATTCATCCACAGTGAATCAGTAGTAGCGCGTCCTGTCTTTGATATTGGATTCAAATGTTTTTTGGCATCCTTGATTTTGAATGATTTCCGAGATTCTTGCCTTTGGAATTCCAATCGATATCCAAGTCTCCTATCATTGAACTTTGTTTGTACAGAATATGTTATCAAAAGCAGGCTTGGCAGATCAGACTCAGTTCTTTCGTCATTCTTTTTTTCCTTTCGAAGCAGAATCATTGATGTTTTGCTGCTCTCCTTGACGTAAATGTTTTTTTTTTTTTTTTTTTTTTTTTTTTTTTTTGCGCGCGCGTGTGTGTGTGTGTGTGTGTGTGAGTGTGTGTGTGTGTGTGTGTGGGCATGTGTGTGGTATGTGGTGTGTGTGAGTGTGTGTGTGTGTGGTGTGCGTGGTTTTTTTGGTGTGTGTGTGTGTGCATGGTGCAGTGCGTGCGTGCGTGAGTGTGTGTATGTGTGATGTGTGTGTGTTGTCGTGTGGGTTGTGTGTGTGTGGTGTGGTGTGTGTGTGTGTGGGTACGTGCCCGCGCGCGCGCCTGCGTGCGTGTGGCATGTGTGAGTGTGTATGTGTGTGTGTGTGTGTGTGTGTGTAAGTGTGTTGTGTGTTTGTGTGCGTGTGCGTGGTGGTGCGTGCGTGCGTGCGTGCGGGGTGTGTGTGTGTGTGTGTTGTGTGGTTGTGTGTGTGTGTGTTGTGTGTGTGTTTGTGTGTGTGTTGTGTCGTGTGTGTGTGTGTTGTTGTGCGTTGTGGCGCGCGCGTGCGCGTTGCGTGGATATGTGTGTGTGTGTGTGTGTGTGTGTGTGGGTGTGTTGTGTGTGTGTGTGTGTGTGTGGTGTGTGGTTTTTGTTTCGTTTTTGTTTGTTTCCAAGAGTCATTGTAAGTGAAATTCTATTCTTTTTGAATGACTGATTATGAACTGTTGACGTAAATCCGAGTAATAATTTGATATACGTGCTTTCTTTCGACATCAACATGTTTAAATCGTTAAACGCTATGTGTGTGTGTGTGTGTGTGTGTCGTGTGTAGTGTGTGTGTGTGTGTGTTGTGTGTGTGTGTGTGTGGTATGAGTGTGTGGCGTGCGTTGGTGCGTTGCGTGCGGCGTGTGATGCTTGCTTGTGTGTGTGTGTTGTGTGCCTGTGTGTGTGTGTGGAGTGTGTGTGTGTGTGTGTTGTTGTGTGTGTGCGTGCGTGCGTGGTGCGTGACGTGGCGTGATGCGCGCGCCTGTGCTTGTGCGCCTGTGTTGTTGTGGGTGTGTGTGTGTGTGTGTGTGTGTGTGTGATGTGTGTGGGTTGTTTGTGTGTGTAGATAAAAACTATGGAATACCAATGTGAAATAATGCGACGCGTGACCTCTAGTTTGTTGGCGTTTGGAGTTTACTACTCCTCTTCACTCTAAATGGCGGGTGTGGAGCGGCATGCCTTATGAACAGTCACATCGGGTGTGTGAACATGAATGCCTTGTGCTAATTAATTCTTTGCTCCCGAGCGTTCTGTCGAGTCATAGTGCCGAAATCTTTCGTTTCCACGCTTTGACCCACTTCATGTCATTAACAGTCAGGTCTCGTGACATGGGTAACGGATCAGTGTTTGTGTGTGTGGGGGGGGGGGGGGGGGGGGGGGGGGTGAGTGTGTGTGTGTGTGTGTGGGTGTGTGTGTTGTGTGGGTGAGTGTGAGTGTGTGTGTGTGTGTGTGTGTGTGTGTGTGTGTGTGTGGTGTGTGTGTGTGTGTGTGTGTGTGTGTGTGTGTGTGTGTGTGTGTGTGTGTGTGTGTTGTGTGTAGTGAGTGTGTGTGTGTGTGAGTGTGTGTGTGCGTGCGTGCGTGTGTGTGTGTGCTGTGTGTGTGTGTGTGTGTGTGTGTGTTGTTTGTGTGTGTGTGTGTGGAGGAGAGGTGTGTGTGTGTGTGGTCTTGTGTGTGTGTGTGTGTGTGTGGTGTGAGTGTGAGTGTGTGTGTGGTGAGTGTGTGTTGTACGTGCGGTGCGAGTGTGTGTGAGTGTGTGTGGTTTGGTTGTGTGGAGTGTGTGTGTGTGTGAGTGTGTGTGTGTGTGTGTGTGTGTGAGTGTGTGTGTGTTGTGTGCGTGTGTGTGTGTGCGTTGTGTGTGTGTGTGGAGTGTGTGTGTGTGTGTTGTGCCTGTGTGTGTGTGTGTGGGGTGTGTGAGTGTGTGATTGAGTGTGTGTGTGTGTGTGTGTAGAATCAAACTATAGAAACAAATGTGAAAATTAATTAATTAAAAAGCCAGTATACCTTTCTGTAACCAATAAAATCCTAACTCACATGTATCAACAAAATAAGAGCGAGAGAGCGAGAGAGACGGAGAGAGTGAGAGAGAGAGAGAGCGAGAAAGTGCGGGAGAGAAGAGAGGAGAGGAGAGAGAGAGTGATCACGCGTATGCCTGGAATTGAACGCCATTGAGGGTTTG